>JAWNNJ010002254.1:0-325785 GCA_035045125.1 Hypselothyrea guttata
TCCCTTTAGTTCTAGAGGTGGCGATTGACCATGCTCGAATTACTTATCGCTCTAGTTCCTACATGGGTACTTACCGGACTGACCCTATGGTAGTCGAACGCCGAACCACCTGTACTTACCGGACTGACCCTAGGTAGTCGACCGCCGAACCACCTGTACTTAACGGACTGACCCTATGAAAGTACTTACCGGACTGACTCTAGGGAAGTACTTACCGGACTGACCCATGGTAGTCGAACGCCGAACCACCTTCAAGCATGGGTACTTCCCTGACTAACCTTATGAAAGTACTTACCGGACTGACTCAAGGGAAGTACTTACCGGACTGACCCTTGGTAGTCGAACGCCGAACCACCTATCGGTGTTTCTTTAGTCTTTATTCCAACGTTCTTCATTTACAAAAACAATTCTAACGCAAGAACTGTTTTTATTTTGCTTTTCGCTCTTTCGCAATGCTCAAGCGCAGCTGTACTTGCCGGATGACGAAATTTTCGGCAGCATTGCAGTTTAAATGAAATCTTAAACTAAATAAGTGCGTGTTAAATATAAGATAAATGAACATCGTAATAAACAACACCTGGCACTGGACATTCTTTTGGAGGAAATGCATTCTTTAAAAGGTAATGTATGATTACGCATACATAGTATTATATACAAATATTAATATTCTTTATGTATTTATGTTATATGTATATATTAGGCTGACCAAAGGGCAACTAAAAATTGAAGTGCTCGTGAAAGCTGCCTCCAAGCAAACTGGCACTCTGAAGGCGATGTTGTATTACTTTTTAATAAAATTGTTTCAAGTTTCTTTTATTCAATAATATTAAAATTAAATAAAAAGTTTTTTACAAATTGTCGCTATTTGAATTTATTATTTTTGGGTAACCATTTCACCACCATTTCACTACCCCGTAGGTATCCCTAGCGTAAGTACTTACGTAGGTACCCCTATTGTAGGTACTTTCGTGAGTACCCCTAGAGTAAGTAGTTACGTAAGTACCCTATGGTAAGTACTTACGTAAGTAACCCTATGGTAAGTACTTACGTAAGTGCCCCTAGTGTAGGTACTTACTCCACTAGTTCGCAGTGGTGGCGATTGACTTCTTTTGCGGACATTTCATACAAAAATGGAAATGAAAAAACGCATTGCATAGGGTTATTAAGGTAAGTAGTGGTGGTTCCCTGGTAAGTACTTATTTCACCAGCTACGAACTAGTGGACCATTCCTATAGGGAAGCGTAATATTAAACATAGCATGTTGTTATTTGGTATATATACTCTCTTCTATTATATTTAACTATTCTGAAAAGCGGTTAATAAACAAAGTAGATTTAAACTACGCAATTGGCAGCGCAGCAGCAGCGCAGCACAGCTGGCGCACTAATAAGGAAAGAAGAAGTACTGCTGATTCGCTTAGTGTGACAGTTTTATAAAAATGTATATAAAATAAAGGGCACAGGGTATTCTACAGTCGGGCCCGTCCGACTGATCTGCCCCGTCCGACTGATTTGCCCCGTCCAAATTTTTTAAACTACAGGGTCTCGAAACTGCACCCATTACTCATGCCAGCCAGATGACGTCTTCTGTAATGACGTAGGCTTTGTGCCTCGGAACTGTGCAAGTGCAAGTTCCCACTGCGGATGGACGTGACTTGCCAAATAACCAACCAGGTAGTACCAGATAGTGCAACATGTGGAGTGTACTTTACAACAACAACAACAACAACAACAACGACCTTAACAACTTTGTAGTGTCGCTGACTAGCTGGAAACTCGATTAAATTTCAAGGGGTTATTTGCTGTTTACCGCGCCTTTGTTTGTGTGAGTTTCGATTATGTATTTTGTGGTTGACTTGCATGGAAATGCATTTTGAAATGCCCACTCAGATGTAAATTAATGCAAATTATACTGCCAATGGGCGATTCAATTGGTTATGGGCCATTTGGTCAAACGATTCAATCGAGTAAGACCAGGATGCTAAGCGTTATTAGCGTTAGTAGTAGCTGCAAAAATTACCCGAGACATCTATTAGTTATGCTGAAAGTTAGACAAAAGCCAATTGAATTTATTACATTACAGCGTAGTACGCCAGACCTTTGACGGTTCTCAATTTAAGGCCGTTTTTCCCTAGTCTCAAATATAATTAATTGCGTTGTAACGCGACTGAACAAATGGCTGCAATAAGCGTTTGCATAATGTACGATAATTATTTGTAGTTTTTAGGTAAACAACTATTACAATAGCGCTAAAAAACATTCCACAGACCTTTAATTAATTAATGCTAATAATAATCAAAACAAAAACGTTTATTAAGTGCAACGTTAATCATGACGAAGGGTTTTCAAAGCGAAATATCTCAATGCACTCCGATAGTTTAACTGTGTTTTGCTTGGTAAATGCTATAATATATTGACAGCTTCATTAAAGTTTTGACTACAATGCAGCGACTTTACACAGTAAAAATTGTGCTTGAATTTAAGATTAATTTCAGAAACTCTCCTCTTTAATTTGGCAATTTAAATGTGCTAATTTTGCTTAGGCTTTTCTCGTAACGCTTTTAAGCCTTTTGAAGCAGTTTTACATATGTTTTGCAATTAAAATATATTTGAAATAAATTATTTTTTACTGTGCATAAATTTGAATACCCTGCAGCATAATAGTTCTTTGTTATACCATCGAGTTTTTGTGTTCGATCTGTCCCTAAGCCGAATGGAAACCACAACGCAACGCAGACACCTCGAGCCTACTCAAACACACACCGTGACACCCACAAAGCCACACACACACAACACACACACACGCACACATACGTCTTTACAACCCACCCACTTTCTTTATTTCGCGTGTCTCTCAAATTACTGTCAAATTTTTTGTTGCCCATTTTACATTTTTTTATGATATTTTGGCATTTCTTTTGTTGGAAATAACACAAAGATTATGTTAGGCTTGGGTTTGCTTTGAAGTTTACTGCCATGTGGGCTGTTTTTGGGTCATCTGCAATTGGGCCTAAAGAGATCATTTTCTACACATTGCTAACGGATCGTTGATAATTATTTTTCGGTTTATTTGTCGCGTAAATATTTGTCAGGCGATTATATAAAATATATGTTCAGTAATTGCCAAGCGGTTGCAAGTGCTACGAAATATTATTGAGCTGCATTTTGCAAGTGTCAGCGAAAGGTAAAGCCCCAGATAATTACAAAAGTTGGCAGAATATGCTGCAAAAGAAAATAAAGAGCAGAAACAGTAATAGAAGCAGAGGCCGAAACAGAAACAGAAACAGAAGCAAAAACAGAAACAGAAACAGAATTCGTCGAAGTTGATATGAACTGCATTGGCCTCGCAAGCCACACAGTTTCGAAAGTGCTCTATGGATTATTTATAAGTTTACTTACAATATTATATTATAATAAATAAAAATAAATAAAAACGACCTCATTAAATGCAAACGGAAAACTGCAAAACTGCTGATGGGCAGAGTTCTATGGAAGCAGCAAAAATAATAAGCTGACAATTTGACAGGTTGCAAATGCAAGACGAGACCCGCTGAAAAATTAAGAATATATTTAACATTTATTTCGAAATACGCTTTACTGCTATATAATTGTTATAAAAATGATAATTATATTTATAAAAAATCAATTCAATTATTGCAAAAGAGCTTGCGAAGAGTTCTTATACAAATTCGTGTTAATTATTACGATGTAATATATAATTAAAAGTAATAATATAAATACCACAACTCAGTCAATCAATGGCAAACTAAAGCTAGTTATATTAAGCAATTTTATTATGTGGTTTAAATACAATTAAATTGTGTTAAGCGCAACTTTACAGCAATATTTAAACATGCATTAATACTCTTGTGTTGGTTAAACAGAGGCTCTCTTTCAGCCAAATCCAATTATATGTTTTACGATTTTTTAAGTTTTATGCACATTTAAATGTGAAACTAATTTGTTAAATGATTTTGTTTTGATACTGTGCTGTTACTATTACAAAAGGTGGCTCAAACCATTGTGTCTCAAACATGTTATGAGGCCAATAAGAGCCCTCTCTCTGCTCAAACAGCCGGAGTCTCACTCAACCAAAGCCAACTCCAAGTCGCACTCGTAATAGATACTGCGAGTGACAAAAGATGGATTCGTGAGCCGCCAAGTAGCGGGACTTTATTGAATTGTTGTTAGAGTTATAGTTGCAAGACCACTCAAAACTCTTGTCATAACTCTGGACTCCGGCGCTCAAAAGCCTATTAAATATTTCGCTGGCTCGGCTTTATGTCTATTCAATACTCTCGCGCTCTCCAGCGCTCGCGGCTTTTGCTCTTTCGAGCTGATTATTTTGTAGTGTTCCGATTTTCATTACGTAGTTTGTCAGGCGTCTTCGTTGCTCTTGTTGTTGTTGTTTGGCTTGGGTTGCTGTTATTGTTGTTGTTGTCTCTGCCGTCTGCTGGGTATTTTTAAAATTTCCTCATGCCGTTGAGTCGCCGCTCAGTTTCAGTTTCGGTTTCAGTTCGAGTTGAGCGTGCGTCGGCATTGGTAGCAAATTCATCCTCCCCTCAGCACAGCGGTTTCTATACGTTAAACACAAACCAAACACAATTTTTGGTTAGTTCATTTATTATAATCATAACTGTGATCAAAGCTAACAGAATATACGCAATATATTTAAATAAAAGCAAGTGAAACTCGCGTTGCCTTGGCGCATTGTGCTCCAAGCGCTTTAAGAATCGTTTTTTGTTGCCAAATAAATCGAAATCGATTTCGATGCGTAACGGAAGCGCGCTCTGACGAAAACGAGGCCTATGGCTAATACCAGACCCACCTCCGCCCCCCGCCATCCGCCCACTTAAGTGTTGAAAAACGACAAGAAAAAAAACGCCTGATCTATTGATCTCTTGCAAATTGTGGGTTTGTCTTGACTTTTCTATTGACACGCTGCCTTTTCACTTTACCTCCAAAAAAAACTCAACTGCGTCCCTCTCTCTCTCTCCCCTCCCTGTGTGTTTGTGTGTTTGTGTGTTTGTGTGTGTTTGCGACAGGTGTGCGTGTGTGCGCTTTTTTCGCAGTCTGAGTAAGTTTATTTTTCAGTTTTTCAGTTTTTTTGTTTTGCGCTCTTTGCTGGAAAATTCATTGGCGTTGCGTTTGTTTTTCTCGATGTTTTTTTGAAGGTTTTCCGTTTTGAGCATATTGTTGTGTCGTTTTTGCAGTACAATTTTGTGTAAACATTTTTTCGACAGCGTGGCCAATTTTTAGCGTGTTTTGGCTGTTTATATGATTTATTTCATTTCGGGCCACGGGCTATAAATTGATGGCACAAACCGGTTAGCCCAAAATATGTGTGCATAAAAGTCTATTTTATTTATTTATAATTTCTTTTGGCTTGACAGCAGCCCCCCAACCTACAAGTGACAAGCGACAACAAAAGTCAATTGTCTATTTGTTATTTGGCAAACAGCAAGAAGAAATAAAAGCAAAGTAAGCATAAAGTGCTAGTTGCTCAAATGAAATCCGCTATTTCGCACCAAACAGCGCACAAATTGACTGGGCGTGGCAAGTTCGTTGCCTAAGTCTTTTGTTTTTAAGCCAGATCTGCACGCGACATTGAAACACACACACACACAGCTAGACAAAGACGATTTGATTGAACCCGTCAGACCGTTTGTCGTTTCAATGTTAAGGTCTAACAACAAATATGCTAATGCCAACAACAGCAACACCAACAGCAATAACAATAACAATAACAATAACAGGAAAACCAACAACAGTAGCTACTAAAACAAATGGCCAGCCCCAAAAAGTTAAGTGCGACATCGTCTGAAACGCGCCGCGCACTTAATACGCACTATATGCAAATCGAAAATCGAATAAAAATACGACTATATCTATATCGATATCCATGTAGATTCATTCATATTGTTGTTGCTGGGCTTTATAGCCAGACTCGCCCCCTAAAAACGGCTATCAAGTTCAGCCCAGGCATGCCGCGCATAAATAACAAAACAATTGTTACACATATTGTTGCCATGGCGGAAGCTACAAAACGCCAGCCATAAATATCCTATAAAAATCTATATATAAACTGTAACAATGCAGAGCAGGCAGAGAGAGCACCAGAGCTCATATTGTAAAATAGAAAGTGCCAAAAAAACTTAAACCTCATCATTATAGTATTTGTCACAGTTTTGGCTTTTTTTGTTGTGATTTTTGTGTAGCTCGTTTGTTTTTTTGCTAGCCCTTAACAAACGTCAACTGAGCGCTGTTCGATTGTTGGGAAATAGGTCAAAATATATATGTAGCTGTATCTGTATCTATACAGGTAGTTAGAGCTGTGGATGCTCATATGAAAGACGTTTCAAAAGATTTAATATGCATAAATGGTTTTACGCTCTCGCTGCTAGCCATAGATACAGATCCATAAACAGTTTGAGATACTCGCACGATGCTTTTTTGCTTTTTGTTTAACAAAATTAGCAAGCGAAACGCAACGCAAACGTCGCAAAATTATGCAAATCTCAAAAAATATACCAGGCACATGGGCATACATAGTATAGATGTATATAATATGCACATCGCTGTTTAACAAAATGTAGGTAGTATGTTGGAGTCTATCTATCTATCTATCTATGCATCAAATGCAAAACATCCTTGCAATTCGCAGCGAATGCATTGTTGTTATTCTACAAAGACTACGAGGAAGTTGTCTCGGCTCAAACAAAGAAATGACCTAGAGTGTGGCAGATAATACAAACATGTAGCTGAGGAATGCAGTTAACAAATATACTACTTTATTGATAACTGAAAACTACTTGCTTCCGCTTAACATCAAATCCGAGAAACAGAAAACTGCAAGCAAAACACAGCAAAAATCACTTAACAATTCTATGCGGCTTTTAGCGCAATTACGTGATAATAATAGCCAAAAAATCAGCTACATTTAAATTAGGGTTTTCCAGTCAATCAGCGAATAAAGCGATGTATAATTTAAATTTGCCAATGTTTCAGGAATGCCATTAATAAATATTGAGCAACGCACAAGTTCATTGACTTTGCGCTCGCGCTCTTCACTGCGTCTTCTTCTAATTTTTGTTAAATAAAATGGCGCTTTAGGTCAAGCAAAATGAAGTTGATTTGAAGCCCAGACGTGGTCCAAGAAGAGAGGAAAGGGGGAAGATGATTTAAGCCGAGATGAGATCAGTTAGCAGGCATTGCATGGAGTCAGCATGAGGCGACATTCTGTCTCTAGATGTATTGGGCTGGCGATTCAATTATAATACTACTATGAATTCAATGAAATCTAAAGTTTACATAATTCTGAAGTCAATGTCAGACATTAAGAAACGCCTTGAACAACAGAAATAAGCGAGTCATGGGGCAATTAGCCCAATGCGTTGACTCACAAAATCAAAATTTATTTGATTTTTGAACGGGTTTTTCATACATTTGTTTCTCGGTGGTTTTTTCAACTATTTTTTCCTCTTTTTTCGAGCAAATGTGAAAATTGTGAAGTAAGCGAAGGCTGTTGAAGTGTTGGCAAATCCGTTAGTTAGCACGCCCCAACAAAATTATTTAGCTAATTAAATCTCAAGCGCAATCACGGACAAAAACAACTCCCAAATGATATAAACTCTTGCCGAAATTAGGTAAATGCCATACTGCCGTTTCAATTAACGCACAGATGCAAAAAAGCGCAATAAAACAAAGCGCACAAATTGTGGAAACCCAAATACCAGATAGAGCTATAGATAACAATATCTCTTCGGCCAACTTATAAAAACTAAAACGAAACATGACCGTGACCGTGCATTGATTATTTATCAAAACACCACAAAATCAAAAAGAAAAAAAAAACCTACCATCGAATTTTCGGTTATCAACAAACTCGAAAATTGTAGTATTGCTTAGACTTTGAGTTACTTTTCAACGCGGCCTTGACACAAATACAAGCGTCAAACGAATCACAGAAAATGATCAAAAATTAATCTCAAAGAGCTACGCATTTTATTTTTACTTCTTATTTCTCATGTTTTGTTTGAGGTACAATGCAGACCTTAGGCAACACACACACACACACAGCACATCATTTACTCTCAGTGTAGGTGCGCATGTGTGTGTGCGGTGTGTATTTCATTTTGTATCCAACAGATATTCGCGCAATTACAAACTAATTGGTTGAAGGGCTTCTGTTTCGCGAGCATTTTATCTACTCGGCATCTACATTGGGTGTATCTCTATTAGCCTGGCCAATTCTTTTTATAAATGTGCAGGGAAGGTACACTGAGAAAAACCAAAACACAAACCTAAGAGAAAAGGGAATCGTTCACTTTTTACATCGTAGAACTATATTAAACCTTTCAAATTTGATTTACAATTTCTTGCAAGATTTATATGGCAAAAACTATTAAAATTAGAATTAGAATAAATAAATAAATCGGTCCCAAGTTGGGCGCCCCAAAAGTTTCTCCTAATCAATAAAACAGAAGCATAATATTGAACCTGGAAGGTTGCCATTTGTCATATATTCTAGAAGCGAACCAAAGTCCGACTGATCAGCTACGTTCCTACTTATTGCTTTATTTCTTGTCATACTCTACTCTACTTATCGACTGCTCGGGTATTTTCATGCACCGTCAATTCAGACTTTTATATTTTCAGTTAGTTTCCTCTTGTAAAATGAACAGTTTTTGGTTTTTATTTGCTTAGCTTAGTGGAATGTGCGTTTTGAGGAGAACCTTTGCCAAACATCACATACGGACTGCCGCCCATAGCCCAAATATTCATTCCGCGGTATATGATCGGTATTAACGGATATTCTTTTGGAGAAGCTGGCGATTGGCACAGGTTTGCGTTGTTCGTTGAAGGCCAGGCTAACTTGAGGCGGCTTTAGGTTGAATCTGGAACTGTTTTCTGCTTCATTGGTTTCGGGATGACTTTTCTGACTGATTGCCTTGTTGATGTCGCTGAAACGCTGGTAGATGGGTCGTGGTAATCCCTGCCAATGTAACTTGTTACGGGGCGCTTGCTCTGGCAAGGCGATGTCCTCCAGCATTGGATTGGCATCGTCGTAAATGCTGGGCGTCGACTGGAAAACATGCGATTGCAATAGGGCTGTGTGATACTTGCGAGTCCAGTCGGATTTACTGAGGGAGGTTTGGCTCTGGTTGGCCTGTTGCTGGACAAAATCCTTGGCCAGCAGGGCTTGCTTCTCCATACCACTGGGTCTGCGATGTATTTGTCTTGTATTGTTCTGCATATCCTGGATTTTTCTTACTGCCGAGACCTTTGAGTGTGTCTGGTAACTGCGCGAGCTGCCGTCGTAGGACCGAGGTGCCTTGGTTAGACCTCTCCGGCGATGTTGGTCAGGCTCGTAGTCGCGGGCGTTTCTCTCCTCGTACTCAGGCTCGACTTCACCGGTTGCTGGTTGCGTTTCGCCCTCTGGTTGTTGATCGTCATTACGCTCACCGGGACAGGTATGCCAGGAGTGCCAGTATTTCTCCTCATCCTCCTTTGTGCGCTGATTGAGCCAAGCCTTGCTAGCATATCTAGTTTGGTCCACGATTTCCTCTTGAGCCTCAGACTTTTCAGGACGATTGTAGCCGGGCAGATTGTAATTCTTGCGGGATTCCCGCAGCTCCTTTTCATCCTGCTTCTGTATGGCCTTACGATGACGCCGACGGTGGCGACTGTAATCTTTTGCATTCTTTTTGGTTGGCTCTTCAGCTGCAAAGATGGGCGTTTCAACGCCATAGACGATCCGTTGGGCCTGAGGGTTCGGCGTGGAGGAGCGACGCGACCAGCGACGTCGGTTTTCCTCAATTATACGCTTCTGGCGCCGCTGATGGGCAGCTATGTCCTGGGAAACACGGCGCCTGTCGTGATCCTTGACCCCCGAATCGTCGTATGCCTCCTCCGCATTTCTCTCAAAGCTACGTGAATCGTAACGTTCATCCCTGCCGTAATGACGTCGCTGAGCCAGCTCGTTTAAGCCCACGCGAATGCTGCGGCACATTCTGCAATTACCCCGGTTATTCAGCATATAACTGCAACGGCCCATGCTTTTCATAAGATTCATTCTGATAAAAAAAAAACAAACGAAAACAATCCTTACTAAGTATAATTTTGAAATTCGCGACACGAGTTTAGTATTTTGTAATTTTCTACGAATTTTTGTGTAAACTGTTTGTTTCCAAAGGGTTAAACCGAAATTTTAGAGATCTGAACTTCCCGGGAGCTAAATTAACAATAACATGTCAACCCTAAAAACTTCCAGTCAACACTGAAACACTGGTTTTAATCAACATTCAAACTTTGGCACTTTGTTGAGATCAAACAAATGGCATTCTGTTCTAAAAACAATATTTCAAATACTACAAACGGAAAGGAAAGACTCGGAGAGCCTGTATTGAGAATATATATTAGGTGTGGGCAGAAGCATCGCCAATATTTCAGCCAGTGAAATATGTAATATAGAAATTAATTTTAATGTTAATAAAGAAATATAATCAATGATATGCTGATTTCCGATAAACTAGTTACAACTATTATTATAATTAATATTGAATAAATTGAACTAAGACCCGAAAGTTTAATTGTACTCCTTATTTAAACTAGAGTTTGTCCATTAGTCTCAACTACTGCGAGTAGGAATCTGCTTTATCTAAGGTGACTACCATGTTGATCGAATTTAAGGAAATGCAAATAATAAATTCGGTTGCATTAAAAATGAGTTTAAAATTTAGTTTCGGGGAATAAAGTCTGCTAAACAATACTCTAATTTAAACCAAAACTTGTTCGATAACATCTGCAGTCTGCACTGCAATCAAAATAAAAATAATTAAAAAGGTTTGTAGTTTTATGGGCGGTGCATTTCCGCCGGTTTAGCTCAACGGCTACAAAGAGGTTGATTAACTGAACTACAAATAAAACGAGCAACTAAACCGCTCCCTACCATTACCATTGATTAACGAGCAGTTCATGCATGATACTTTTATTATGATTATCTTTTACTTCAAGCTGTTAACTGATTTGTTTCTGTTATTTTCTCTCAGCTTACCACCGAAGAGACATCCAGCAGCAAGTTGGCGCCACCTACAAACCTAGAGCCCTACACCATGGCCGTCGTAACGGAGCATGGCCACAACAACAGCAGCAACAACAACAATGACCATGACAACGATAACGATAACGATAACCCTGGCAGCAACAGCAAAATGGGCATCAGGACAGCTCTAACCGATGCCCCCACACATCAAAGCCAACGTGAGCTGGACATCGCACTCACCATACCAGAGTTCTTTGCCCATAAAAACATATTCGTTACGGGGGGAACGGGTTTCCTTGGCACGGTGCTGATCGAGGCCCTGCTGGACACACATCCCGACATTGGGACCATCTACGTCCTGGTGCGGGGCAAGCGGAACTTCGATCCCAACGAGCGCATCAATCGTCTGCTGCAAAAGCCGGTGAGTAAAAGCTGCATATATCAAGCTGACATGACACATGAAATGGGCAATAGATGCATATATCATGCTGACATTCCGTTTGTATTACGGGGTCTAGAGAAGTCTTGGCCCGGTCATGGTAGTGCTGACATTTTGACACCAACTAACCCATTTCCAGCTGGTCGTGAACAATTACGGGTGTCTTAATAGCGCGTTAATTCGTTAAGTGTCTTCCGCCGGGTTTTCCTCTGTTAGTTTTGTTGTATTCGTAATGCCGCTTTTATTTTGCGGTAATAACCTTATATGGTTTGTTTTGGGAGCTATTAGTTGTACACACTTTTAATGACATAATAACAAAAGATAATACAACACTTGAAATAAATACCCAGCAACTAAGAGTATGTAAATTTATTTGAAGAGATCTGCACTTTCTTTCTATCGTAACACGACCTCATTTTACACATTTACTACTCACCTAACAGATCTTCCAGAAGTACAATGAGAAAACCCTGGCCAAGGTCGTGCCTGTTGTGGGTGAGCTAACGGAGCCGAACTTTGGCTTTGCCCCCGAGCTCCTCAAGGAGATACTTGAGCGTGTGAATGTGATCTATCATAGTGCGGCAACGATCCGTTTCAATTCACCGTTGCGCACCGCCATCTTTACGAACCTAACGGGAACCATGCGCACCATTGAGCTGGCCAAGCAGCTGAAACAGCTGAACGCCTACATCTACTGCTCTACGGCATTTTGCAACAGTAATAATCGTGGCCTGATTACCGAGGATGTCTACAAGTCTCAGTTCGATCCGTACGAGATGATGAAGATGGCTGAGAACGATGAGGCCTGGCTGGATTTCACGGAGGCCAAGTGCCGGGAATACCTCAAGGATCATCCGAATACGTATACGTTCACCAAGAATCTGTCGGAGAACTTGCTCATGGCTGAAATGTCCGGGCTGCCAGCAGCCATAGTTAGGCCATCGATTGGTAAGTCCAGAATCAAGATAATATTTTGCATATATTTAAACCATGTAATTCTTGCAGTCTATGGCACACTGGAGCATCCCATGAAGGGCTGGGTGGGTAATGCCAACTCCGGGCATTTGGGCTTCCTGGCCGGATTCGTCAAGGGCATTTTCCGTACGATGTGCGGGCGTGCCAATGCCGTAATCGATATCATACCATGCGACTATGTCATCAACAGCTCCCTAGTCATGGGCTGGTATGTGGGCACCCGCCATGTGGAGAAGCCCGAGATAATACACTGCACCTCCGGTGAGGTCAACCCACTGACCTTGTCGCAATTCTGCACCATCATCAACGACAGCGTGGAACGTCATCCGCCCAACAGTTTCGTCTGGAAGCCGGCCACAAAGCTGCGCAATGGCTGGCGCTACAATCTCTTCTTCTATCTGTTCCATTTGCTGCCCGCTATGATCTTCATCATACCGGAGAAACTCTTCGGCATCGGCATGCCGCAGCACACGTGAGTACACTGAGATAAATATCGAAAGTAATCGGAAAATTATTGATCCAATTTCGAAATTCTTTAATAAGGCGGGCTCTTAAAATTTTAGTTTTTTGATTTGTATACATTTAATAACTCTTCACTACATCATTTCAACTCAATACAGTTTTTTATTTAATTATTAATTATTCTGAATTTATTGATGATTCTATTCAAACTTCATTTAAGAACTCTATTTTGTAGAAGAAATCACTATATTTTTCCGAGTGTAGGTTTTCTGGAAATTAAAACCATGTTTTGACTGGATTCTCTTACTTTGCAGTGCCTATGAGTATATGCGAGTGTTCCAGAACGGCACCAAGGCTTTTGACTACTTTCTCGACAAGGATTTCCGCTACTCGCTGAAGAATACGCTTCGTATCTGCGCACTGATCCCTGACAGCGATAGGAAGCGCTATAACTTCGATGCCAGCCAGTGCGATTGGTCCGAGTTTATCGATCGCTGTCTCATCGGCATTAGGCGCTTCTACTTCAAGGAGTCGGCGGTAACCACGCAATGGCATCGCAACTACTGGAAGGTGTAAGTAGTATCTATGGGGATTTACGATTATTTACTTATCAATTGAATTCATTACGATTTCAGCTTTACTTTGCTCCACTATGCTGGCTTCCTGGCAATCTTTGCCATTCTCTACTTTGCACTTACTCCATTCCTGGGCCTGCAGGTCGGCCTGACGCTGGCGCTGCTCATCTGGGGTTTCCTGATCTGGCTGTAATGGACCCACTGTATGGAGCCCACTGTGCAATGCGAGTGTATGGAATCCAAAATAATAGCACATCTTTCATTCATCTTTCAATTGTGTAGTCATCATCTGCATAGGGTTACGTCATGTATTTTTAAACTATAAGTTCTCCCTGGAGTACAAGTCAACTTAACGAAGAATACGATTATATATACACACACACACATTTAGACACACATATACATAGACAGCAGTCCAAAACATAGCTCAAATCTTAGTCAGATTAACAAATAGTCCTGGTTTATAGTCAAATAGTCAATGTTTTTCTTCTGTATATTACGCGAAATGCAAATGTAATGCATAAAATATAAACTATGTAACTATTAATGAAATAAATATGACAATTTAAATATTAAGCTACATGCTACCAAAGTGGTTTTTCAATGCCTACAAGATAATATTATTATTATTTAAATATGCGCGCCAAATGCCAGTCAAACGAGTTTCAGCGAACGTGTATGAGTTGCATGCTCAATTGAGTCTGTTTCGCTCTCACGCACAGGCTGGCCGTATAGCGCCATCGCGGTCAATTGGCCGGCTTGCCAACTCACTCTACTACGACTGCTATCTCACTCCTCAGCACAGTCTGGCTCATAGCGCCCTCTCATATATCACGTCGGATCACGAACTCGAACCATGTTCGAGCAGAACTAAGTGTGGCGTTGCCACTATATGTCGCTTGCTGCCGCCATCTGTTGTCTGTTAGCAGAACTTTCAAGGCAGTTGCAAATTGCCAGTTGGAAAATATTAAAATTACATATATTAAAATTTTACAATTAAATGGAAATATAATTTAAAAAGCTTAAAGAACGCGTGGTTTATACGCAACATATTCATGTCAGCCAATTAAAGCCATAATTCAAATTCGATTTATTTACTTAATGAGGTAAAGCTTGCCAATTGGTTCTTGCTAATTTAAAAATTTATGTTTGTACTAAAGAGAGTGAATCAAATTTAAGATTAAATTTAATGTGTAATTGAAAAAGTGCAATTAAATTTTAGCTAGTGTTTATTTATTTATTGTTAAACAAACCCTGCGCAAAGTTTAAGCTCCGGCGCCACTGGCTTGGACCACAGCTGATGATGAAGTTGCGGGATGTTGATGATGACGAAGATGATGATGATGATGATGATCAACGAACGCTGACGCTGAGAGCCACGAGACGAGTCGCCGCCACGCGAAGCAAAACCGAGAAACCGGAGAGACGATCAAACAGTTTCGATTCGGCCGGCAAACGCGCAAGTTGTGAGCTGTGGGAACACGGAGTTCGCGAGGAGTTTCAGAGTTTGCATACCCGCATAAAGCAACGTAACTGTTCAGCACACACACACAGACAGAGAGTGAGAGAGAGAGGGACGCCCGTATGTGTGTTTGAGCATTGTTTACTGCCGGAGCAAGAGCAGAGCAGAAACAGCGCTAAACCAAACAACAACCAAGTGCAAAGAAAGAAGCAAAGTGGAAGCGAAGACGAAAAAGAAGAGGCCCAGTTTAGAGACAACGCAAATCAAAAGAGAAATTTTATTTTGCGCTTATTCTATGCGCCCGCGGTGACAAAAATACAAGACGTTCTACATAGACCTTATAGTATATCTATAATTGGAGAGTCAACAAAATAATGGCCAGGTAAGCTGCCCAATTGAACGTGGATTGCCTAATAATCCCATAGTAATAACAATGCGGTGCATCAGAGATGCCAACTTGGCTTATTAATGGCTATCAATACAATTACGAACCAGTTCACCTATAAATGACGAACCCGTTTATCCCAATGAAGAAACAGTTCATCCAATAAAAAAATACCGTTATTTGCATACCTTTTTAAAATAGACTTGGCTTGCTCTCACATTTTCGGCAGTCTCATCTTTTAAAATCATAAAATATATCAAACTTTTTTTATTTAATAATAATAAATATCGTAATTATTTGGTTATCTGCACGGGATCGTTATTGAAATGCACAAAAAATTAGATAACATGAGCTAGTTAAAAAAAAATGTTTTGGTTTTGAAATTATTAAATAAAAAAACTAAATTGTTAATAAATAAATATTTTCAATATTTTGAATTAATTTCCATTTAGTCTATAATTTGCTGAATTAGCCATTTGTAGCCACCGTATCCCCCAATTTAGCTTATTTGTAAAACAAAATTCTGGCAACTCTGGGCGTATATCTAATAAATATCTCTAACTAGTTTGACTGCTTTTGCTGAAGCTCTCTACGTGTGCATGTGTGTGTTTATCGATTTCAAATTTGGGCAAATAGGACAAAGTTCGGATAAATACAAGTTGTTGTATTAGGAAAGATTCGCTGCAAATTGTACACATGTTTTTCGATTATTCCATTATTATTATTAATATTTTTATGGATAAAGAGATCTTTGGTAACCCCTTGTGAACTTTAGTAAATCCAAGTCTGCTATCTTTTGGGTACTGACGGTCGCAATTATTCCTTGAGCAATCAATCAAATTTGCGCGCGAATTTTCAATTTGCAGTCTGGCAACACTTGGCACCGATGACTTAATTTCGAGTGCAGAGCCAACTTGTTTTAACGGCTGCTTTCTTTTGCTTACTTAACAGCTGCCACGCCCTGCGCGACTTAACTGTTTTGACAATTATAAGAGTTAACAAAATCGAACGAAATTCGAAACAGGTCCGGAGAGTGTTAGCCGCTTTTGAGATGTTATACCAACGGTTACAGAGAAACCCAAACACTCGGACGTTTATTAGGTGTAAGTTGGTAGAGTAAACTTAAATTTGACAGCAAAAATAATTGTTAGCTAAATAATTGCTTGAGGCCTAAACTTTGAACCGTGTGGGGCCTAATGTTTAGCTGCCGAATAGTGTAATATTACAGACTGCAGTTGCATCTAGAATGACGTTAATTACTGGACCCGAGACGCTACTTACCTGGTCGACACTTTCAGCCTCTGCCCTCTGACCAAGTAGCTGCAGGAACCCAAGTGGAAAAAGACACAATGAGCTGCGATTCATCACGGCAGCTCTGTCACAACACCGGCTCCATTACAGGCTATATATAATTATATCTGCCATTAAAAAGCTCAATGCGCAAAGTTTCAGCTTTATGTTTGCCAACGCAAGGTTGACTTGCTCTTTTATTTAGAATTTAATTGGACCCCGCACTTTAGCAAGGTCCACAAGGGTCTATTAGGTTAGAGCAGTTGTCAAAATGTGTGTAGCACCCATATGTACATATTTTGTATATAATCTCAACCAAGCCGATATAGCCCTGTCCGTCCGTCCGTCTATCCGCACATTTAGGTTCTCCTATGCTCCAAACAGATCAAGTTTGTGTTAGATTTTTAATACCTCCCAAAAAAATTAAGTAATTATTTATACCCAGACTGCAGGGCTGTCGATTACGTCCGACTGCAGCCATTCCGAGTTTCTTTGTTTTAGAATTTTGAATAAATGTCCCAATTTCTGAAAGTGACAATGCCTTATTCAAGTTCAAATCGAATAAACCTCAGTAATGTTCAAATTGTAAATTAAAAAACATATTAAAAGAATTATAATTTTTTATAAAAGTTCCAATTGCATAACTTATTCCAAATAATCCTAGTGTTTTTGAACCAAGTAGTTCAAACCATCTGCTTTATTTTGTTGTTGTCCGGTTCGACTTTCAGTTTGATTCAAAGTTAATATTTATTTTATTTATTTTATATAAACAGTTACCTAAACCAGTTCTATTTAAAACCGGTCTACAGCTCCGCGTGTTATATATTTTAATAGGATGTTTAGAATTGCAATTTAACTTGTAATCAAAATTAAAAACTATATAATAAGAATAAATTGTTTTGTTATGCCTAATGGTTGTTCTTAAACACTATATTTAGCCTAGTAGCTGGCTGGCTTTGCTCCACTCTCAGACCGCCACTTTTGTCATAAATCCCCCAATTAATTACCCCGAGATAAGTGTTGCGCTCCACTTGGCAGGGGCTGACGAAACCCCGAGCCCTGGCAAAATCTAATCACGGCAACTCACAGCGTTTGCTGTGGGCTACTCAAGATAAAAGCACAATTTAGTATGCTCAAAACCAAAGTGAATAACATTGTGCGGTAGGGTAACAAGACCCTGCAGAAACTTGCGCCAAGATCTGCAGGTTGCGTGGCCAAATTGCAAATTGCCAAAGTGTTGAAGAAGCAACAATAATAATCGTCAGAAAAATAAACATATGCTTAATTTATGCTAAATTGTTGCCACGTTAGATTGGCCAAGTCCGAAGTGAAAGTGCAAACGAAATTTATAAATATTTTCCAAGCACTCCAATCTGTAGCTGGGTCTTTTTTCTAACTGTATGACGAGGCACTTTGCGAACGCAGTTGCAACTGCAACTCAAGGGTCTCCCGAGTACACCTGGGCAAATGCATTATTTTGCCAAGCTCTTGGTGTGTTGGGCTTTCAAACTTTCACAGCAAATTGCCAATGGATGGCAGCAAAAAGGTTGCTGTGAAAATTACGCACCGATCATTCGCCATATGTTCATTATAAAATCATTTGGCATGACAAAAAAAACTACGGCGGATGACGCGGAAGCCGCGACTACCAACGGATAGATAATCATTACGGAGTTCGGAATGGGCTAATTGTGAATTGCCGTTGCGTGTGACGAAACCCGGTAAAATGGGCCACAGCAAATCAAAATAACCTTATATAACTTATCGCAGAGAAGGTTTTGATGGCCACGAATTCGTTAACTTGTTTCACATAAAACTTGCAGTGTAGCTTAATTTATGTAAAGTACAGCACAAACAGTGGAAATCTAACTGAATTTATTTGCACAATTATCCAGAACTAATAGCGATGTTAACGTTTCTCAGCACTCTTCCGTCTCCAGTTCTCCTCTTGAATTCGATTCTAATGTATGCACAGCAAAAAATTCCACTCGAAAGCGTAAAGTATTTACGTTTAGTCTCAGTCCGAGTCACAGACTCTGCTGCAGTTGCCACTTGATTTAATCAGTTTCATTAGAATAAACCCAAGAAACGCCGTCGCATAAAGGCCCAACAATGCCATGCTCATGTTGGCCGCTGCCAACTGGTTTTATTTTATGTTTATTCGTCGTGCCAACTTTGTTCATGGTCCAAAGTATGGCCAAAACTCATGTAGACCCTCCCAAATAAACTTGTAAGCGCACAGTGGACACGCATGCGAAGCTTGAGCTAATATACAAATATGCCAACGGACAGTTATCCAAAATGGGGTATATTAGTTTTTGGCGAGAGTTCGGCCAACGAGAGTTCGGCCAGCGGGAATTCGGTTAATGAGAGTTGAGCCAGCGAGAGTTGGTCCAGCGAGAGTTCGGCCAAAGAGAGTTCGGCCAACGAGAGTTCGGCCAACGAAAGTTCGGCAAGCGTTAGTTCGGTTTATGAGAGTTAAGCCAACTAGATTTGAGTCAGCGAGAGTTGTTCTAGAGAGAGTTCGGCCAACGAGAGTTCAGCAAGCGCGAGTTTGACCAACGAGAGTTTGACCAACGAGAGTTCGGCCAGCAAGAGTTTGGCAAGCGTTAGTTCGGTTAATGAAAGTTGAGCCAGTGAGAGTTAGGCTAGCGAGAGTTCGGCCAAAGAGAGTTCGGCCAGCGAGAGTTCGGCCAACGGGAATTCGGCAAGCGTTAGTTCGGTTAATGAGAGTTAGGCCAACTAGATTTGAGCCAGCGAGAGTTTTATATATGTAGAAAAATCCTAATAAATTCCTTAAGCGTTATCTGAAGTCTTTAAAGAAGAACACACTCGACTGCAGCACTCGCACCTTTTGTTATCAGCTTCGACAGCCAAGAGATACAGCTGGCGGCGTTAGAGAAAGTTTTAGCCATCTGCCATGAGTTGAGGTTTTATGCGTTACACAATGTCAACTGTTAAATGATTAAATTTGATTTTCGTCCGATTTTCGTTCACAGTTCAGCAATCACAGAGTTTTATACGGGACGCAATGTGTTTATTACCGGGGCCACGGGCTTTGTGGGCGTCACGATTGTGGAGAAACTGCTGCGGGATGTGCCCAATGTGGGCACCCTGTATCTGCTGATGCGCGCCAAGAAGGGCAAGAGCGTGCAGGAGCGTCTGGAGGAGCTGAAGAAGAACTCGGTGTTCGATCGCTTCAAGGAGCTGCAGTTGGAGTCGCGTCTCTCGAAGATCGTGCCCATCGAGGGCGATGTGGGCCTGGAACACTTGGGCATCTCCGACCAGGATCGTGCCACGCTCATTGACAATGTGAACGTTGTCTTCCATTCAGCTGCCACGCTGGACTTTTTCCAATCTCTCAAAGAGACAACAAACATCAATCTGCGCGGCACGCGACGCGTTGTGGAGCTTTGCCAGCAGTTGCGTCATTTGGATGCTCTGGTGCACGTATCCAGCGCCTATGTCAACGCCTACATCACCGAGGTGGAGGAGAAGCTCTATCCCTCGCCGGACGATCCCGAGAAGATCATACAGCTGGCGGACACGCTCAACGACGAGGCCCTCAAGGAACTCGAGCCCAAGTAAGTAGATGTTAAGCTAAATAGTAGGACAACGTTGATGATGATGATTACAGATTGCTCAAGGATCATCCCAATACGTACACCTTCACCAAGCATCTGGCGGAGCACGAGGTGGCCAACGTCGCCAGTCGTTTCCCCTGCGGCATTGTGCGTCCCAGCATGAGTAAGTGCAACGATTCCATTGATATAACCAAGTCTATAACGATCCAACTCTCTGCAGTCACTGCCGCCTGGAAGGAACCGATACCCGGCTGGACCATATCCAAGAACGGTCCACAGGGCTTCTTTATGGGCGCCTCCAAAGGTATTTTGCGTCGCTTGCCCCTGGATCCCACGCTTATTATGGACTACATTCCCATCGATGTTGTGGTCAACGGCATCATTACCACAGGCTACCACGTGAACGCGCTCAAGTGTGTATTTTACAGGGTATACAAACGAACTATGCCAATTATAACTAATCCATATCTTTCAATAGGGTTAAGAACGCTGGCCGTCCTGCCGAGCTGCAGATATTCCATTTAACATCCAGCACTTACAAGCCATTCCGCTTCGAGTTTCTGACGGACAAGATCAACAATTATCTGCATGACTATCCGCTGAACAGCGCCGTCTGGTATCCCAATCTCCGCCTGGTGAAGAGCTTGTTCCTCTTCCGCATCGGCGCCATACTGTTCCACTTCATACCTGGATTCTTCCTGGACTTGGTCACAAAAATCGGCGGTGGCAGGCCCATGTGCGTAAACAAAATTATGTATTAAGATTTAATAAGAATACAGGATAATTCATTGAAAAAGGGGAAAAACAGGGTTATTAACTTTGTCAGAATGTATGTAACAGGCAGAAGGAGGCGTGGCAGACCCCACAAAGTATATATATTCTTGGTTAAGATGAGGAGCTGAGTCAATATAGCCCTGTCTGTCTGTCTGTCCGTCTGTTTGAACGGCTCGATCTCAGCAACTATAAGAGCTAAAGCAGCCCATTTGGTAATTTTTGAAAGGTATATTCTATACGCAGATCTACGTCAATTCTGTCTTTTACGAACTGTAGAAATGAATAATATCTACCAATTTTGTAAATTTGTAAATTTCTGAGAAAGTGGCAGCTCAAGTCGACTCGAATTGAATATGTCAGTATGAAAATCTTGAATAGATAATAAATCTTGTTACAGGGTATAATACTGTCGGGCTTGTCCGACTCTCATGTCTCGATTATTATATTATTAATATTATTATCCATCCATAGTCTGATTCGCCTGCACAAAAACGTTTGGAACTCGCTGAATACCCTGGAGCGTTTCATATTCACCGAATGGCATTTCGATAGCAAGCGTCTGCTGGCATTATCCAAGAGCCTGACGCCGGTGGATAAGAAGAAGTTCATCATTGACATTGGGGAGCTGACTTGGGATGAGTATTTCGAAAACACCATTCGAGGCGTGCGACAATATCTCAGCAAGGAGTCGCCAAAGAATCTGGAAAAGGCGCGTCGCAAGGACAAAATGTACGTTAACCACAACGAATTTAATTGCATAACAATAATTAATAATAACTGTACTTTTTAGCCTGCTCGGACTGCATGTGGCGTTGCAGTTAGCCTTCTATTATGGTGTCTTCAAGCTGATAATTGCCATCACGGGATTGTCCAGTGCGAAGGCGGCCCTCATCTTGCCCATTTTTTACTATCTCTTTGGACTGATTTAGGGCCAGCGTGAACGTACATCGTCGCATGTACTCTTAACATTTGTAGTTGCAAAACTCTCGATTATATTTATGTAATTTGTACAAGGTTTGGTTTTAAATATATACATTAAATAAAACAATTCTTAACCGAACTGCAATTTGAACAGCTGCTTGATGTATCGATAACATAATCGAGCAGCGCGCAAGTTGCACGATACATCTATCGATTAATGGCTGTAGGCCATGCACGTCGATAATTGGCACTTCTTTTTCAAACTGCGCAACGCTCAAGTTGCACAATATATCGATAGACTGATGTAGGCCTTGCACGTCACTTTGTATATCGACATTTGAAAATCATGCACAACATTTAATTGAACCGCTCTTGGTTTATATTTGTTAAAAACTGTTAACATCAACATACAAAAGTAGAAAACATGTTAAATATTCTAAGCAGTTGGCGGTGGGCTAACGTCATTGGCCAGTTGGTACTTCTGCGCTCGCTTATTTCGCTTGTTGTAGACCCGGATAATGCCGTAGACGACGGTGACGATCACAATGCCAATCAGCAGGCAACTGATGACGAACCAGGGGTAATTGGAGCCCGACTCCTCCGTCTCCGCCTCCCACTCCTTGAACTCTGTGCTGGAGTTTACGCTCATCCTGGCCGGCGCTGCATCCATGTCCCGGAACAACGAAGCCTTGGCCAGATTACTGGACTCGGGAGCCTCGAAGACCGGTTCAGTGGCGTCAATGCGTACGAAGGTGAGTCTGCCAGATGTTATGGGCCTGTTGTAGCGCAGGAGATCATGCCCATAATAATCATGCAGATCGGCGGAGAACTCTCTGTGCTGATCCACCCACTGGCCGATCACCTGCACCTGCACCTCGCTCTTGGCGTCCATGGTGCGTCCGAAGTACGCCTGCTCCTGCACATCCAGCCCGCCCACGCCCCCCTCATCCAGCTCCAGCACCGAACCCCGATGCTCCAGCAGCAGCGGCAGCCTCTCCAGCTGACCACCGCTGTAAATGCTGCTCGTATTCACCCGAATCTTCTCCACAAAGGCATAGCCCACGCTGCCGTAGATGGGCTTCCGCTGGGCACTGGGATTCTTGAGCACCCCATTGCCCAGGTGCATCTTGTAGCTGTTGGTCACGTTGCGCCAGGGCAGGTAGGTGAGGTTCCTCAGCTCGTACATCATCGGCTGCAGCTCCACCAGCACGTTGACGTTGTCGTCCACGCCATACTGCAAGCAGAAACAAATATTTGAGGTATAATTCATTCTAAGTGTGGCATCAATGCGTCTTCTTCGGCCGATGCCGCACTGCATACTGAAGTACGTAAACCCATAAAACTCTTGTAGACTCTCGTTGCTCGAACTCTCGTTAGTCGAACTCTCACTGACTGAACTCTCGCTTGCCAAACACTCTCCGGCCTAACTCTGGCTGGGCCAACTCTCTCCTTGAAGAAACTCTTGTTGGCCGAACTTTCGTATGCCAAACTCTCGTTAGCCGAACTCTCGTTTGCCGAACTTTTGTTGACCGAACTCTCACTGGCTGAACTCTCGCTGGCCTAACTCTCGCCGTCCGGACCCTGGCGGAACTCTCGCTGACTGATCTCTTGTTGGTACAGCTCTCGCCGGCCGAACTCTGGCGTAACTCTCTGTCAAACTCTTGCTGGGTCAACTCTCTCCCTCTCTCCTCCTCTTGTTGGCCGAACTTTCGTTTGCCAAACTCTCGTTAGCTGAACTCTCGCTTACCAAACTCTCGTTAGCCAAACTCTTGCTGGCCAAACGCTCGCTGGCCTAGCTCATGCTGCCTATCTCTTGCTGACCCAATTCTCGTTGGGCAAACTCTCGCTGATGTCTCTCGGATCTACCCGGAATTCAGCTAAAGCGAACTCTGAACAGTAGAGAAACTCACAAAGTTATCCTCGAAGATCATGACCACGCAGGTGAACAGGCTATCGGCGACTCCGTTGATGAGATCCGTATGCCGGAAGTGACATAACTCCGTCTTCTCGCGTTCCACATTCGTCGCCTTGCCTATGTAGCTCAGCCGTTCCTTGGGATTCAGCTCGGAGGCGTAGTTCTGCAGGACAGTCAGATAGGGTATCCAGGCCAGCATGGCATTCGAGTGCTCATTGCAGATCTCCTTCTGTTCGCCACGTCCCGTCAGCTCCCCATTGCGCAGCTTGAAGAAATGATGATAACTTCGCTTCATGATCAGGGAACCATGATCTTTGCATATGGTGTCGTAGAGTATCTCCTGCGGGAAAACGGGAAGAGGTTAAAAATCAATGGAGCACACTTGATATGCCATTCGCATTAATAAGTTCGCTTATCTCTGGGCTGCTCTATCTGCCTATCTATAGCGGGCTTTATCAATTGGCTAATTCAATTGAGACAACAAGTAAGAGTTATAGTTATAGGGTAACCGAAGACTAGATACACTTGGCTCTAAAATATTTTTATTGATATCCTAAAAGTTTGGTCAATTGAAAAGTAAATAGAGCTGGTTAATAAATTTGGGAGGAAAAAGGGTTGCAACTTGAAAAAATAATCAATTCTCAGGTAAAAAGAGTACTATTACTACTTGGATTGGACGTGGTACTCTCAATCGATAGAGTACGGAAAATCCCACTACTAAATACATATATATATAAAACAAATAGCCAAGGGACTCTTCTGTTAGTGTATCAGAAGGCCTGTGTCCCACTCAAGTCTACCCCTAACGTGATTTACGGTCTATAAATACACAGAACATTCCATATTTGTCTTTAAACCAAGTGCATCGAGTCTTGCATTTAAGGATGTTTTAGAGCAAAACCAGTTGACCTCAACTGCTGGCTGAATAAGGAAAATACGTTAGCTTTGACCTAGAGGCTCACTGAAGCTGTACATTACTTCGTCAATTGAATTGAATAATAATTCAATTCCAAATAAATATCTAGTCTCACGGTCTTACCTTCTCCTTCTCTGTGAGAGTTGTGGCTGTGATGAGGCATTTGCCACCCGTTGGCCTGGGCACCAACAGATGTCGCCCTATATCGCTTAGTAGCGCTGGTTGGGTCTCTATGCAGAAGTCCGAGCGTTCCTCAACGGCCCCACACGTGGTTAGTACTCCCAGTACTACTAATGTTATAATGGTGGGGGTATTATGTCTAAACATTTTCCAATTTGAGCTGCGACGAGTTGTGATTGGTGAAGTTTTGCCGCGACTGAAACTCGCCGCGTCGAATGACAAATCGTAACTGAAATTCGCAATTCAAAATCGTCTCATTCAATCGCATTCAACTTGACCGCAAATGCCGATAAAGACCCAAACTGGCTATAGCCATATTCTATGCATATATCTATTGTAGAAGGATAAACCAGGTGAATCGTAGCGCGGGCCAAGCAAAACTAAAACTGATTAAACCCAAAAATAATAGACTGCAGAACGCGTCATTTCTCAACTCGCAACATACTTTAACTGGCGATAAGATAATGGTTAAACAGCACTGCAAACTGAAGTACGTAAACCCATGGGCTGTTGCTATTACTAATTGTGATGTTGATGGGTTTTCTAACACTTTGTTCCAGCAGTGTCGAAACACGCGTCTTGAATTGAGTGAAAAATATCGTTTTAAATAAAAAAAAAAGTTCAAATAAATCTTGATGGTTGTATTATTTCATTTCCGCTTTATTTTTGTTTACAAGAGCGTATTCAAACTTTTATTAAACACTGTACACATGGAAATTGTTGAACAATACTCTTTTCCTTTCGTAGATAAACTTCACTTTCAACAGCCGGGTTATTTTTTACATTTTGCCACGGTTTTAACATAAAACATAGTATTTCAGAAGATAACGGCTTAAACTAGTTGGCGCTATAGCTAGAATTCCATGAGGACAATTCAGAGAGGGCTCAGGACAGGCACGGCTCGGACGCGAACGCAGGATAAGTATTTGCTGGGATGGGTTTTGGTTTATCGTGAACTACAGTTGACACTTTGGGATAACATCTCAATCTGAGAGGGGAGAAAACACAAGACGGATTCGTACAGAGTCTAAAGCACGACGAGAAATATTACCATTGCTGCTGGTGTCGATATCAAAGTCCTGAATATCGGCATTCGAGAGGTTTTCAATATCCATGTCAGCATCGTCATCGTCCATGTCGCTGTCATCGCCATCATCATCATCGTCATCATCATCATCATCATCATCATCATCATTAGTATCGGACGATGAGTTGATAAGCAAGTTTCGACGGCCAAAACCCAAAAAATTCGGACCAATTGCAAATGCTGAAAGTAGAGAAGGGCAGCTGAAAAACCGATTCAAGCATATCTTTAGATAACTTACCATTATCCGAGCTCGTATCCGAACCGGACTCGGAGCCCTCTCCATTGGATTCGGGCACCTCCTCATCATCTTCCTGCAAGCATAGACATAATATTAAATTCAATATCATCCATCTGCTGCAGGAGCGTTCCGAGATCTATTGGGACAGATGGAGCTGCACCGCCGGCACCTGCACCGCCAGCCATGGCACCACCCAGTGTACGTGCTCGCCGTCGCATACCAACAATGGGACTGTTGGCTGCATATGGACGAGTAAGATTCGATATGACATTTGACGATTGCCTCAAACGGCTAGGACGACGGCCGCCGGCGTTATCGTTATCGTTATCGTTGTCGTTGTCATTGACAATGTCAATATCAATGGCAATCGGTGCCGGCGTCGAAGGACGTGCACCAACAGCTGCCGCCGCTGCAGCCAAGATGCCGGCGCCCTCTTCGACGATGCGAATTAGCGCCGATTCATCGGCACCGCTTGCCGGTAGGTTTCTGATGGGCGCCGGCGGTACCTCTTCGGCTGTGGTCGCATTTCTAACGATACTATCATCAACGACGCCGGCGAGATCCTTAACAGCACGCACCTCTTCCGAGCGCTCGCTCTTTTTAACGCCGACCGCATAGATCTTCACGTACGTCTCCTGCTTGGAGTCGTAGCCGCTGTGATCCTCGACGGTGGCAATCAAACTGCCATTGGCCCTAACGCTCAGATCAATAATATTCCGCTTCACATCTATCGTCGCTATGCTCGAGTAATCGTACGCGTCCAGCACATTGAAGCTGCTGTCGTAGGTCGCATCCTCCAAGGTGTGATCCCTGTCGGAGCCCAAGCTGGCGCCATATATCACATTCAGCGAGGAGAAGATGCAGTTGCGCTGGTCCAGCATCGGCACCGTTCGCAGCAGATAAAACGTGCGCAGATCCCACACTTCAGTATTGGCAATGATCTGTAAATGATCAGAAGTTAGACACGATCTATGGGAAATGGTTGCGGGCTCACCTCCAGGCAGTTGGGGTGGAACACGCCCGAAATGCACTGATTGAACTTGTCGAACTTGTGTATCTCCTTCGCAGAACGCACATCCCAGAGCACGCCATCTGTAGGGGAGAATATTGATGGTGTATAAATTTATAAATGTAAAAAAAACTCAATTAATTTCTTAGAAATACTACTTTAAATATCTTTATAATGTATACAGTTATAAATGACGAAAACTTGAATTATCCCATTTGATATAATCAAATTGGACAGTATTGAAATACATAAAATACTTTAATAATTTATAGTTATTAATTTTATAAGCTTCAACAAAAAACAAAAAAAAAACTTTGATCGAAGAGTTATATTTAATTCGTTTGAAATAATACCCAAAAAAGGATACAAAAAAATATTGTTAATCGTGAAAATAACTAAAAGGTATTAACTGAAAATAAAAGAAGTTCAATCAATTCGTTGGCAATAAAATAACGAGAGTTGGGCCAGCAAGAGTTGGGTCAACAAGAGCTGGATCAGCGAAAGTGGGACCAAAGAGAGTTGGTGGAGAGCTGGGCCAGCGCAAGTTGGAACGAAGATAGTTGACTCTGCGAGAGTTCGACCACAGAGTGTTCGGCCAGAGGAAGCCAGCGAAAGTTGGGCCTACGAGAGCTGGGCCAGCGAGAGTTGAACCGAAGAGAGTAGAGCCTGCGAGAGTTCGACCACCGAGTGTTTGGCCAGAGTAAACCAGCGAGAGTTCGGCCTACGAGAGCTGGGCCAGCGAGAGTTGGACCGAAGAGAGTTGGGCACGGAGAGTTTAGCACTAAATAACCCCCCGAGGGTTGGCGTCCGAACGCAGCGATGTATGGCATAGTAGTCGCTGAACTCACCTGACAGCAGCAGCTCATCAGTGCGACAGAGGGTAGCTCGGTTCTTGGTGTACTGGTTGGGTATGACGGGCGTGAATGTGGAGACTGCGGTGCCCGTATTGATGTCGTACAGCTTAGCGCACTGGATGGGAGAGAGAGAGAGAGAGATAGAGCATTAACAACTACTAAAATCGGATATATTGCGTGGTCCAACTTACGTCCGAATGGGTGCCGACCACACGATCCTGCACGGTCTGGCTGAACTCACAGTAGCTGACCTCGTTCAGGGTCAGCTGCGTGCGAAACTCGTTGTCCGTGATGTACCAGAGGGAGGTGGTGGGCATACGCCACAGGCTGGTGGTCATCACCAGGTCTCCGAGGCGACTGGAGCGTATGGCATCCACGCCGTACGCGTGACACATGTGGGCGAACTGTTCGACGCCGTCGTTCATGGTGAAGACCTTCGCCTCGCCCTGATGCGTGCCGACAATCAGATAATTGCCGACAATGTCGCAGCAGGTGAACTCCAGATCGTCGTAGTCCGAGGAGCGTGTGGTGCGCCAGGGTGCAAAATGCGTGTGCACATAGCGACGGTCGAAGCTGGAGGTATTGAAGCCGGCCTGGGTGCGAAAGTGACGCGAGGTCAGATTGTAGTTGGAGCTAACCAGGCGACTTGGTCGTGGATCTGGGCATTTGTGCGGCTCGAAGAGATCGAACTGGGGGCAGGTGGTGACCGGATTGTTGCACAACGAATGCTGATTCGTTAGATACTCCGTCACAATGCTGTTGAGCGTAATGCCCTTCGGTTGCAGCGCCGGCGAACCGGCTAGATCTTCGGTGGAGCTTATTGTGCTCGTCTCTGTGGTGCCCAGGCTGATTTGCTTCTGCAGCGAACGACTGGAGGACGAGGAGAAGCTGCGCTCTGTGCGCCGGATCTTAATGGGCGTCTGGCCGCTGATGAAATTAAAGTTGGGCACCGAGCAAGAGGCAGATGTAGAGGCCAAGGAGCTGCTGGCATTCGCTGCCAGTTGATCCTGACTCTGGGCATCTGGCGCTCCGGCCGCCATGATGGCCGAGCTGACGTCCTGCATGCGACTGCGGATGCGACTGCGCGCTATGGAGCTGAGGCCCGCGAAGGCCTTGTAGTCGAAGGGCGATTGATGGAAGCTGCGCGTGGTTGTGGTCTGCAGGGGCAGGCCGACCTCACGCTGCAGCATTTGGGCGGTTTGGCTGAGGCCCTTGCTCTCCAGATGCTCGAAGATGAGCTGGTAGAGCTGCTGCTCGTTGTACTGAATCTTCGTCTGGGCAATCACATTCGCCTTGTGCATGTTGGTGAGCGAGGGATCGAGCGGATTGTTCAGCACCTTGGTCTTGCCCGAAATGCGCTCGAGCAGCTTCAGCGCATACTTCTGAAAGATGACGTGCTCGCCCCGCTTCTCCTGCAGTATGGGATCCCGCATCAGCGTCTGCAGCTGCCCCGTGGTGAACAATGGCAGCTTGCTTATGATCTGGCGCACACGATCCCAGCGCGCCAGGCCGGAGAGCGCCCGGCAGGCCATGCCGCGTATGCAGTCGGCATCGGTGATGGGTCCCTTGCTTTGCATCAGGGACAACAGCACCACAATGCCGTTGTTGGAGCCAACGGATTCCCAGACCTTCTCGATCAGCTCCTCGGCGTACTTCTGATGCCCCTTGTTCTTGCGCGACGAGTTGGTGTACTTCATCAAGCTGCTGCTGCCGCCGCTCTCCTTGTGTATGATCGGCGAGCACAAGCAATGCCCCAGCACAGCCAACGCGGACTTCACAACTTCCGCATCGGCGAACATCTCGCCAGCAGCTGCGCCCAACACCAGACAGAAGCCCGAGGTCGTCGTCTTGTCCAGCATCTGCTGACGCTCGCAAAGCAACACATAAACGCGCGGTATCACGCAGCACACGCTGAGCACATCCAGAGCAGAGCGCACAGTCTCCGAGCGTCCGCTGTTCAGCCACTCGTAGCTGAAGGCGATGATGCGCAGCAGCATGGTAATCCCGCCCAGCTTCAGCAGCTGCTCCACCGGCTCCCAGTGGGCACGCACCGACGTGTGCTCCTGCAGCGTGCGTATCTGTTCGTGCAGCTGCTCGAAGGTGACCTTGGCGGCCACCGTGGGGTTCTGGCTGACCACCTGCGACGAGGAGGAGGACGTCGCGTAGCGCTGGCAGAGGTAATTGTACTTGTAGAAGAAGTGCGCCTCCATGTAACGCTTGAGGGCGACGCACACATGACGCACCATCTGGCGGGAGGCGCACTCGACGTCCTCGTTGATGTCCACGGAGTTGTCGCTGTCGTTCTGGCTGGGATCCAGTATCTTGAGCACTGATATCTGGCAAGGCATAAGATGATCAATAAATAAAGTTAAAGCAATAAGCGCAAGTCAGCGAATCAGACGTTAGTGGACCAACACGATAGGGAGCAAATACAAATTCGTGACAATAAAGAGCTTTTTTCTAGGTCAGATGAAATTGATCAGGATCACAGAATATAACGATAAGTAATAGGCGATGTCACGCTCGTTGGCCGAACTCTCGTTGCCTAATTCTTGCTGGCTTAACCAGCCTGCAAGACCAGGCTAACTCCCGCTGGCCTAACTCTCGCTGACCGAACTTTCATTAACCGAACTCTCGCTGACCGAACTCTCAGTGCCTAACTCTTACTGGCTTAACTCTTGTGAGCCGAACTCATGTGAGCCGATCTCTTGGTGGCCTAACTCTCCCTAGCCTAACTCACATTAACCGAACTCTCGCTGGCCGAATTCTCGCTTATCACCGAATGAATAAACTCTTGCTGCCTAATTCTTGCTGGCCGAACTCTTGCTGAGCGAACTCTTGCTGGCCTAACTCTTGCTGACCGAACTCTTCCTGGCCAAACATTTACTGCCCGACTCTCACCTAACTCTTGCTGGCTTATCTCTTGCGAGCCGAACTGTTGGTGGCCTAACTCTCCCTGGCCTAACTCTCATTAACCGAACTCTCGCTGGCCAAACTCTCCCTTATCGTTACCGAATGAATAAACTATTGCTGCCTAATTCTTGCTGACCTAACTCTTCCTGGCCGAACTTTTACTGCCCAACTCTCACTACCTAACTCTTGGCCTCGCTGGCCTAATTCTTACTGGCCCAACTCTTGCTGTTTTAGACATCAGTTCTGTACAATTGCTGATACACGTCTGTTGCTCCACATTCAGTCATCCTGATCACTTTCCTCTGACTCAGAAGAAAACTCTTTATTTTATCTAATATATTAATTGATCTTTCGTATTTCATTTTCTTCTTATCCCTACATCGCCAATTTTAGTATTATCTGCCCATCGTGTTGGATGAAGCGAAAGCAAGCTGAATTATCGTTTACTTACAACATTGTAGAGCTTTCTCAGGCCATCCTGGCGATCGAACTCGTCGAGTATGACCTTGAACTGAAAGCTCAGGCTGAAGAACATGGTGGCATGGCACTTGGACGAATCGTGGCAGCGTCCCAGTATCCACAAGGCATAGCTAACCAGCTCGGATATCACGGCACGCGGCATGTTGCAAATGCGCTCCATGGCATCCTCGCAGTAGGCCAGGTAATAAATATCTATGGAAACTCCCGTCGTGGCCAGACTGTGACGTGGCACCTTCAACAGCAACTGCCGAGAATAACAAGATATATAAAATAGTTGCAGACTATTGGCATGGCCAGACTTACGTCCAGGCCACCGTGGGACACGAATTCCAGTGCGAACTTCTTGTGGCAGAGCAAGGCGGCAAGATACTTGAGCACCTCGTAGGCCAGGCAGGTGTCGCGTCTGTCGAGATTCTCGAGATGTCCAAAGATCAGGTTGAGGGCGTTATTGCTAATGGCCATGCCCAGGAACTCCTGATACTCGCCCAGGCTGGTGAGGAAGCGTATGATGAGCATCTGGCTGGTGTCCGCGGTGGGTGGATGCAGGGGAATATACATGCGCTTGTAGAAATGCGTCACAGCCGACGCATCCCGACTATTCTCGAACAGAATGGACATATTGGAGACGCTGCCACTAACGCCATTATGCTGTGGCGACTGTGGCGCCGACGGCGCTCCGCAGTCCATCCAGCTGAGCATGCCGCTGTCGGAGGAGCTGTTGTGGGCGCCGCTGGTGCCCGGCTCGCCGGTGGAATTCCTGCTCATGCGACTGCACGCCAGCAGCATGTGCAGGCGGTTGATCATCTTGGGCACCAGACGCATGTTCCGCTCCCGACAGCTGAAGGCCAAATCATTGACCTCCATGGCGGCTGCCAGCAGACCCGTTGCATAGCTCTGCAGCGGCTCAATGCTGTCCTCCGCCCAGCTGTAGAGACGCTGGATCAAGCCGTCCTCCGTGGCGTTCTGGAAGACAACCGTGGTCTCCAGGCCCGGCAGCACCACAAGTATGAGCCGGCAGGCGATAATGTTCAGCTCCAGCGAGCTGTGGCTCGTGTTCTGGCGGCTGAAGTAGTTCTCCCTCAGATAATCGCTGAGCAGCTATAAAAAAGCCAATTGTTTAGCGTGCAAATTGCTGAATTGCTGGCTTGTGGCCCAACCTACCTTGCTCATGAACTGATCCTTGCGGAAGAGCAGCCTGAGCAGCAGGCCGTATTGGCAGCTGGGATCGGTGCGGTAGGGATGCCTCAGGTCCAGCGGATCGGGATCCTTGCGCATATACACATCCTTCTCCCGCTCGAAGATCTCAGCCAGGCTGCCAACAAAAATATGCAATTAACGACGGTACTTTTAATGGATTTCAATAGATTCGTTACCTTCTTAAGGTGGGCACTGGATCGTAGCCAGCTTGTGTCTGCTCCTGCTCCCACTTGTCAATGATCACTGTGAGCTCGCGTTTTGTGGCTGAGCGACGATCGGCAGCCGGATCACTAGCTTCCTCCTCGGCTTCAGCGTTTGCGTTGTCATCACTTTGCGCATCTTCAGCCGCCTCCGCCTCCGCATCCGCCTCCTCCTCCGCTTCCTCTTCTCGCAGCTCATTCAATTCGTCAGCAATGTGTGCGTCATACAAAACTTGGTCCAGCGCATCGTTATCGAGCTCGACTAATCTGTAATTTGGATCGAAAGCCTCCGCATCCCCCCCGATTATCGAGGCAATTTGATCTTCAACTTCACTTCCATCGCTGTTCGCATCCGCATCCGCATTTGCATTCGCATCCGACATTCTGGCAGTGGCCTACGAGCTGCGGCCGTTCGCAAGCAACTCTGTTGGTTTATATAAATAGGCTAAATAGACAGTTTCACTGCAACTTAACTTATTTTACCTAATAGTTTAACAATTGCCAACAAATGCGCGCCGCTGAGATAAACCACGCGCTTCTCTTTTTATTTGACGAATGAAGCAGTGTGCGAGCTAGCGAGGAGAGAGCGCCGATGCAAACTATCGATATATGGCTGCGCAGCGAAATGTTGGCAGTGCAGGCCAACCAAAATATCCAAAAATAGCTAAATGGCTTACAAATCTATTACAGAATAAATTGTTGTCGCTTTTTAAGACAAGCACACATTTCACTAGGCTCTGCTCATGAGCGAGAGAGTCAATACTATAGCCTGCGCTCTCACGCTCGCAGCAGAAATGCTCTTTCAGCTACACTTGCTCCCACTGTTTAGCTAGAAAATATCCAAGTTGGTAACACTGCATGTTGAAAGTGATAATTGCAACAGCTGCAGCTAGCCAAATATTTTATTAAAATTAATTGTCAGTTAAATAAAAAATTGGCTGTACGTTATTTAATAAATTATTAAACAAAAGGTAAAACAATAAATACGAATTAATTGCAAAGCACAAAGGCTGGCAAGGCTGTGCGAAATGTTATCGATACGCGGCGCTTATCGCAGTTATCGATGTGTCGCGTCATTGTTTTGTTTTGGCACTTCCTCATCAATACGCCGCATTAAAAGTTTTTCAAATAAATTATGGGTTTCCTGTTCATACTCAGCTGGATCTCATTGGCCATACAGATCACCTTCATCACGCTGTCCATAGGTAGGCGATATCAGCTAAATTAATTAACTTTCGACAGCTGAAATCTCTTATCTCTAATCGCAGTGGCTGGACTTTACTATCTGGCCGAGTTGGCTGAGGAATACACGACGCCAACGCGGCGTTTCATACTGTTTATGATCAGCTTCACGATCTTCGTGTACATCCTGCTCATGTGCTTCGAGGACTTCTCCTGGACCATGCTGCTATGCGGCCTGGCTGCGCAGGGATTCCACTTCAGCATCATGACCAACTTCCCCTTCATCCGCCTGCTGTCGGTACCGTTCATCGGCTCCCTGGCCATGCTGGTGGTAAACCATCTGTTGGCCTTCCAGTATTTCACTGCAGTCTACGTGCCCTTCACCCAGGTAGGTGCTCCTCTCCACAGGTAACAGTGTATGTGGAAATTCCTCCATTATCCCTCCCTCCCACCATTGTCCCTCCCTCCCCCCATTATCCATCCCTTCAACTAGAGGTTGGCCAGCGAGAGGTTGGCCAGCGAGAGTTCGGCCAACGAGAGTTTAGTCAGCGAGAGTTTGGTCAGCGGAGTTTGGCCAAAGAGAGTTTAGCCAGTGTAAGTTCGGCCATCGAGAGTTGGACCATCGATAGTTGTACCTAATAGATAAATGAACATTGGATAGGGGTCTTTTTTTCTCCAAAGGAAGTATTTAGAACTAAAATTGTCCTAATGTGTGTCGTGATTCCAATTCGTTTTCGACGTTGTGTATCAGAATCTAATTACCTCTTATCCCTTCCCAGGTGCTCGCTTATTTCACCATCTGCCTGTGGATGGTTCCCTTCGCCCTGTTCGTATCGCTGAGCGCGAATGATAACGTGCTGCCCACAACGGTGGGCGCCAACGAGAGGCGTCTGGGCAGCAGCAATCCGGACGTGGTGAGCAATTACTTTTCGGGGAACAAGAAACTGGGACTGTTGTCGCTGTTCAACTATGCGAAGGAGACGCTGCTGCCGGGACGCAGCAAGAAATCGTTTTAGGACGATGCGAAGGACGGACCAAAGTTATTGGGAGCAATCAATATGGACTGGATATGCCTTTTAGTTATTTATTTTGTAATAAGCATAATTTTAGAACTGTATAAAGAAATGAATGCCGGTTGATATGAGAAATTTGGAATCATTTGGACTGCGTGTTGACGGTGCCATCGGCCATGCCAAAGTAGCATTTCGTTGCCATGTTCACAAAGAGACCTGTCTCCAGGACACCCGGTATCATCTTAATGGCCCGATCCACCTCATCCCAGTTGTATTCATGATTGGCAATGAATTTCCAGTCCACCAGAAAGTTGCCATTATCGGTGACAATGGGCCCCGCCTTTCGCACGGCTACGCGGAGCTGCACCTCGCCACCGAAGAGCGCCTCGATCTTCAGTTTGACCGGCACGTGGGCCATGGGCGCCACCTCGATGGGAACCCCCTTGCACCATTGCTCGCCGAGACGCAGCGACTTCTTGGTGTAGTCGGCAATGATGATCACTTTCTTGGCACAGGAAGCCACGATCTTCTCCTGCAGCAGGCAACCGCCGCCCCCCTTGATGAGCACCATGCCACTGTCCACTTCGTCGGCGCCATCGATATAGACATCGATCTGGGGATTGCGATCCAGATCGCCCAACGTCAGGTTGTTATCGAGGATCAGTGTTCTGGCCTGAAACGAGGACGGCACACAGATCATATCTGACAGTCCACCCTCCTTCCACACCCGCTCCGCAATGCGCTTGACCGCATAGACTATGGTCGAACCGCTGCCAATGCCCACGACCTTGGTGTCCTCCGTTACCCACTGATCGACAGCGGCACGTGCTGCCAAATTCTTGGCCGAATCCAGCGAAATCGCATCGTTCATCTTGCAAAAGGTGCGTCGAAAATGTGGGTTTTTTGTGGCTTCTCTGAGACCTGCCTGCTGGCCAACTGAGATCAATCTAAGGAAATGCGGTTGACGGAAACCCTGGCACAGTAACAACGGCTTCAGCATGTGTTTCTCTAAACTTCAATGTGACCCGGCGTCAGCTTACAAGGGTTGACTAATGACACTAGCTGAATTGGTGAAGGCGAATACCTATTTTATTTTAATTTAATTAATTTTAGTAATTTTGTTAAAATGTTGCCAAATTTAAAAACAATTATAGTTCTATTATTAATTTGTTGTAAACTTTAATAGATGTTTTTGCTTTCAGCCAGTGTCAAAAGCAGTACAAGAAAGCTATCGATAGTCGCACAAGTTCGTTTGCCGGCCTCAAGAGGGCGCTAGTGTATCGGCCAAGCAAACATCTCATCGCTGAGCGTTGCCAGCTTCGCGCGAAAATCAAAATACGCAACTGTAAACATACAATTTTTAATTTATTTATTTATTCCATTTAAACGAAATACTAAAGCACGCTTATGTGTAATAAAATAAGTAACTATTTCATACCATAAAAGCCAAATTTAATGTTAATCGTGCATTAAAGAAACTCACCGTACAGCGTTGTCAGCGTTTTCCATAAATAAAAACCTTGGGCGGTAATTTTCAAAAAGCCAATAAACGTATGTAACGAGTTTTATTTATTTCATTTTAACGTAATATAGAAAATGTTTATGTTTTATGAAATGTAATTAATATTGTGAAAGTGAAAGCGTTTAATTTTATAGGATGTCGGCATAGTAAAAATGGTTAATACTTGTTTTTATGCCTCTACAACATCGGTTTTATTAATTTGACGCACATGTAGGTTTTGTATGATGATTTTGGGAGCAAAGTAGCCACCGAAACCCTTCCGTCCCTTGTGGTAGATGCCAAGACCAGACAGAGGCACAGCTGGATTTGGGACTACATCCTGTATGTCGATAAAGGGGACCGTGCTTTGAGCCGCATCCTTGCCCTCGCTGGAGCTAACGAATTCCATAAACTGATTGTCCTTCGATAAGGGCAGCGAAGAAACTGGAGACTTGGTTGGCACATCCGGATCTTGTAAGAACAGCTTCTCGCGCGGTTTCTCTGCATGTCCAACGGTTTTGTCATTGCCCTGCCAGAAGCTGTTGACCTCCGGATGATCCAGTTGGCCCGTGACATTATTGTAGGCGCTAAATCGCACCTCCAAGTTCAGGTGTTTGTCTACGACACGAAAACGTGCGCCAGTCACCACCAGCGAATCATTATCCACTCTAACCTCATCCAAATCAATGGCGCGACTTTCAAAGCTGAGCTGATGATAGTCATAGCCATTGCGTATATCCACATGGCTAACATTGTACGATTCCAACGGTATCCAAGCCAGAGTGGATTGATTAATCAAACCGCCCGGTTGCAAGTGCCCCTGCTGCAGTTGCAGATGAAACACACGCTGCTCCTTGACGAATCGCACGCCAGTGACAACCATATTATGCTCCCAATCCGAGATGGTGTCCCGCAGGTTGAAGTAGCGATCGGAGAGCGGACCCTGCTCATCGCAGAGGCAGAAACAATAGTTGCAGCGCCAGAACCACCAAGACCAAGACTCTGCCCTCTCGTTGGCAGTTGAGCAGCTCTTCTGCCCCCAAACTTGATAACCGTCAAACTGTATGGAGTCGTAGCGACGGGTTTGATTAGCAGTGGCATTCGACAAACATATGGACATGTCCGCATCAATGAAACGACAGCTGTGAATTCCACCTGCGCACCTGGGTTGTTTGTTGCAGTAGTCATCGTCCTCATAGCAAGCCGCAGGGCGCACCTCCTGGTAATCTTCGCAGGTCTGCAAGCAACTGTTGTCGGTGTTCAGTTCCACCTCGTTCTCCACATAGCCCTGCAGCAGGCGGGTCAAATGGTCGTAGGTCACGCCCAGTTTGCTCTGCCAGGGATGGGGATCGCAGCGCCAGAAGACGCGTTCACTGCGCCCTATCACCTGGCGAACCACCAGCTGGGAGCGATCCAGACGTTGATTGTAGTTGCGGCGCATCAGCTGGAGTTCCGTGGTGAAATTGCCCTTGCCGGAGGTGTGCAGCGTCATCCAACAGAACTCGAGCAGAAGATAGTTCTTGATCTCGACCAGTGTCATTTTTGTATACAGATCTAGAGCGTATTGTTGCTGTGATTGAAATGACGTGCACTGATCCTCGTTAGACTCAAATTTCGCCACAAGCTGGGCGAAGAGCGTGCTATCAACATCGGTGTCGTTGTCGCCAAAGACATCATCGTGCAGCTGTTCCACCAAATAGGTGGAGGATGTAGAGCCTGGCTTCACGCCCCATTCGGCAAATTTGATGAGTGTGAAACGCTCCAACTTGTCCAGGTTCTTTTGATAGTCCAACATCTGGTTATAATGCTTGCTTATCATCATCGCATTGTCTCTGACAACGCCAATCTTCTGGGCCAGCAGAGCGCTTGTCAGAAACTCACGCTTCAATGCCTCAAAGTTAAGCGTAAAGTATTCGGTCAGCAGCTCCTCATTATGGGCAATCCGCTCGTCCAGCTCCCCCAGTCTGTTGAGTATCTCCGTTTGCTTGTCCTTCCAAAAGGGTAACTTGTTGGTGTCCATGGGACTCTCATCAATTAGATGCCACACGTACAGCACGCCCTCGGTCACTTCCTCGATTAGTTTGATAACGTCCACCGCCTCCTGAATAATGTTCGATGCATCCAAACTGCCCCATGACGTCAGCCAGCAGAGTGTTATCAGCAGCTTCACTGAGCCACTAAAGAGATGCATCTTCTGACCGGTTATTGGTAATACCTGAAATAAGTCAACCGAATTAGTTCATTCGTGAACGATCCGATTTTCGCATTGATATTTTCTATTTTGAAAAAAACATCAAATCATATTTAATGTATCGTTCCAAAATATCGATAGTTCGATAAAGAATTTATCGAACTACGATTCGGCACAACTCTAATACGCAGCCAAAACAAAACAAAGCGAATTCTGCTAAGATTTCATATTTATATTGGACTCCTTACCCAAATGATTGCCATGCATATGTGCTTCCCCTTCTTCACTCTTTCCCGGTACTTACCCGCAGTAAATGCCGGCACTAATTAATTTTTATTTGTTTATGTTTGTTCTATGCCTTTCTGAGCGCGTCTTCGTCCGATCGTTCTTTCCGTTTTGCCTGCTGTTCTGCGACTGAAAAGACGAATCGTGCCGAGCAGGGATACCCGCTTGTCGGGCGTAGGCGAAACTCATCGGAGTTGTCAATATTTATGCTGGATTCGGATATAAAAAGCAGTCAGAATAATCTGATATTTAGCTAAAACCGCTTAAATTATTTATTTTGTTAGTAAAGTTGTAATTATTTTATGAAAAATTGGGCTACAACAAAATATTATATAATATAATAAATATATATATATATAACAAAATATTTGCACATGCATATTTCTCAACAAAAAATAGAATAATAAATATTTTTTTTATAATAAAATATGTATTAAAAATAAAAATATTTAGTTGAGTATTGGAATTTCTATAAGTTCATTGCAAACATTTAAATTTCAGTTTAAACTGAATATTAGAATAGCTAGAACTGCCACCCGTTGTTTGCCACAACTAGGCTTTAAAAAGGCAGATCTGGCTGAAAAATAGCTCGATTGGCAACACTGATAATTATAATTCCGAACAGGGATGCCAGCTTTTTGTGTAGAAGAAACAGATGTAAAACATATGGGCTTGTCTGGTGAAATCGAAACTAAATAATATAAATATTTACTTATGAAATAAGAATAAAAAATAATAATAATAATACTATTAAATTTGATGCACATTTAGTTGGTTGTAGACGGAAATGCGCAAAAAGTGCTGTGGCCTTTGGATGCAGTCGGAATCGGAACAATGAAGCTCGTACAATTTGCAGCAACAAAAAGACCTGAAACCACAACAGAGGAGCAGTTTAAAGTTAAACGCTTGGCTTGATAATGATAAGAAATGGTTTGAAAACCATTAAAAGCATTCCTTCTTGGCTTAGATGGCTGTGTGAGCGAGGGTGGCAACTCTGCAGCTGACCAAACCAAAGATGTAAAAAAGGGGGAATCCCCTTTTTAGAAGCCAGCCGCCAACCGCTGCTGGTTGTAGCTGTTGGAATATTCCGTTCACTCGGAAGTGCTTGGATTATTTTTAGAATAGGTATGTATGTATGTGTGAGAGAGCCTGTGTGTGAGTGTGTGTGTGTGTAGGAACATTTGAAGAAATTTAATACTTTTAGTGCACAAAGCGAAAATTGTTGAATGGAATTGCGATAAAGCTGAAAAGCAAAGCACAATCACAAAGGTGATTGCAGTTTTTCCCGTTGCAAAAATGGGAACACAAACTGAATACCAATGCATAGAGCAAGATACAAGATACAGAAACGGAAGACGCCCAAAGCAGAGGGAAATACTACGTAACAAGTAAAGAAATGCCAAAAAGATTTGTGTTAATGGATTTTACTTTTTAAAGAGATGAATAACAAGCGAAGCGAAAAAGGGTCATCACAAAATTACAGTTTGCATGATTACGAAACATTCGATGCATGTAATTAATAATAGATTGCAGTTGCTATAAATGTTACAAGTAATATGATCAGAAAATAAAACAAGGGCTCTTGTTTGCATAAAAAATATAATGGTTATAAAGTATAAACCATATATGGTTTAAGTTTTACATTGATAGTATCAATAGTGGCCCAATATTTTAGCAGCATCACCCTCTTCACCCTTTGAATGGTCGACACCAACTGATTAATCCGAGCTGCAGCGCGTCTTATATAGCCAACTGATCTCTTCTCCCGTTGCTGCAGTTCTCTGCGAGAGCAATACAACAACAAATGCCAGCATCTGTCTCCCGCTCCCGCTCCCTTTTTTGCAGCGAAAGCTCGAACACAGACGCGTCTGCTTGCATACAACTCTCTCTCTTTCTCCATCCATCACAGTTATGCATTGGTTAGAGTCTCTCCAAGTAGCAATATTGCCAAAAATAGCCAAAATTCAATTACAAAATAGCTGAAACATATCTTAAAATAAATAATTATTTAAATATATTTTCTTTCTAAATAAATAATTAATTAAATATACATATTTTCATTCTAAATGATTTGTATAAAAATTTGTTTTTTATTTTATAATATATTAATTAATTTTTTTAAATAATTTAATTTATATATAAAAAATAATATAACAAAATTCTACACATTTAGAATCAAAATCTGGCAAATACAAGAAATACATCGAACAAGCTCACCTTTTGCTAGGGTTATATCATCCTTGATATGCCCCGCCCATTCTGGTCTCCAACAGGCGAAATTGTCAAATTTGCAAATTACTCCTTTTAGAATTGCATCAGCTGTCGAATTAATAGCGCTAAACACAAATTGTTAATTAAATGAGAGTTGTTTAATCGGTCCCCTGTGATGTGCAACCGCAACAACGGCTGCTGCACCTGCCTGGAATACTAAGGGGATTTCCCGCTACCCTCCAGTTCCAGTTTCAGTTCCAAACGCACTCTCGCAAAAAAAAACGGAATAAAGGAAGAGAGTGTAATGGGCCGCAATGGAAAGTGGACCCGCGACCCCGCAGTTACCCAACACTTGTCCATTACGGGCAAGACGCGGGCAGGGCGTGGCGGAGCGTGGGCGTTGGAGAGGACTGCATCATATTTCTTGTGCGTTATCGAATGAGAATTATGATGGCAGAGGGCATTTGGCTGATGATGACAATGTCAGCTCTGCTCCGAACGACTTTGCGCTCTCGCTCTCTATCGCAATGGGAACAATTTATAATTTGATTAGCACATCGCTGACTGCACACGGCAAGAAGCAGCAGCAATAGAGAATGAGAGAGAGAGAGGGAGTGAAAGAGAGGGAGTGAGAAAGTGGAAGCTAAATGTGGAAGGCGTTCAAAAGTTACGGGAAGTGCAGTTGAGTGCATTGAGGTTATGAGACTGCATTCTACAGTTATGCCAGTCCACTCCTAGTCTTATCTCATCTGCTACCTATTGAACATGCAAATGGCGAGCGCGGGGAATCACACTTCGTTAAGCGGCACGCCAGGGACAATGACAAATGACAAATGATGATAAAATGCAAACGAAAGCAGCGAGTGCCAAATTGAAAGCCGACCAAAAGTTTATCTTTAGCTTTCAATTAATATTACAAGTGATGCTTGCAGGGCAAAACAAAGCATGATAATCATGCCCCCCGCAACCCACAAACCCCTTTAATTCCATGGTCCAAACAAAGCGAATTTGCAAACTGCATGACAAAAAGTGAAGGAGGAATGGATGACAACAAAAACAAGGTTTCCACTTTCAAAGAATTCCTTTGCTCTGCTCTGAAGTAACGCCTTTCATGGAAATTCTCGCATTCATTCATTAAACAATAAACAACAAATGCCGCTAAAGGGGCGTGGCAGCTGGTTTTTTCTGGGACTCTCAAAAACAAAATAGATTAATGGCCGCAAACAAAGCTGACATTATCAATTTATTATGCTTCCCAGACAGCCAAATAAACAAATAACTATATACATTTCCTAGCACAAATGCTTCAGATATATTTCTCTATATACACACACTATACTTTGGCTAATGAAATAGTCAACATTATGGAGCAATCTGCATTCTACACAAAATGATTGTATATTCCATTAGCCAATCTATTTGGATCACAGCATATTAGCTTCTGGTTCAGATACATGTTCAACCGCCTGAACTCCGCCAGTTCCGCCTCCGTTTCCCGTTGGATTAGCTCACGCATGCATTGTTGTCTCAGCCGTATCATGAGCGCCTGTCCCGTTTTCATCTCAACGGTTATCGGCTTGAGCAGACGATGGACCACAGAACCCCCGGTGGCAACCGTTGTATAATCCCGTTTGGTCACCAGGGAGAAGCTAAGCAAGTATAAGATAACACTTAAAGAGACAATCGCGGTATTTACTGGGTACTACTTACACATCCATGGGCATTTTTTTTAACAATTAAAGAACAACACAAGAAAACAAGAGAAATAAGTTGGAATAATCAACAGTCAACATATTAGGCTTAACATAATAAAACAATAACAATACTTAACAATAACGATAAACGACATATTCAAAAGCAACTCTGTTGTTAGGTAAAAATATTCATTTGAAAACTATTAAATCTGTACAATTTTATCTAACGAACTCAAATCAAACTGCATCTGGAAAAATCTGTTTGGTTCTACATTTCCCCGAACTGATAAACTCTCATTGGTGTTTAAACAAAGCAAAGCAAAGAAAGATGTTACTTTATCTAAATGAGTCTTAAACAATAGTGCACCTCTCCAAAATTTGTGCCTGTCTGTTTAGGGTGTTTTCTTCGATTCCTCATCCTCGTAGGGTATTTCCAAGGGTCGCATGTCGTATTCTGCTCAACATGAATGCTAAATGCCGTTAATTAAGAACATGATGCGAGTATTTGGCATTGAATTGGCAATGCGAAGGTGGTGAACGGACAGATGGATGAGTGGACAACCACATGAGTGCTAAGTGGTGATTGTTGAGTGGAATGGCCGGAAGGAAGTCGCTTGATGTGGAGTAGAATTCGCACTTAGCACTCGGTTCGTGCCTCTGTGTGTGTGTGTGTGTCACCCGAGGGCAAGGTAAGGTCAGTACAAAATGTGTGACCTAACTGAAGGTAAACGAACCACAAATAACAGACATAGGGACAGACACAGAGACGGACTGTGGAGTGTGTTTTCGGATACGGAAGGGCAACTTGTTGACCTAATGTCCGGTAACAGGCGCTTCATTTTAATCAAATGTCGGCGCATTTTGCGGTGCTTAAAGTGCAAACGCTCGTATGGCAAACGATTCGATTGGAAATGCAGAGTTCATTTGGCAACAAATTAGTTAAACTACCGAAAACGCTAAGAAACTGCCAAGACTGTTCATTAGCCCTACCTCTCATAGGGTGCTGCTCCTTTGTGGCAGCCAAAGTACTTCAATGCCAGTGCAAATGACACTAAAGTGAAGTTGCAATTGGCAAACAACGAAAAGCCAACACAAATCGTTGTTCGCCCAATTGCAGCACACAAAAGTCATGTAGAAAGTAAGCCAGGTGGGGGCAGTGAAGGGCAGACAGGGCAGAGGGGGCAGAGGGGGCGGGCAGGTCATACAGGTGGGGGCAGACACTCAGGTGTGTAATTGCAATACGAATTGGTCAAGTGTAACAATGTAAAGACGCCATTGCAGGGACATGAGACATGGCAACAGCTGAACTGCCACTAGAAACAACAGAACACCAGTCGGGTGTGCTGGAATAAATACTCTAATAAATATTGCTAGTTTCGTCTATTTTCTGTTTATTTTGCTCATTTTGTATTTATTTGGTATATTTAAAATTGGATTTGTATTTATTTATTTGATATTTATTTATTTAATATTTATTTATTTGATATGTATTTATTTATATCCTATATATTTATTCAATATTTATTTATTTGATATTTATTTGTTTATATCCTATATATTTATTTGATATTTAATTTTTTGATATTTGTTTATTTGATATTTATTTGTTTATATCCTATATATTTATTTGATATTTGTTTAGTTGATATTTATTATTTTGATATTTAATATTCACCTTCAGCTGACTGGTACAGGTATATAATACCTGTTTCTAATACATAATTCCCACTAGGCTTTATACTTTACTATAAACTAGTGGTATATAGTACTAGAATGGAACTCCTAAATTCATTTATTGTTTGACCAAACTTAATATACCCCTTTAGCTCTCTGGTACGGGCATACACGCTCATACACACTTGTCACCCACACATAACCTACAAACGATGGAATCAATTGAATCTAGTATGAACTTATGCAGGCAACAACTGTTACTGCTGCTGCTACTGCTGCTGCTGCTGCTGCAACTGTAACTGCAACTGCAGCAACTTTGGAACTTTGTTGCCGGCTGTGGGACGGACAGACGGATGGTTGGACGGAGGGACGGGGCCAAAATCAAATTGCAAATTGCAAGCAAAGTGTCACGTGCATGGACACATTTTTCGGGTCTGTTGGCGCCGTTGCTGCGCAGTCGATGCCTTTTAGTATCCCCGTAATGTCGTGACATTTGAGCGCGCCTGGTCACACTGGAGGAGCAGAGGTTATTGCAATCGCCGCCAAGGCAATCAATGCCAGAGACATGAACTCTCCAAGTGCATGTGTTGCACACACATACATATGCTCTGTGGGAGAACGGAGAAGGGAGAAGTGGGGGCGTGGTGGAGCGAGGCACATGCACCTGCGGCATGCTGCACTTTTGCGCTGCGCCTTTCTACTCTGCTCTGTTCCGGGGTGGCGGCCATTCATTATGTTGACCACGCTGTCACATTTGCTACGTGACATTTTGCTAACAGCCCGAAAGCTAAGACAGAGAGAGTATCAAAGAGAAAAAGAGAAAAACAGAGAGAATCGGGGAGAACTATGTAGGTCTAGCCATTATCATAGTCTCTCACTTGCTCAACGCTGCTTTATGAAATGCAAGCTTTTATTTGTTGATTTATTTAATTATTTAAATGTTGGCTAACCAAGACAAATAAGTTACAAGGATTAAGCATAATAAAAATAAAAGTTTAAATAAATAAAATTTAAGATTTAATAAAAATAAGAGCAGAAAATCTGGGACAAAATGAAATTAAGATATGAAAGTATTTGTATTGCATATTATTTATATATTTTATTATTATTGTTACTATTTTACTATTTATTTATTTTAAATGCGATTGGTTCTTGTTTGATTTATTAATCACTTAAAGAAATGCTGACTAAAAAGAAGTTAAATTTGAATATTTACTGTAAATAATCATTCAATAAATGGTTAGAAAAATGCAGTTAAATTTCAGTTGCTAAATTCTTTTATAAACTAAAGTTCAATTTGCATATTTAATATGCTCAATGCATTTGATTAACGATGACACAAGGTATTTATTTATTTTATATTTATTAATTTTATATTTATTTATTTATACATATATATTTATATTATTTATTTACATATATATTTTATCTGATTTATTTATATTTTATTTATTTTATTTGATTTATTAATCATTTTAAAAAGTGCTGAGTAAAATGTTGTTAAATTTGAATAATTTCTGCGAATAATCATTTAATAAAATGGTTAGCAAAATGCAGTTAAATTTCAATGGCTAAATTCTTTTGTAAAATACTTAGTAAACTACAGTTAAATTTGAGTATTAAAAATGCCCAATGCATTTGATTAACGCTGACGCAAGTTATTTATTTATATTCTAGCATAAATCAGTCGTTTTATATGCGTCTGTTGCAGGTAATGCGATGGTTGCTTCGACTTCCACTTGCAAATCAAAATGTGGCATCGAACATGGCCGATATGTGTATTAAACTGACTTTTACTGCATCAGCCAGGACTCTGCTGGAACGTGCGTCCCTCAGACAGCCTGGCGGCCATTGATCATAGACGGATACGGATACGGGCTGGACTCCATTATGAAGCTGCCGCTGCTGCTGCTGCCGCTGCTGCTGCTTGACTTGCGACTGACAGTTGAACCAGCAGCTGGAATTAGGGAGAATGATGGCATGGCTAGGGGAATCCATGGGGTCAATCGTATTGCCATTACAATATACAAAGTTATGGCAATGCTGCTCTGGGGGATTCCAGAGTGCTCTCTCAGCTGCAATGCAGGCCAAGCAGCAGCAGCAGCAGAAGCTGAATCAGAAGCTGGATCAGAAGCCGAAGCTGGGGTCAAGAAGAGGGATTTTGTATCGAGATTGCAGCTTCAAATTACAAGTAAATAAAACGGTGAATAGCACGCCCAGTTACAGAAGCAGCAGCAGCAGCAGCAGCAGCAACAACTCTATTGCTCTCTTCATCTCTTCTCCATGTCCATCTCTTCTCCATTTCTCAACAGCAGCATGGACATAGAGCATTGCTGCCAAATACGCCTTTTTCCAGTCAAATCTGTTGGGTCTTTTTGAAGAGAATTTGCTAGAAAAAAACCCGAATTAATTTATAAAAAATGAATGCTAACAATTATAGTTTAGTTGTCACTATTTCAATTTTTGCTGTAATAGTTTTCATTCAAAATCCAATATCTGTTTTCTGAATAACTTTTTTTGCAAATTTCTCGGCTTCATTTACGTATTTCTCCCGCCAAAAACAGATAATTTTCTCAGTGGCAACACTGGCATGGACAGAGTTGAGTTATGAACGTGCTGGGAACAGGAAGCGCAACGAATCGAAGCCAGAGGCAACTCCGAGCTGCTCGCCCTCTGTTGTTGCTGTTGTGGGCCAAAGTAAATGTGCAAACATTTATTTATGTGCCAGCCATGGAGCACTTTAAAGCACTTCAATTGCCCTGATTCACACGCTGCAAAGCGTAGCACAGATATGGGGATGGATGGATGGAGGGGAGGGAGAGCCCAAGTGGGGCTTGGACAACGCTTACAAATGACACTAGACGGGAGAAAGAGCCTCTACAGCTTCTCTTTGTCTCTCTGTCTGTCTGTCTGTCAGGTAGTTTTGCCAATTCAAATTTCAAATTTGTCGAGAATTTGCAATTGCATTTTTGCTCTGAACCAAACCAAACGCAACGTAACCAAATTGTTACTCCAACTTCTGCCCCTGTTCCCCTGCCCCTCACTCTTCAGGCATTAATATGCTCCAACTGTGGCCCATGTGGTAAGGCCTTGCTGCAGCAGCTGTGTTGCAACCAGCACTTTCCCTGCCCCTTCCCCTCGCACTGCGATTTCACAGTAATCGAAAATGGAATTAAATGTTTTGCAAACACTTGGACGCGCTTGCCTGGGCCGAGGCTAAACCAACAAACAGCAACAACAGCAACAACAGCAACAACAACAACAACGTGTCCTGGCCAGGATATAAATTAAATTTTATTGCCAACTTTGGTCCGTTTGCGCTGTAAATTGTGATGGATCTGCTCGCCATTTTGGCCTGGCCCGCATGCTTTTCACGCAACACCATAAAGGCACATAAATATACTTACTGCTAGCTTACATACAGATTAGTGTGTGTGCACACCACACTCACACTCATACCCACATACACTTACACTCACACTCACACTCAGTCGCACTCGTACTCATTCATGAATAACAATCGCACGTAGAGTGAACATTGTAAATAAAACTTGTATCGTTCTGTGGAGCTCAAGTTTAATATTTATTTTAGCAGCAATTAATGGGGCAATTATCAATTTAAACAAGACACGACTATTAAATATTGTCACAAAAACAAGGTAATAGACTTGTTTACACTTTAATTTCATGCATTAATCAAATGTCAACTAATTTCTCACAATCATAATGCATATACTTATAACTCTTTATCTGCCTTTGCTGATTCTGTTGTTATTTTTTATTACTTTACGCCTGGGCAGTAATTACAAGAAATGTGACAAAAGAAAGAGAGTTGTAGCAAGCTGACACTTGAGTCCTGAGCCGAGACACATTTCAAACGCAGGAAAGCAACAAAATGTCGCCACTAAGTAGTGTTTTTATACCCTGTCCCAACCAAATGGGTAAAATCAGGGTTATTAACTTTATACAAATGTATGTAACAGGAATTAGCAAAAATATAGGAGTACATATTGTCCGACTATTATGCTATTAGTTTGAAATAATAAGGAAACTAATTTATTTATTATTATTTTTGCAAGATAAAAAGCAAGACATACTTTTAGGAGCAGCAATATTTAAGAACTAAATAAAATGATTATAATTTTATTTATAAAATTTTTAAAAATATATATTTTTAATTTATAACAGTCGTTATTTATATACAAATTTGTTTAGTTAAATTCATTTTCCCAACATTATATATATTTATTTATTATTATTTTAAAATATATTTTATTAATTCTATTACACTAACAGATTTTGTTTAAATTAATGTATTAATTTATCATTATTATTAAAATATATTTAGTTTTTTTTTAATAATATTTGTAAATGATTAACAGATTTTATTAAAATTAATTTTACCAGAAATATATTCAAAACTTCGTTTTAAATGGTATCTTGGCGTTGCATGCCTTCTGCTGTTTTTCAGCTACTGCAAATGTCTGGGGAGAAGTTGTTGCAGTTGGCGTTAAAAAAGCGGAAAATCGCAGCACATTTTTGCTTTTTAATTAAGCCCTCCATTTTTTATGTGCCTTTCGAAAGCGACACGGCGTGATTCCGTGCGAGAGAAGTGCTAGAATAGTTTATTTTTAAGCAACAGCAAGAGTTGCTAGAGTTGTTAGACCAAGAGAGTGCACAAGGCGAAAGATAAGGCAGAACATGACGAAGCGGGAATAGGAGATTGCGGGTAGGGAGAGCAGCAAAGTGAAAAAATAAAAAAGAATTAGGCAGGCAAAGAGAAAGAGCGGCAGCGAAAGTAAACTGTAGAGAGAAAGATTCTTGCCAGCTGAGAGAGAGAGCTGAGAATATTGGGAACAAATCAAAGAACTGAACCGAGCTCAAAACGAGCATCAACTAAATACGAATAATTTATTTCCATAGGTGTATGTGCTTTTTATTCAACAGCTTATCGCTTAGTCGATGGCAGCACCGCTTAAAGAGCAGACGTGTTTGGACTGTGCTCCGTTCGAATGTTGAAACCGTCAAGAATATATACTTGTATATTGAATGCAGATCACGATCATTGAGCGTTGGAAGGCAGCACATTGACATAACGTTCACGAGACTTGTGGCATACGGAGATTTGAAAGGTTAGTTATGAAACGGGTTTCAGAAACTCAATCACACGAAACTGCAACGTCACGGGACTAAAGTTGATCAGCTTGAATCCATAGATCCGATAGAAGTCGACCAACCAATCTTGAGACCCCATCAACTCTCTGCGTAATGTCAACATGAATTCTCCCAAGACAAGACGCCGCTGTGTGGGCGCCATGTACTCGGATATTTGGGATTCCTGCAGCACTTGCCGCATCAGCTGCTGCATCTCTTGCTGCTCATTTCTGGTGGCAAAGTCACGTATGTCCCGTAACGCCAGAAAGCTGACGCTCACAAAGACATAGCTGCGTCCATTGAGGCGCTCCCGCCACACCCTCACTGGCGACACATGGCGCAGGTGTTTGCGCTCGAATCGCATTAGTTTGGTGTAGTTTATATTGCGCTGATTCTGTATCATGCCGTAGATGTTGCATGCCCCCATGTCCGTGCAACAGCCGCGTATGCAGCTCCAGTCCGCCTCCTGCACAGCCTTGATGATCAGTGTAGCTGCCTGCCTGGCTCCGACCAGAAAGTCAAACTCATCAAAGTCCGGCGAGAGCAGATGTCGCAGCTTCCACATGCAATAACGGGAACGCAGATCGCTCAGCCAATGCTTGAAGGCCCTCGAGTATTTTCTATAAGGTTGACCCGCCCGATGGTACGTGAACCCACGGCGCGGGTTTAAGGTCAAACGGGTACTCACTAAAACCAATTTTGTTGCATTCCACTGCGAGAGATGCGTCAGAAAGACACACAAACCCTTGTTGCTCATTTTCACAAATAAATTATTTACCAAGGCCAAAATTTAAAAAAAGACTACTTGATGTTATAATTTACTTCAGGTATAGATCAAATTTGTAATTCAAGTAATTCATTTATGCTATTTACAGTTCAGCATGCCTGCTTTTAGCTGCATTTTGTTGCTGCTTCTTGCCCCCGGATTGCTCTTCGCCTATGAAAGTCTGCGCCTGCCCGATATTTATCAGACTCAACATTATGATTTAAACATTCTAACCCATCTTCAGGGAGCCGATCAACTGCATTTCGAGGGCCAAGTGAAGATTGCCTTTCGATTGCTGCAGAGCACAAATAACATAACGTTAAATGCCAAAAATTTAACCATCGATGACACAAAAATCAAGCTATCATCCGCCAGCGAAAGTTTCAACATAACCGAAACTGTGCAGGATCAAGATAAGGAGTTTTTCATTTTGCATTTGGGCAAGCTGCTTGAGCAAAATGGAACCTATGAGCTCTATATGCCATTCAGTGCCCCCTTGAATGCCAATCAAACAGGTTATTATTGGAGCTCCTACAATGACTCCTCAACCAATCAGACGCAGTAAGTTTAGTTCTAACTTTATTAAATTTAAACTAACATTTTTATATACTAGTTATCTAGCTGTTACACAGTTCTCGCCCACGTTTGCCAGAACGGCATTTCCCTGCTTTGATGAGCCGCATTTGAAGGCCACCTTTAAGGTCACCCTGGGCTATCACCAGAACTATACAGGGTATAGCAATACGGCGGTTAAGAAATGCATAAATCAGTAAGTATTTTTTCCCCCATTTGGCACATGTTTTTATTATTGAAAAGTGCAATAAAATCGGTTATTTACCTTGCCTCATTCGCTCTGCTAAAACGCGGACATAAAAGTCTGTTTAAAAGAAATTAAACATTAAGAAATAGCATTTACCAAAGTTTTCTGAAATTTAACAATAATAATTTCCCATACACAGCGAAACTCTACCCCAATATTTGTGGTGTGAACACGAACCTTTGTTTCTGACATCGCCCTATCTGGTTGCCTATGCCGTCCACAATTTGAGCAGTATTTCCACCCATTCCAACCATGTCAACTTCACCAGCTGGATGCAACCAAAGCTTCTTGCTGAAGGTCGTTTCCTGTCGGACTTTGCGCCAAGAGTTCTGGATCACTTACAGCCATTGTTCCGGTTTACTTTTCCACTTTCCAAAGTGGATCAGTTGGCGGTGCCAACCCACAAATTCTCAGCCATGGAGAACTGGGGTCTGGTCACCTTCAAGGAGTCCCGATTTGTGCACAATGACTCGGAGGAAACGCAGTCGAGCAAGGAGTACAAGACGGAGACCATGGCGCATGAGTACACACATCAGTGGTTTGGTAATCTGGTGACCATGGAATGGTGGAATGATCTCTGGCTCAAGGAAGGACCATCCACATATTTCGCCTATCTGAGCCTGGATGTTCTGCAGCCAGAGTGGCAAAGTGCACAGCGCTTTATAGCCAAAGACTTGGCCAAGTTCTTTCGTCAGGATGCCATTAATAACAGCATTGCCATTTCCCGGAATGTGCAGGGCTCGGAGAACATATTGAAACAGTTCACTGAGTATGTTTATCAGAAGGGAGCCCTGACGATGCGCATGCTGCATTTACTGCTAGGAGATGAAGCCTTCTATGCGGGCATCCACAATTATATTCAGCGTCATGCTTACGGCAGTGTCTCCCAATCCGATCTCTGGCAAGCCATGCCTAGTGTTGAGTTCGATCTGGCCACAGTTATGAATTCCTGGACCTTGCAGGAAGGTTATCCTTTAGTCACACTGCAGCGGAATTACGAATCGGGCGAGATTTTTGTGAATCAAACAAGATTTTGGCTTGCGAAGCCCGCAGTTAACGCCGAACAAAATTGCTGGTGGATTCCCTTGACTTTCATCGCTAAAAGCGAGTCTAACTTTAATGAGACCAAGGCAGAATTCTGGCTAAAATGTCCTATCAGCGCAGGAACTATACAACTGCCCAAGAAACCCTCAGCTGAAGAGTGGATATTGCTTAATCCGCAGGTTAATACCATTTACCGGGTGAACTACGATGTTTGCAATTGGCAGATGATCATACGCACGCTCAGTTCAAGCGAAAACTTCGATGTCATACCTGAACTAAATCGGGCTCAGCTAATGGACGACCTGTTGGCTTTAGCCTGGACAAATGAGCAGAGCTATGAGCTGGCCTTGAGCCTACTGGAGTATTTGCCACGTGAGAGGCAGGTCATACCCTGGACAACTGTACTCGATAGGCTCAACAGTCTGGGCCAACTGCTGCAGGCAGAGGAATATCAGTTATTTGAGGTAAGTTAGATAGTTTTATATATCTTTATTCCATATCAATTGCATTCGAAATTTTAACAGAAATATATGAGGAAATTAATAACTCCGCTCTACGAACGCAGTCCCAAATTGCACAGCATCAAGACCGAGTCCCATGAAGCCACAGCTCTGTATCGCTTGGCCTATGCTCAGGCCTGTCGGTACGGCTTGCCAGATTGCCTTCAACAGGCTCTGCAACTTGGCCAAGTTGAAGTGCCCGCTGATTTCAGGGATATAGTATATTGTGCCATTATAAAGCATGGCAACAGAACGAGCTTTGATTGGATGCTGCAACAGTTTAAAGACTCCAATAGGGACTATCAGCAAGCATACTGGGCCACTGCACTAGGCTGCACTCGCAACTCTACGCAGTTGCAACTCTTTTTGGACTATTTGTTGCAACTTGAAGCCTCCAAGAGCGGTTACTATACAGATGCTGTAACATCGGCTTTGCAGCAGAAATCGTTGTTGTCAGTGCTTACAGATCACATTTTAGCCAATGCAGAGTTGATCAAGTAAGTTGTGCTATCAACACTAAAAATATATATATGTATTATTTAATTTAATTTAATATTTTACAGTGATAAGTTGAGCGCTAAGAACATTAAAACGCTTCTGCTAGCTCTGGCAGATAGTACTGCAAAGCTGAAACTGCAGCGGTTCAATGATTTAAAGAAGTTTGTGGAGCCCTTGAAACAGGCAAGCGAAATGCAAGACGTTAATGAAATTTGGCTTAATGAGCGCTCTACTGAGTTTATACTAGCTCTAAGCAAATATGTCTAAGATTGAGAGAAATTTGAACTAATTAGCTTAACTTAATTAAGGTGAAGCTGTAAAAACTTGCTAATAAGTTATTATTTTTAATTTAACGAATTTAAATTGCATTTAAAACTCTCAAAATAAACTTTAATCGAATTTCTAGTATTAGCTGAGCCTCATTTCACTTTAATCTTGTTAATAATTGACTGAAATTCTTAGCAATAGTATTAATCTTAATAACTCTATTTTTACAAGCTTATATTTCATTCAAATATCCACAAATCTAACCTTTAACCGCTTTAATAATACCAAACTCGAGCTGAGCCTGGTTTCACTTTTATCTTCAATCCGATAAACTTCAGAAATACCCTCAATCAACATTTCTAGCCTATTGAACGAAATAGGTGTCCGGGCTAATTGACAAAACGTAATTCAGTAGACAGAAGTAATCCAAGCAAAAGTCTCACCTCGTTGTCATTGAGAGGAAGGTGCGTCGACATCTCCTGTTTGGAACTTCTGTGCTATTGTATTAATTAACCCGATGGGTGATAAAACCTTGGGAAATTGCGATTGAAAGGAATGAAGACAAGGCTTGAAGAATATTTGGCATTTCATACATCCCACGATAGTTGGAAAAGCGTTGGGCCAACGCTCAGCTGGATGGTATCCGGGGCATCCCCTGCTGCTGCTGCTGCTGCTGCTGTTGGGGCTGTCAGAAACTTGCCGTGTCGTGCCTTTGACTTGTAAATTGCTTGACACGGGCACAAATGCAGAAATACACACACACACACACCCACACATATTAACTCATACACCCACACACCCACACACACACACACACACACACACACACCAATACACACTCACTCAGCCACAATTTGCTTTTGTTTGAAATGCTACAACACTTGGCATTTGACGTGTACACGAAGTCGCCGCATGCCTCGGGGCATGACATTGTGCCCATGATGTGGCGTGTTGTCTCTGCTTGCGACGCGACACAGGCGACCAACAATGCCTTGGAATTTCCTCTTTTTGCTCACTTTTCTTGAGCCTCAATTCACAAATTAGTTTCTTTTATCAGCTACCAATTAGTTAAATTACGACATGAATTTTCAATGGGTTTGCAAATAGTTTTTATATCTATAAGGCGTTTTATTTATATCTAACCTAATGCAAATAATATTTATAATTTTATTTGAAAATATCGCTTTTACAGGGTAAAACATTTTAATATTCCCTCCACATTCCGCAAATTATTCTGCACAAATGTAAAGTGGCCCGATAACAAAATTAACGCTATTAAAATTACTGCAAAAAGTAAATATTAAATTAATTGATTGTGATGCCCAACTATCTCTCCATGTGGCAAGTTGAGTAAATGATTTTAACACACATTGACACATCAAATTATGAATGTTGCATTATTTTTTTTATCGCCGCGCTGCTTTTGCTTATTTATTTATTATAAATTAATTGAATGACAACATCTGAATATGACACTCTTAATATTATTTGCGTGTCAAATTACCAGTTTGTAAACAGAAAGCCACAGATACCTCTACATATGTATATATTTATTTTTCAATACTTACTATATACTATAATGCTGATTTTACCATTGGAATCTGCGCTGTGGTCGCACAGAAGATATGAATTGCAATTAAAATTGAATGCGAATGTGACACGATATTGTTGTTTCAACAAATTGTCATTATTGAAAGGATTTAATAATTATTTCAGGTGTTTATTGTGGCCATAAATCGATTCCCGTAAGAAAATATTATTTGTAATGCGAGCAAATTTAAATTTGGCATATGAAGACGTGACAGCGCGCAGCGCGAGCTGTATTAATTTAAAATTGTAAGCACGTAATTAGATACTACTTTTGACATAACACGCATCCTTTAAAAAAACGTAATTAAAGTAATTGAAATCATTGTATATTTGTGCTATTTGTATCGTTAGCGTGTTATGGCCATGGCAATTTCATTGATTACCTGCTTGCTATCATAATTACCAATCAACATATATTAGCAAAATAATCAACATTACACCCGCTCCTTTCTGGAGCTCGTTTTCTGTCCAGTCAGCTTTTGGCCAGGGCCAAGTGAGTTGCACTAGCCGTCTGTTCGGGCTGCAGTTGGCCAATACACACTAATTAATATGCATTGAGCGTCTGCTAACGATAAGGATCAAATTATCTAATAATGCATTAAAATTGAATTTCTGGAATGCGTGGTCGATGCCACACTCCATTAGAAAATTGCCTAATTAGCCCTAATTGAATGTGACATGACATCGACTGGCAAGTCACAGTTCATTGTAATTCAATTGGGTCGCGTCTGCTATCTGCATGGACTGCAATCAAATCAAATCGAATCGAATTGAATGCCGTTCAATTGCAGTCTCACTAATAAGAACTGATGTATATCTATATCTATATGTTGCTATATCTATGCACGTAACATTCATAAATATTGTAGCTGCTGCTGCACCTGCCGTTAAGCCAAAAATCGCGTTAATTTCAATTATTTGCCACACCTGGATACAACTTTTGTTGTAAATTTCGCTAGCAGCTTTGTTTTGTGCACATTCAGTTGCATGTTTATGTTTCTTTAACTTTCCTTTGCCTTGTCTCACGTTTCATTGTGAACGCCGTAAACTTCACTTTTGTAATACTTTTTTTTTGTTTTTTTAATGGCAGCAAGCATATAAATTCATTAAAAACTTTTGCCGAGTAATGCAAATATTGTGCAGTACTTTATAGTAAGTACATACGCAGTCTATATACATACTAGTATATAGTACGCAGATATCGGAGCAATCGATTCATAGTTTTCATTTAGCAGTATTTTTGATTTGTAGTCTGCCTCAATATTATTTTCTCTGCGAACCTTTATCAACGTCATTAGAAGGCAGAAACTTTGCTTTGCATTTATTGCTTCCTTCCCAACTTCCCAACTTTGCAAGTTTTGTTTGAATTCTGCAAGATGTGAAACACTATATATGTATATGTCTGTATATATTTCTATATATCTTGGCTCCTTCCGCTTTGTTGTCGCTCTTTGTGCTGGCGCCTCAAGGCAGGCAGTCAGAGACATTCACAGAAAACTTGCAACTTGCAACTTGCAATTGCCACAGAAACTGAATCTAAAAACTTGCATCAGACTGGACCTGAACCTGGCCCTAGACCAAAGCATGCCAGAGACATGGAGAAAGAGAATAGTAAGCAAAGAGTGGAAAGTAGGAAGTAGGGAGTAGGGAGAGAGTAGCATCAACTGCTTGTTCTTAGTTGGCAGAACTTACAAATTTAGATTACAAGCACAATTGCCACACATGTTTGCACAAATGCTGGCAAGATTGTTTAATTTCGTTTAATTAAATTGCAAATATTTTATAGTTGCATTTGCAGCGTTCGCTAGTGCTTAAATTTTACACATTTCCCTGGCAGCAGCTGCAGCCTGGCAGCCTGGCAGCCTGGATAGACTCTGGTAATCGCCATATGTTCAGCAATTACAAAGTGCATAAATTGCTTGTCTTAGCAGTAGATATACGCTTGATTAATTCATTGAAATTCGAAGAGATTTTACCTCATCTGCTGAGAAAGTCATACTCATTTGATTTAATATATGCACTTTCAAATTCAAGCTAAGTGGAATCATATAATTCGTTTCAACTTTATGTAATTTATTTAATCAATTAATTATTTATTTGAATTCATTTTGTGTCTAAAGCGATAGCCTATAAGTATACTATACTTTTAACAATAGGAATTTTATAAGTTTATAAATAAATAAATTGTTATTTTATTTTTATTTTATAAAGTAAGGTTCAAATAAATTGAATAAAGAATTTAAAAATTAAGCAATATTGCCATTTTAAGATGATGTGAAAGACTTTGTTGGATATTGAATAAGAGAGGTAGAGAGAGTGACAGAAAGAGTGACGGAAAGAGACAGAGGGAGTTTTACATAGTATATGACTTTGTAAAGAGACTTATGTTTAAAGCATTTTGCATTGATTTTCAACGTCATTTTTAAACAGTCAACTACAATAAAATCCAAATAAAACACAGGTTTCATTTAATTACAAATATAATATAATCTTAGTTAAAGAAGCTTTAAAAATCATATTAAAATATTAAATATATTGAAAGCATTAATCTGTCTAAAAATGCAATTAAAATAAATCTTTATGCTTTTGCTTTGCATATGCAAATAGTTAACGCTTCAATCGATAAAAAGTTACGCTAAGTATAGCCATAACTTGTCCAAATTGATTGTAATTAACACGAAGGCTATTTCTGTCCTTAAATACAAACACAGACATTAATATTAACCTTTTGCTGTGGTCCTCATTGAAATGCAAATTTAATTTAGTCGCAGATTGGCAGCTCCAAAGCACACTTGACCACTTCAAAGTGGACTGGCAGCTCTCTGCACGACCTTGAAACTATACACAAAACGAAACCCACACTCCACCCCCCTAAACATCCCACCCCCCCGCACCTACAGCTGTTATAGCTGCCCGAATAGCAATAACATTGCCCACAAAAACAACCAAACGAACCAAGAAGAACAACAATAACAACAACAGTAACAGCAACCACAAGTTCAAAGCCCCAGTTTTTAAGTGCTTGTCATTGTTGTTATTTTTGTTGTTTTGTTACTGCTGCTGCTGCTGCTGCTGCTGTTTACTCAGGTTTTCCTCAGGTTCCATGCAGCATTTTACCGCTCTCTCCTGCAGTAGAAGAAAAACACTTTCAGCACGCATCGAAGGGGAAAACCAATAGAGCAATGCTTCAACGGACGCGACCAAAGTTAACTCCAACTCAGGACCATCTCCAAAGTATTTCATCCACAAAAAAAAAAGAGAAACAGAGGAAAAATTGGGCAAACGAAGGAGCGGCGGAAAAGCGGAAAAGAAAATAATGCCACAAGTAAAATGAGTTGAGAGCACATCAGCTGGCTTCTGTTGTTTCCCTTTTGCTTCCTCGGTGCTGCGAGTAAATAGCTAGTTAAATAACTGCCGAATAGATAAGTGCTTTTATTCATGCTCAAAATACGACCACGCCCACTGTGCCCACTAGGGGTAGTCCAAGGGGGCAGACTGTACCTACAGCAATTGAAATATGTCGCTGGAGTTTGACAATGGCTTTGGCAGCTATCAATTGTCAATCATAATTAAATTGAAATATTACACACGAACGCAGCCGACTGTAAAATACCCTGTAAAATTTGTACCTGTTGGTAATATATTTAAGACAATTTTTTGTTAGTTTAATCACATATTTTTGTTGCCTAAAATATAATTAAAATGTTTTCAATCATCAAATTTTTGCTGAAAACAATATTACAAGTTTTGCTGCAGCGTTACAAATTTTGCTATTATTGGAATTCTATTTATAATTATCATAATCTATTTACAATTTAAAATTTATATATATTTGCAATATTCCAGATTGATTTATGTATGTATGTATATTATTGTATATATGCCGGCACTTTCCATTATTGCAGTCGAAGTGTGGTGACTCATCGAATGAATCAGGAGTGCAATCCAACACACACACCCACCACACTTCTGCTCCACACGTCCAAACTGCACAACACCAAGCACTGCACTGAAAAGCAAAACTGCACGCAGCGTCTTTTATAGTGTGTGGGCTCTCAGTCTCTCGATCGTGCTTTCTCTGCCAAGAGCGCGAAACTCAAACCCACCGCAACCCACCTCGTCACATTTGATAAGGGGAAAAAGGTCCAACGCATCTCACGCATACATATGCATCAGCCGCTGGTGGCTGAGCCGCACTCTTCTCTGCAAAGTTTACAGCAGTCTCCCTCAGCGCTCAGCCGCTCTGCTATTTGTGCGCTCTTGCTGGATCTCTAAGCTAGTGTTAAAGCTCAAAGCAAAGATGCCCACTCCATAGTTATCGCTGCTCCTCTCGCTGCTCTTTAGCATAGGGCTGTTGCTCTTGCTTATGGGGAGAGCCAGAGCGTATGTGTGAGCACGCTCTCTCGTATGCTCTTTTGTATGCTCCGTTTGGGCACCACGGTTTTATAGTGTGTGGGCTCTCAGTCTCTCGATCATTCTTTCTTTGCCCAGAGAGCGCCACCGCAAGCCACCCCAACCCACCTCTCCTCATTTGGCAAGGGGAAAAAATCAAACGCATCTCACGCATACATATGCATCTGCTGCTGGTGGCTGAGCCGCTCTCTTTTCTGTAAAGCTTTCAGCGTTCAGCCGCTCTTCTATTTGTGCGCTTTCTAAGCTAGAGTTGAAGCTCAGAGTGTGTACTTGCATGCTCTCTGCAGTCTGCGCTCTCACTGTCACTCTGCAAAAGAGAGCCCCTCAGAGATCCACTCCAACCATTCGGCTGCCTCTGTGGTTAGGGCAGAATGGAAAATTTCTGAAAAAACATTTTAATGCAAATTAAGTACTTATAGCATATTAAATATAATGTATAAATCAATATGGCATATCCGTCCGTCTGTTCGAAAACTACAAGAATTCTTTAGAAATTGTATACCTAACATATTAAATTGACATTTAATTGGGAAATGTATTGATAGTGCAAATTTAGTAGTTAACAACAGCTAGCAAAACGTCTTGAAATCATTTTAGCAATATTATATACTTAGATCGGAACGTCAAACTATGATGGCATTAGTATTGTTTGAGAAATCAGAACATATACAAACATATAGACACGTAACAAACAAACTTAGTTAACACAATATATATAATAATTGTGTGAAATCTGTAAATAACTAAAAAAAAAACTATAAAGAAGCTTACACAATGCTCTCCCGGACTGTATCAATTTCTGGTGTAGTTACAGAGTTTCCTGTGGATACCAACGTATCGGAAGACCCCGCTGAAGAATCTCCGGAACCGCCTACAGTTATCGATCCGCCTGTTGCGCCGTCTCGACCTACTTCTATACTACGGTTACATGAGAAGGATGGAAACGAGGAAACAAAAGCACAGCGGAGAAAGAGACAGCGAGAGATGCGGTTCACACTTACAGATCCAGATGATATACCCATCAACCTATCGGAGCCCTATGTATTTGAACTGAGAGAACCCACCGACACGGCCATATCGACACCCACACATTACCAAGGGGCTGGCCCTGATTTTGATATGTTGGAGTCGATAGAGACGGAGGACGATGGGAGCGATATTGAAAAGCTTCTATCTTTTGGAAGTAAATCATCAGATTCATTGGAAGATATGATGATAAATACATCAAAAGTTGATTCTGTGAAAACAAAAGAGGATTTCTTGGAATTGTTCGAGGTGCCCTCATTGTCTGACATTTCTGAGGATCTGGAAATAGCTGCTGTATTTCGAGAGGCATCAGTTTTACCTAAAGATGACGAAAAAAGATTGACCGACAAGGGAAGATTCACGGATCCATTGGGAAGAGATCAAAGAGAAAGCTCAACGGAATCAGAAAAGGAAGCGAATATTCCAACAACAAATACATTAGATGAACCATCTGCTGAAAGCGAGTCCAGCTCTAAGGATGATGGTAGTTCGCTCGACCATCTTGATGATTTCTACATTGGGATTGCCGAGAAGAAAGTCGACGAATATGAAGAACCTGTAGTAACGTTTGAGATGATTCACGAAGATTATGCTACCGATACCAAGCGTTACACTATTCCCGAAGTATATCAGGAGAAAGACAGCGTAATTGTAGCTAACGATTTTCTGATCCAATTAATCGATAGGGTTGTTCTTGAAGTCGAAAGTCAAGCAGAAATGCTTAGACTCGAAAAAAGCTTAGATAAGTGGAAACTCCATAAAACCTTAGTTAAAGCAGTACAGTTATTAATGGCAGAACGGGAAAAAAACAATTATCTTATGGGAAAGATGTGCGACTACAACAAACGCGTGAAAAATTATCGTGCAATAAATGTCTTGCCGGCAGAAACTGAGAGAAAAGACAAAAATAGATATATGGAAAACCTTATAAGACTCGATCATAATATGGAAAAAGCCAGAACAACTAAATTACAAAATGCCATTCTGATGTCAAGTGTCCTGATGGATATGACATATGTACAGAATATTGTCATGGCAACCGAGGAGCACCTTGAGGAAATTATCAGGAAAACTCTAGGTAACAAATCAGAATATCTTCGTCGCTTAATCGAACGTGAGCTAAAACTAATGAGCATGAAACGATACGAAATTAGCGATACAAGACTCTTTTTGATCACACGAAAACACACGTTGGCACGCATTACGGAAGTAAGTGCGAATACCCTGTATAATTTCCAATAATCCTCCTATATTCCCTGTTTATAGAAAATAACGAAGCTGGAACAAATAAATGAAACAATCCACATGGATGACTTTATTGTACTTCAGAATCAAGTTCATTCACTTCAAAAGAAGGTCGAAGGTTATCTAGAAAATCGTAAGCCATTGTTCTAATATTCTAATCATCTTTCACTCCAGAAAAGAATGCTGAATTAAAAAAGCAACGGTTTCTGTATATTGCTGACCTGCATGCGGCGCAGCACAATCGTGAAAAGCGCCTAACCATGATGATTAATTTCAGAGAGTTAATGCAGAAACTAATTGATGGAGAAGAGCAGCAGAAAAAGTTACGTGAAAAGCTTTATATAGCCAAACTGGAGCACAGCGCTATCAGACGTCAGCGCGCTGATCTAACCTATGAAGGGGGATTACTGTATATGCCATCGCTGATGCACGACTTTGATGATACAGTAGAAAAGGTGGATCAGAAGCAGAAAACCGTGCAAGAGTTGCGAAATACCTTCAACAATTTAATGCAGCGCATAGCAGAGTACGAAAGATGATGCATACGCGAATGGACATTTATTTTCGAGTGAAATTGATACAAAATATTTCTAGAGAATTAAATGTAAATAAAAATATGTAGTCTCCTAATGTTATTAAACTTGTTTTTATGCATTTTTATTAGAATAACCTGAAAGCTCTCGTCGAAAGCAGCTTCTAATTCTAGTATTAATTTTTTCCCGCATTTCTTTTCGCTTTATTTTATTGAGTTGGTTGCAACTTTTATGCCTCTCATATTTTAAACATATAAAATTAAAATTTCAATACCTTTTATTTTCTGCAGTTATGGTGCCTAAAAACTTGTATTAAGAGAGATCGACCAACGAGAGTTCGGGCAGCAAGAGTTCGGCCAACGTGATTTCGGCCTACGGTATTGTATACAATGGTATATACTTTATACACTCAACAAAAATCTCAACTTCGTACGATCATTATTGCGAGTTTGAGGGTTAAAGAGTTCTATGGAAGCTATAGGATATAGTCAGCCGATGTCGTAAATTTTTTTATTATATATTTAGATTATTGTTCTAGATTTTTGGGGAAAATTTCATAAGGATATGACTTATTTATAGCAGGCATGCGCTGGCTGGTAGTTATTATAGCAACTGCTCTGAACTCCCTAGGAAATTGCCACGGGTTCAGATCGTAAATTAGTGTAGTGTATTTTTGCCGAATGCATATGGGCGCGTATAAACGCAAAAGCGTGATGCATATGCATATTAAACAGAGCGATTTTATTCGCCGACACACTGTGACATCAAATTTGATTGTCTGCAGGCACACACACACACACACACTCGTATTCTGTGGCATGCATATGCATGAAACTGCATTATTTCGATGCTGCAAACAATGGCGCAAAGATCCAAATCTCTGTTTCTGTCTCCTGCTTGCCCCTGCTCCTCCCCTCGCACCCTCTTGGCATAAAACAATGCGTCATACTGGCATTGTGTTTCGACAGCGGCAAAACGCAGCGGGTGGCCAGCTGATGGGCGGAGGGGGCGGTGGAAGAGAGCAGCGCTTGCATTTGCCTAAGCGCCAAATATTAATGATGCTGCTCTGTCCGGAATACCCTCAACGCAATCGTGTTGGTGTTTGATTTTAATGAGACATACATACTATACACACACACAGCTGCAATAAAGGAAAACAGCAAATTTCTTGTGCTTCTTGTTCTCTTGCTTCTTGCTTCTTGCGCTTCTTCTTTCATTTCTCAAAATTAGGGGTGTTTATTATTTTTGATTGCCGGCACGCGCCGTCGGAGCAGGGACAAGGTCTGTATAGAGCTATATAGCTGGGCATATATAGTCCTTTTGTCCCATTGTTGCCTACAAATTGATAGCGCGTGTGCAAAATTTTTTTGCGTGTTTGTTTATTTGTATTCTCCCCTTTTCGGCCAAGTGCTTTGTTTATTGCTTAATGAGTCATTTCTGGAACGGCCCCGTGACAATTGGGCTGCTCTGACGTTGCTTTTGTCACGGTCCTAAAAACCGACTCCCCTTCTCCTGCCCCTCAACCCCATCGCGGAAGCTCAAAAGTTGGTGTGAAAAGCCAAACAAAACGCGCTGCAAATTTTTCGGGCCCATGAAATATGAATGAAAATGGGTCTGGGTCTGGGTCTGGCTCTGGGTCTTAGTCTGGTGGAGGGTCTGCTGCCTTCTGGGGCTCAGCTGTCTCGTCTGAGGGCAGCGCCGTTTTTTATTGTCTAGCCCGGGCCCTTAACAATCGTCTGAGTTTTGAGCATACAACACGTTTCGATTCTTCAAGCGTCGCTTCTCGCTGTCTCTTTACACCCAGGGCACTTTTCATGCAGCAGTTGAACCTTTGAGCACTCGCAATTAGCACGCTGAGTGCTTGCACTTCCTGCACCCAGGGATCTAAATTAAACACTTCATGTGCCAAATTAAACAAAAAATCTGTCGATGCATGCATCTTATTATCTACATCTGCATTTGTATTGTACACTAATAAATATACAAATGAATCATGAATAAAACCATCTACGTGATTATTTCAATCTATAACTTTAATTTTCATAATTAATAAATTATCTAATAATCTAATAATAAAATTTACAAATTCAGTTTGAATTTGATCGCTCAATACCTAAATTTCTTATCGAAGATACTAGATAAACTACTACTTGTAAATCAACCAGTAAGGACGGAGCTACAGTCGGACGCAACCGACTGTAGGAGACCCTGTACTTTGCGTTTTCTTCGCTGTTTCTTATCCGATCGTAATGTAATTTACAGTATCGGTGGAGATTGTCATATACTACGTACATACCTACATAATTCATTATCTGCTAAACTGTAGCTTTAAAGCTGCAAACTGTTGCTAATTTGGTTTTTCGATTAGCGGAGGAATGAGAGGAGTTATCAAAAAACCCAAACTAACTTGATCTGATGGCTGCATAGGAGACCATAAATACCAAAAAATGGTACTTCTAGCTCTTATGGTCTGCAAGATCTAGGTGGTTTCTTTGTCTGATCTATCTTCGCTGTTTCTTTACCGTTTGTAATGTAATTCACAGCATTGACGGATAATGCCAAAGGCTGTGAGCATGCCAAATCCCAAGTCTGTAGCTTTTAAACTGTGGCTATTGTGGGATTTACATACATTTATAAAAAAATGGTTTGTTACATAACTTAGCTGTTTCTTGTCCGATTGTAATGTAATTCACAATATCGGCGGATAATTCTGTAGGCTACGTACATGCCAAATTGCAAGTCTGTAGCTTTATTATTGTGGCCACAGTGGCACATATACGCATTGTGAAAAAGATTGTCTCTTGCATATCTTCGCTATTTCTAATTCAAATCATAAATAATCATATAGCATCGGTGAAGAATACCATAGACTACATACATACCAAATTACAAGTCAGTAGCGCTATTATTGTGGATGCTGTGGCGCTTATTGTTTTCGAAATTTTTGAGATAGGTGTAGATTTTTGATGATTCGCGGATGAAGGAGGCGAGATATCAAAAATCTGAAACAAACTCGTGCTGCTTACGATAATAGAGAACCTCCATATCAAGAAATGGTGTCTCTATCTCTTTTAGTTGCTGAGATCTAGGTGTTCATACAGACAGACGGACAGACAGACAGACGGACAGACGGACAGACGGACAGACGGACATCGCTATATCGACTCGTCTTGTCGTCCTGATCAAGAATATATATACTTTGTGGGGTCTACCACGCTTCCTTCTGCCTGTTACACACAGCTGTCATTTGCACTAAATGAATAGACCCTTTTACTTTTTTAAAGTACAGGGTCTAAAAATAAGATAAATTGTTTTAAAACTTCTAGAGATAAGAATTATCTTTTCATTAATCCCCAAAATTAATATTTTATATAAACTACCTTTTTGATATTCTTCCATTAATTATTTATTCATTAATTTTTATTTCATCAATTATTTTTATTATTATAATTCACCCATTAGCTATAGGATTAATATTATTAATTCAAACAATTTTAATTTGTTTGCTAACAGGATTAATAACAAAAACTTTTTGATTTTCTTATATTTTATTTTTAATTTTTCTTGGAGAAATACTGGTATTATTTATTTATTTATTTATTTAACATTAGTAAATTTAGGTTTACAAAACTTAAATATACTAGGGGGGAGCCATGACGTCGGAGGCCTTCGGCTGTGTATATAACTAGATTTATAGGCTATGTTTATGTATATGTATGTATATGTACAAGTATGCGTATGTGTTTATGATTATGTGTATGCATTTTTGTTTACAATTATTTATTACATAATTTTATTTACTTTTTTTTTTTTTTTTTAATTATTTATTTTTGTAACATCTTTAGTTTCAAATGAAATATTTAACCTATCGACTAAGTTAACCCAAGGATGTCTCAAGACACGCATCACATAATTGTTAATTTAAAGCAATCGGTTTATTAGAATTTAAATTTAATATTTTTTTCGGTAAGCCAACACTACGACAAACATATGATCAAAAGCTCATAAAGCTTACTTAAGCTTTAGCGGTACTTTTATTTTAGCATTTACACAAAATTGTTTTTTGCGCGCATGAAATGTAGTGGCTACTGAGTGCGATTTGTTTGGTTTATTTAAACACACTTTAGTCAGTTTGATTAGGTTGATCCTTTTTTTCCTTAAAGGTTTGTTTGTTTACTAACTAATTGCAGTTTTATTTATGTGAATGTATAAAAATTGTGCAGTGCAGCAGTGAAAAACCTATGAGTGTCTTGAGACACGCTTGGGCTTTTAGGTGTACTACTTTTGCGAACTTTTACATACAATTTTCCCATACAAAATGGTAGTTTTTTGTTATAAAAAAAATCGGCCAAGAACATTTAAGATCCAAAGGACATTGTATGAAAACTAATTCAGAAAAGCTTCAAATTATCGGAATTAATTATTTATCAACAGTTATATATGTTTGATTCTGCTATATCTGACGATGAATTGTCATGTCAACTTACAAGTAAAGTGATAATTTTGACATTTGAAAATGCATTAAAAGTCGCACTAAATGATGTCTACATCTTGAATTTGACCCTTAACTTGAAAGTGGACATAGTTATCAAGCCAATAATCATTACAGACGGAGCCGATAAGTTAAAAGGAGTCAACTTCTATATCGCATATCCTTAGATACTCTATCTACACTCTCTATAAAACTCTAAACTATACACACTCAACTTATATATACGCTATATATAGTACTATATATATCTTTTTACAACTTGTATTCTTATATATTCTTATACGCCAACTGCACTGAGCTATGCAATAAAAGTAAAAAGTCAAAAGTGAGAAAAGAATAAACAATTTATTCGCTCGATTTTTAACTGTATATAGCCTTAAGCTGATATATCTCGATTTATGTTTTATATATTTTATTACAACGATTTCACTATATTTCAATTGCATTTTTTTAATCTCTGCAAAACACCAAAAACAAAAAAAAAATAACACAAAATCTTATTTTACATTATGCAAAAATTCGATACGATTATTTTTAATCATACTTAGTTTCAGTTGTATTTTTGTGTAATTTAGCACTTTTTGTTTTATCATGTTACCAAATATATATTTCGCTATAAATTTTAGCTTTTATTAAAATAAAAAAAATTATTAAACAAGTTTTATTTTGTTTTAAATTAATTTTATTTCCATAAAAGGCATAATTCATTCAACGCATGTTATTTAACAGATAGGCTGTTAGCCGCTCAGCGCACGTTTAACAGTGGACGTCAGCTTGGATCGACACCAGAACTGAATACACGGGCTGAGTCGATTTCGTTTTGGCTGGATACCAGGCGAACAGAACTGGATAGCAAGCCTATTGTAAAATAAACTAGCCTGGTTTCAAACCAATCCTGTTGTAAAATAAATTAGCCTGGTTTCAAACCAAGTTCTTGCTTACAGTCTGTATATAAAATATAGCATACTTTCAGGCTGCTGCTCATATTTGATTTTTCTACTGCAGCCTGAAAGCAGCCTACATTTTTTTACACAGGCTGCAGCCAGACCTTGCCATCCAGTTCTGTTCGCCTGGTATCCAGCCAATGAAATCGATTCAGCCCGTGTATTCAGTTCTGGTGTCGATCCAGAACTGGATAGCAAGGTCTGGCTGCAGCCTGTGTAAAAAAATGTAGCCTGCTTTCAGGCTTCCGTAGAAAAATCAAATATTATCAGCAGCCTGAAAGTATGCTATATTTTATATACTGATTGTAAGCAAGAACTGGGTTTGAAACCAGGCTAATTTATTTTACAACAGGCTTGTGTTTTTTTGTATTAATTAAAAAAATATCTAAAACTAATCGAAATGATTATTTTTTTGGCTGAAGTTATGTGTAATACTATAAAATTTTACGTGGTAATTTAAAAATGTTTATTTTTCACTTGAAGACCTCAGAATGTCATAAGGTATTTTTTCACCTTTTCTCACCTTACAGGTAAACGAAAGCATCTACGCTCTTTTTGACTTAATATTTGAGTTTAGGAGCCCCAATTCACTATAGAAAAACCAACTTGAATGCATTTCTTCTATTATTTTGGAAGATGGCGTTAGAGGGTTAAAACAAAATAAAACTTGTTTAATAATTTTTTTATTATAATAAAAGCTAACATTTATAGCGAAATATATAATTGGTAACATGATAAAACATAAAGTGCTATGAAATAAATTTTCACCAAAAATCTAGAAAAACAATCTTAATATATTTTAAATAAAAAAATTGGCAACATCGGCTGACTGTATCCTATAGCCTTTGAAAAATCAAACACACGTGCTTGTTTAAGTTCTGGCTGTGGCTTAAACATTTATTTTAGCTAATTGTCAAATATTGTCTACAATTTAAGCTTATACTGTAAATTTTGGAAACAAACTGCTAGCTGCTAATATTTAATTTAAAGCTAATTCCGACCCGAACTCAGTTGCAGGAGGAGGAGGAGATGGAGGAAGTGCCAACCCGCTTAGGCGCCTCTATGGATCTCGCCTATGAGGCGGGCGACGAGCTCACAGCTGGACTTCTGGCGCATCTTGGCGACGGCAAGGACCTCCTCGTTCTTGCCATCGTTGTACTCCGTGGAGCACTTGTTGGTGATGAGGCTGAAGGCGAAGACCTTCATGTCGCAGTTCCGGGCCGTGATGACTTAGTGCACCGTGGGCATGCCCACGGCATCGATGCCCATAATTTGTAGGGCACGCAGCTATGTTAAATATCTTCGGTGTTTCTTATCGCATAACAATGCAATTCACAGCATAAATGAAGAATGCCATAGGCTACGTACATGCCGAATTTCAAGTCTAAGATATTAAAATTGTTCCTGCTGTGGCTCTTAAAGCTTGCAAGAGCAAGGTGGGAGCTGGCGAAAAGGGGGATAAAGGGGGAAATATCAAAAATTTTAAAAATCTTCATCGCCGTACAACATATTACAACTTACATACCAAAAATAGTGTCTCTAGCTCTTATAGTTTCCAAAATATAAATTTTCATCCGGACAAATTTTATATGCTTGAATGCACAAGCGTGTCTTGAGACACGCATCCATATATTGTCACCTTACAGGTAAACGAAAGCTCCCATAAACTTTTTAAGCTTATTTTTGAACTCAGGAGCCACCTTTTACCTTAGAAAAAAATGTTTGGTTCAATTTGCCTCATTAGTTTAGATTTGGGCATTAGAGGGTTAAATATTATTGTTTTAATAAAAGCAAAACTATATTAATTTAAATATTATTTAAATATGTATACTCATCTTTAACTGACTTGACATTCATCGGGCAAGGCGAAACGTAAATCCTTTGTCGCTGCATACTACTATTTTGAAGTGTTGTGCAGTTTTAATGCGTTTCCAGTGTGAAGTATTGTTTGTTTGCTTTTTTTTTTATTGTTTATTTACTTCTCGTACTTTATGTACTTGTTGTACACTTGTTGTTCTTGTTGCTGCTGCTGTTAAGCATTCTTATCGCCGTTGGTAGCATTTCCGTTCTTCCGTTTTTTTCTCTCCTTTTCATTTTCGTGCATTTTTCATTTCCGCCTCAGCGTCGCGGCATTTCCTTTCATTTTTCACACGTTCCTCCTGCAGAAGCCCAGGAGTACCCAAGCCCAAGCCCAAGCCCAAGCCAGAACCAGAACCAGAAAACCAAACCCACAAGCCAAATCCCAGCTCAACGGAGCGCCCACACGCCAGAGTATATATACTTATTTCCCATTTATATTATTTTGTAATGTATATTACATTCCTCTTGAAACCCTTTTTGGGGGCCTCCCCTTCCACTCGCCATTTGTCTTGACACTTTTGGTAAGCCTTTAAGGAATTGATTTTCGCCCAAAAAAACAGGCAAATTTATCAAGGAAGTAGCGGCAAGTCTTGGCTTTAATATTAAAGTCATAACGACGCAGTCATGCATCATCATCATCATCATCGAGGGAAGCAGCCACAGTCCGTCCAGTCGAGTCCAGTCGAGTTGAGTTGCGTCTGTCCGATTGTCCTGGGGTCCATTATGATTGTCGTGTGCAAAATATTGTCTGGGCTTCCAGTTTTTGGTACATGCCTGGGCTGATATCAGGCGTAAACGTCGCAGAAATAAATGGAAATGGTGCCATTGTCATTAGCTCGCCATGCCATGAAGAAAAGAGGAAACGTGGGAGGTGGGAATGGGTGTCTCTGGTTGCCTGGACATCGGGCAATCCCAGAAATTACTATTTGCATTATTTTCACGACAATGCGGCCAATTCATGTCAATAGTCGCTGTGGCATGAGTTGCCATAGAATTGGCCTAATAGAAATATGGAGCAAGGGAAAGTCCCTGCTCAGCTCAGCTACAAGTGACGGTGTCTGGGGAACGATGAAAATTGATTTTAATGCCAAAAATTATGTTATTTGCGCATGTTATGGACTGCAGAGCAGCAACAGTAGGAGCGAGGTAGACAGACAAACTGTAAGAGACGGCATTAAAAGCAAATGTGCTCAACAATAAGAAAATTGTGTGCGCACTTACGGAAAATATGCAGAGGGGAAGGAGGAAGAGCACAACAGCCAGCACCTAGGAAAAGTCAATTTACATACACTCACATGCGCTCGGTGCTACTTAATTATACCCTAGCGAGCTGAACTGCAGGGTATGCTCACTCTCATCAAGAAACATACTCCCCAGTTAAGGAAGCTTTATATTTTTTGGAAATACACAAAAGTGTAGCATACTTTTAAGCAACGTTGATCTTTGCAACTTATACAGCGTATCTGCTGGTCTATACCACTCTTCTTACAAGCGAATCTATTTTTAGTGTTATTATTATGAACTTGACTGAGTTACAAACGATTTACGTGTAAATGGAGCTGGTTATCAACATGTGTGGGAGCTTGGAACGTCTTTTACAGAAACATCAGCTGCAAAGCAAGTGAATATTGAAATCCAAATGAGAATTTGTGAGTGTGAAACTGAATTTAAACATAATGCACTTATTTCATGTCTGACAAAGTTTTGCCAGCAAATATTTACTTTTTATGCTCGCAAATCAATTGTAATTAAGCGAAATGCATTAAATCTCAGTAGCTCAATAAAGGTAAAACAAAATTGAACAAAAGTTGATTGAAAATTCTGAATTGATGAAGTTAAATATACCACGTAATTGATTTGATATGTGTTTCTAATAGCCATAGCTTTGTTTTATTTTATTGAACAGTAACAATCGTCCAAACCTACGTTGGGCGCCATTTGCCCTTATTATTCATGAATTCTCATTAACACAGGGATATATGATTATTAAATTATTGTAACAATAATTATAAAGTAATTTCTTTATCAGTCAAAAAATACATATTACTTTATCTTTATTTTACAAATTACAATTAAAATACAATTTAAAAGAAATTCTAAACGTGAAAAATACGTCATACCCCGAGCTCAGCTATGCTTACAGGGTATTAAAAAGCAGCAAAGTTCAGCCGCATCATAAAATGTTGCGCAATCTGGTCGCAAAGATTGCCTGTCCCATGCTGAACTCTGTGCCTGCTCTCGCTGGCTTCTGGCTTCCAACTCGTGCGGAACTTTAGCAACTTTCTATTTGATTTTGTTGGCTTTTTTATATATTTGTTGTTTTAGCCAAGAGGAGAATGGAAGCGGAATTGCATTTGAAGCTGCGTTTTAATTTATGTGATTTATTTGCGGCTGCTCCACGCGCAACTTGCTTTATCTTTGGCGAAATGACGATGACTTTGATTTGCGTGGTACGACTCGATGCCATGATTCCAGGTCATAAATCAAAATAAAACTTTGTCACTTGAGCATTTGCAGTTGCGAGATCGAGTTTGAGTTCGAGTTCGAGGTTGAGTTGTGGGAGTTTCTCGGTCTCTTGCTCCTCACTCTGGCTAATCGATTTCAAGTTTATGGCACTTGCAGCTCATCCTCATTCCTGCTGCCGTTCCCAGTTACCAGTTCCCAGTTCCCAATTCCGGCAGGCGTAGGCATAACAATAAAAATTGACACCGCGTCGCCGGCGCTGCTCATAAAATTTTATTACGAAATTTCGACGGCAACATACGTAAAATGATTCGCGCCTCTGTGAATGTCAAATGCGAAATCAATGTCGCAGCTGGCTCCGTGGCTTAAACCAGCTACAGCTCCCGCTCGCTCCCCCTTCTCACGACTCCATTTATTCTATTTGCATGTTGTTGCTGTTGTCGGTTGGAGGCCGCACATGATTTGCCTTTCAGGCGAGACGCCACCGCATCAGCTCAAACTGCAAACTTACAACATGGGGCATGGCCTCTCGTTGCCGCTCGTTGCGCTCGTGGCACATTGCTCCAAAAATGTCAAAGTGCCGCCGCTGACACCGCCGACACCGCTGGGCCGCTGCCTCTGCGGAGAGCTGGTGGGCGTGGCAAGGACGCCAGTTAACATGCCACTGCCTCGTCGCATGTGTGTGTGCCACATGCCGTATCTGCGCTGCCTCTGTCTGTGTGTCTGTCACCCGCGAGAAATGCGCCATTTTTTTGCTGCTCTCCCATTTTGACCCACTTTACGTTGGCCCACACAGCCGTAGCTGCTGTATTTATCCATCTCCATCTCTTTCTCCTTCTCTAGTCTGTCTTCTCTCGCCTCTCGTCTGTCACTTAGCGTTTAAATTGGGCTTTGCTTTGTGCAAAAATATATTCATAAACATAATGCCAACACAATTGAATTAACCCAGCGAATTATTTATATCTAACGTCACAAAACATCAGAGCAGACACATTCTCGGCCAGCCAGCAAAATAAAGTTGTTAAAACTGACAAATTGGGTCAGAAAACATAGAGGACAGGACGCACGCAGCACAGCTGCTGAGTGGCCGCGGCATATGCAGACCGCTTTAGTCTCCCTCCCTCCCACCTACACTGAGAGAAAAATCTGTAGCTTGCGAACAAACTAAGAATTTCCATGCACTAAGAGCCAGAAAATTCATCATCATAATAAGAAATTCTTTATTTGAAAGTGTTATTCGAATTCTTATTTCAAAGAGCGTTTTGAAAGTCTTTAAATTTCTTGCGAATATTTATGAATGTCTAAGGAAAAAGTCAATGGTGTTTTACTTAAATTAAGAATCTTCAGTGTCATTAGCCAGAAAATTCTTTATCCAAATAATAAATTCTTTACTAATAATCGTACATCGAATTCGTATTTCCAATAAGGTTTTGGATATCTCTATATTTAGTGCGAATTATCACGAATTTCTGTTATTACAATGATGCACAATTATTTTCATTTAATTTCAAGCATATTTGCTATATTACAAATTCCCATTTTTACATTAATTTTTATGGATTAATTTTTTTGTCCTATGCTCCAACCAAGAGCGATACAATTAAATATGTAGAGGAATTTAATAAAAATATTACAGATTCATTCACAATTTTATTTCTATTTTTATTTTAATTCAAAACAAGCTGAGATTTTATTTTATTTTTTACCGTGACTTATTCATAATTTTTCTGAGTGTATGTGTTCCACAGCCACTTAGCTTGAAGTGGAACTTTGGCTAAAATGCCTCTGCTTAAATATCATTATTATGCATGCATTCAGCGCAAGGCTGTCTAGGCAAATCTCCAGCTCCCGCTCCCTCTCCCGCTCTAGCTCCCGCTCCAACTTCAGCTCCAACTCCAACTCCAATTACTAGTTCCACTTTCGGCTAGACCACTTGCCTGCATACATCCACACACGTCACACTTACAGCTCACTCTCGCTCTTTCTTGCCCACTCTCTTCCTCTGCAGATAACTGCTTTTACGCCATTGTTGCCATCACCCCTGCCGCTTGGCAGCACGACAGCGCCAACGACACGACCAGACCTAGCCACTTGGCCAAAAAATTTGCATAATAGAAATTAAAATGGATTTTTAATTTTTGTTGTTTTTTTGTGCTCTTCCTCTTGCACGCTGCTTCGCCGTGGGTGTGCTCATTGTGCTATTTTTACCTTGAAACTTGACACAAAGTTGAAAATAAAGTTGCCTGCCATGTCCTGGTTGAAGATGGTCGTAGTCACATGGGTTCCGTGTTCTGCATTTATTCAACACGTATGTGGTTAAATTTTATGCCGGAAATGTTGCCAACCAAAAGAGAAAGCCAATTATTCCAACTTGTTGTAGTCGTAGTCCTGAGTTAAAATTAAAGAGAGAAGAAAAGAGAGAACGCTTTTTGGGTAGCTTAAAGTTGGCTGCGCCTGCGAGCTACGATCGACTTTTAAATTAAAGTTAAGTTGGCTGCGGAAGTTGTAAATTTAGTAATGCATTACAAAATAATAAAAAACTTGAATGTAAAATATATAAATTTATTAAGTTCTTTCTTTATTCTTTAATGTTAGCTCAAAATAAATTGCTTTTTATATTAATATAATTTAAATTAAACTGTACAATATGTAAATAAATACAATTAATAAAAGATTTAACATTTAATTAATATATTAATATTTTTGTCTGATGGTTTTTTATGTTTATTAATATAAAAAATTAAATATTGTATTTTATTATAAACTTTTATATTTTTTATGGCTGCCTTAAAAAATACCTGCAGTGCTCTGCTGAGCTATGCATTTGAAATTTGAGCTTAGCAGCTGTTTTTACTGTGATTTACTTGCAGCAACAGAAAAAAACCTACCAAAATGATATGCAAAATAAACTGTTATTAAAGTAACAGACAGCATATTTGAAAGTGAAGCCCAAATGTGCACGGGAGCTACGCTTACACACACACATAAATACACACACACACACCCAGAGGAAAGGATGCATAGAGTCGTAAAAGTTTGCTTAAATACTCGGCTCGCATGTGGCGCAAGTTGGCTGGAAAATCAGCTTGGCATAAAATTGCTAGCAATGTCGGTCACTGGCAGCCATAGCACACACACACACACACTCTCACACACACGCACATACCCAGAGTATATACTGGGAGTTCACACACACATGCATACGTATTTGCTTAAACTTTAACATGTTGTCCTTTAGCATTTGCAATATTTGCTGCAGTTCTTGGCCTTGTAACATTTTGTTGCAAATATTTTTGCTGGCTGCCAGCCAAAAAGAAGCAGAAGAAGCCAAAAACGAATAATGATAAAAAAGAAAACTAAAATAAATAAGCTGCCCAAATTGTTTTGTCATACGTGCGGTTGCTCGCCAGCCGAAAGAAATAGATAGATAGAGAGACAGGGAGAGAGAGAGAGAGAGAGAGAGAGAGAGAGAGAGAGAGCTACAGGAGAGATTGACAGAGAGAGGAGAGGAAGAGATCAAGAGACTGTGTGTGTCAGCAAGTTGTGCAATGTTTAGACCCTGTACTTTAAAAAATTATAAAAGGTCAATATGCCCGTTTTTACAAATGAATTTAAATATTAGTCAGATGGAAGAGTTTCGTGGATATAGTCAAGTCCGTAACTCCCTCTGATAGTATAAACCCCTAAAGATCGCAACAAATACAGCTAAAGCCAAGAAATTTGGTATTTAAGTTTTACTAAAGATTTTTGGACTTATGATAACTCTCTCCGCTTCAAAACAAATCCCAAAGCTTAGCAATATCAAGTGCAAGGTCTTCTACTGTCGGTTGCGTCCGACTACGTGAATATTTTTTCTTTCTTTGTTGCTTGAGCTGCTTATGGCCAGTAACGAGCAAAGAGAGTAGTTGTTGCTCTGCGAAATGTCACTGCACATGTTTTGTGCTTCCGTGAGATTCCGTATATATGTAGATGTATATATAAATATACGTATGACTGCCTGTGTGTGTGTGCTTAACCCATTCTCTCTCTCCGCTGCTCTCGGTGTTTGCAGTTTACGAGTGAGCAGCAGCTTAGCCGCTCGCTTTGTTGGGCTTTATAGAATTGCCCGAGCTCTTTAAGTTGCTCACTTATGACCATGTGAAGTACCTTATTACGCTTGGCTGCCTCTGTCCACTGTCAGCCCGAATACCAGTTAGGGTTTTCTTCAAAAAAAATAAAATAATAATACATTATGAGCTGCAGCGTTAAACTTGCAGCCTTGAACTTGAGCGTTAAAAGCGTTGATTGAATGTCCGAATCTCCGAATCTCCGAATGTCTGAATGTCGCGCAGCCTTTGAGTTTTCTATCGTTTCGCTTTTCACAGGCAATTTCAGATTCGTAAATTAGTTTTATGCTTTCTCTCGCTTTTGCTTTTATTAAATTACCTTTCTCATGATTACTTGCAAACTTCATTTTGGCAGCAAGAAAATGGCGGCGCAACGGAAATGGCCCACGTCGCCAGCGCCGTCTCAGGCATTTTCACAGGCCATACTATAATTTTCACCATTTTGTAATTTCAGAGCGGCGACCATTTTAGCTTCCGCCACGAGGGTCGAAGTCCTTATAGCATACACAAACACAGACATACAACAAATATAGCTCCATGTCTACAGGTTAATTATGTTTGGCGTAATTTAGTGGGCGCTGCGGCTGCTGCCGAAAAAGGCTTTTCATTTTAATTTATTTGACCAGTAAAAGGATTAGATTAGATGCCCTGATAAATGGCCGTCAGCATGCTAGTTAACTAGAAAACTCAGTAACCCCCCTCCGCCGCCCCCCTCACCAAGCGCTAATTGCGTTAGGTCGCAGAAATTGTTGCAACTTTCATTGAAGTTTATTCAGTATTTATCCATCTGTGTTAACAGAAGATTTGACTTCGCTTCTCTCTAGGCATCAAATAAGTTAATTATAAGGCATAAACGTAATGCTTAACATGATACCGTTTCAGAGTTTTGACTTCGATTTGCCTGATTGCTGTTTCAAGTACACTGCCAGAAAACAATTTATTTTGATTATATTAAAAATCGTAAAATAATTATATTTGAATTATTAAATAGGCGAACAAATTCCGCAAAGTTGAGATATAAATATTAAATATTTGCAAATAATATAAACTATAAATATTTATAAATAAAAAGTCAAATTTCCTATTACATTTAATAGTCAAAAATATTTAAAATAATCTTTCCATTTCCCTAATTTAAATATTTCCATAGCACAGCTTTTGAAAGATTCAATTCAAGATTCACTTCAATTTTTTTATTGTTCAGTAGAATTACAATAATAGTTTCTTTTTAGATTAAATTAGGCTTTTCATTTATACCAAGTTGATAAAATTTTGTTCTGTTGTAGCTATGTAATTTTGACTGACGTATTTTCAATTACGGTTGGTTGAAATAAATTATCATTTGTTTCAAAGCGACTAACTTCCGAATAATCCTTTAATTTATTATCAATATTGTTTAGAAAAATATATCGATAGATTGTATATTTTATTTATAACATTGAAAAGAGCTGATTTATAAAACGATTTTATTTTTGTACTCCCTTGCAGTTAAGCAAGAAGCATGCTACCTGCTGTGTTCCCAAGTGGGGGCTTTGTATGGTTTATATCGTAATTTCAAATGAATCAAACGGAACAAGTGTCCGACGGTGCAATTCTATAGATGCTTTTACAATTGCACCAACAAGTTGCCACTTTATTGTGACACAATATGAAATGGAGAATTGTGTGCGAATTGCGAGCAACAAATATCATTAGGAAAATTGAATTCGCAAAAAGATTCATAAGTAAATGTGAATTGCGTGTGAGTGCCAGTGAGTGCGAGTGAGTGTGTGTGAGTGCGAGTGAGTGTGTGTGTGAGTACACGTACACACTCGTGCGATAAATCAAGTGTGAAGTGGGGAGTGAAGGACGCATCGAGGCTCCCAAATGCGAAATCCGACTGCTGACAAGTGTCACTGCGAGATGCTATGACAAAGTGTCAAAAGAATGTTTGACATGTGACTGTCTGTCTGTCCGATTGTCTGTCCGTATGTCTGTCCGTATATCTGTCCGTATGTCTGTCCGATTGTCTGTCCGTATGTCTGTAGCTGTCCTGTCTGTTTGTTGCGACGCCTCGCTTCCCATGCCATGGATATCAATGCGGAATTGTGGATGGGATGCTGGTTTTTTTATTTTTGCTTGGCTTTCATATAGCCGCTTTTTATGCTTCGGTATTGAATACCTGAGATACTCTATATGTAGGCATGTATTTATTTATTTTATATGTACTTGTGTGCATATATTGGCAATCGCATGTGAATGAGAACCTCACACGCGTTTTTTGTTTACCTTTGCCAAGGTGCCAAGCCATTGATGATGGCGAAGGGAGGATGGTGAAGGGGGGATGTTACGCCGTAGGGATTGCTAGAACCTTTTGTCACCTGCCCTTGGCGAGGTGTATAATTTCTTTTGTCAACTGCTTGTCTGGGCTTAAACGAGTGAATGCGGATAAAGGGATTTAATTTAATTAAGCTTTTAGACAGACTTTGGATTTGTAAAGACCGAAAAAAGGTTAAAGCTCTCTTGCCAAATTCAATTGCAGTTCAAACGATGTTTGGCCTAAAGAAGGCGTAGTTAATATATCGATAGGCTCAAGCTGGCAGTTAATAAATCGATTTTAAGCATCTGCATGCAAAATACAAAAAGGAGTATTAAATCTATATGCAAACAGGAAACTTTCTCGAAAGCGAAACTGGTTTATCGCCTAACCTCTGACCAAAGCGAGCAGCGCTGGCAATCGGCATTATTAAAAGGAATATCATGTTGAACAGCAGATAAGAATAAAGCGAGAAACTAAAAGAAGCATGTCGAAGAAGAAAATAATAATTTTGCAGCTCGTTGCGAATGCAAAGACGAACGTGGGACAAGTGGAGCACTTGCTGCTCTGCTGCTGCTGCCCCTCTTTGATTCCCATGCCACTTGGGGCTGTGGCAGCTCTAATTGCCAGTTGCTGCATGCATAATTTCCAATAAGAAACGACGCATGCAGTGCGTAATTGGGAGATTGGGAGGCTGGGAGTTTGGGGCTTGACTGATTGTCGAAGTCGGAGTCAAAAGGCAAGTGCGGAGCGTTGTAGTTTAATTTGCTTGTGCATGTCGCGTTGGCACATTAATTAACGTTGCATTTAAATGCGTGTCAAAGTTCAGGCCAACTGCCAACTGGGTCACAAGGAACAACGACGTCTTTTAACTCCAAGGAGTGTGTCAGGCCAAGCAAAACTTGGCCTAAACCCAACTGCCAATCTACCTGCTGCCACCAAGTCTTGTGAAAGACTGAAAGCTGCTGCCCAAAAGCAGCGGCCAACAGCTGAATGGAGAGAGCAACAGCGACTGCGAAATGTGGAACGTAAGTTAACAGCGACAGAGCGAGAGAGCGCCGGCTGAAGTGAGCGCCATTTCCCAAACTCTCAATGCTGCTATGTGTGGACTGTAAGTTAACAGAGGTACTTTTTAGCAGCACCAACTAACATGAATTGCTCTCTGTTAAAAAGCTTGCAACAAGTTAAAAACTAAACTGATTAATTCCAAACCAAAAGATATACTTATATACAAATATATATATAATATATTATATATCAAATTGCGTCCGTTTGGAGCATGCTTGAATAATCTAATATTTGCTGCATTGCCCAGGGCAATTGCCATTTGGTAAGGTCGTGTCCCTTTGTAAATCCAGAGGGCAGCATAAAATACCACAAATTAAATAAAAACATTTTAGACATATTGAAATCGATGCATATGAGAATTGGATTTGGATTTGTTTGTGAAAATTTCAACTTTTCCTTACCCACACACAAACACACCCATATTGCCTCGGGAAGTGTGCGAGAAAAGTAACACAACGAAAATATGCAAATGAAAAATTGTGGGACACAAAATTTATGCAAACCGCTGGGAGATTGACTGACTGACTCAATGCCTGACTGAATGAATGAATAAGTGGATGTATGACTGACCCAAGGAAAAGCTGCTTGGACTGCAAGCGCTTCAGTTGTTGTTTCAATTCCCAACATTTTCTGCAGTTGAAGTGAATAAATAAAAATATTATTGTTGTCAATATTATTCATTTACGGGTTTTCTTTAAGCACTGTCCAAATTTCCATCGACTAATTTATTCTAGAACAATTGTCACTTGACATTATTCACATTAACGCTCTCAGCAACGCTAATTTGTAATTTTTCTGTTCTCATTTTGTTTTCCTGCAATTAACATGCGTATCGTCTACCCTGAATAATAAATATTAAGCATGTGAACATGTTGATACCTAATTACATACATACATATGTATGTACATATGTGTATTATGCCCAAAGCCATTGTCTTTAATAATATCTTTTATTATACTATTTTATCCCACATATTCAGTTAACAGCTTTATATGAAGCATTTATATTTGTTTTTCTAATGTGAATTTAAGAAAATCAGATTTCAATAAACATTTAAAACTATCAATAATTTTTTTAAATTAATTTTTATTAATTTTAATTTTAGTGCTGCTTATCTTCTTGCTATCTGAGTATGGAGGTAATAGGATTAGTTGTCAAAATTTGAACATACTGTTTACATTAAGTAAACTAGTATTCTATTCGTTTTCTCAAAATTTAAACACTCTTTCGGCAGTATTTGAAAATTTAGGCAATTCTCCAGAATGTGTCACCCAATGCCCCAAGCGATATGCCAACTGCGGAATATGGCGCTGTCCGGCGATCGGGAGCTGGACGATCAAATCAAGAAATGGGTTAAATGGGATCGCAATCCCGACACACTGGAGCAAATCATGGAGGCGGTCAAGTGCGAGCAGTGGGATGTGTATGTTCCACTCTAACATATTACTTAACATATTTTAATGGGTTTACTTTCCATTAGATTACGGTGTCGCTTAACGAAACGCATGAAGTTCGGCACGGCGGGTTTACGGGCGACGATGCGAGCTGGATTCGATTCTATGAACGAATTGGTTGTAATACAGTAAGCAGCATCAATAATTGGCTAAATGATTATATTAATATATTTATCTTAAAGAACTGCCCAAGGACTGTGTGCATATTTAAAGGAACAATATCCAGATGAAACAGTGTGGGCGAAGCGAGGAGTTGTCATCGGCTACGATGGCCGATATAATAGTTATCGTTTTGGAGAGCTAACTGCAATTACTTTCCTGTGCAACAATTTCTATGTGAATCTCTTCACCCGTCCCGTGCCCACGCCGTTTGTGGCCTATACCGTATTACGTTTGAATTGTCTAGCTGGCATTATGATAACTGCATCCCACAATCCTAAGCAGGATAATGGCATTAAGGTAAGTCGTTATAAATTGATTTTCTGTGATTTTAATAGAGTATGCTTCTAGATTTTTTGGAGCAACGGAGCACAAGTTATACCGCCACACGAAGAAGGTATCGCAGAGGCTATAGTAAACAACTTGAAACCTTCGGAAGATGCGTGGGATGAAACGAATCTCTGTGCCAATCCGCTGTTATCCGATCCGTATAATAACATTGCGTCTCCCTACTACGATGCCTTAAAGAAGCAGATGTCGTGTGCGTTAATGGACGCCAATGGAAGGTGCCCATTGAAATTTACGTATACTGCCATGCATGGCGTGGGTTATCCGTTTATAAAGCTCGCATTTCCCAAGATCAATTTGAGACAGGTCATACCCGTGTGCGAGCAAGTGGAGCCCGATCCGGCGTTCACCACGACACCCATACCCAATCCGGAAGAGGGCAAGACAGCCCTGGATTTATCCATTCGCACTGCCATAGAAAAAAAGTGCCAGGTCATCTTGGCCAACGATCCAGATGCAGATCGTCTAGCTGTGGGCGAGTTCAGGGATAAGAAAAACTTTACCTTATTGACTGGCAACGAATTGGGCGCTCTGCTTGCTTGGTGGGCGCTGGAAAACTACAAGCTAAACAACGAAAATGCCGATGTAAGCAATTGTGTCATGGTTTCCAGCACGGTTAGCTCCAGGTTATTGCGTTCCATGGCGGCAACTGAGGGTTTCATATTCCACGAAACGCTCACGGGCTTCAAGTGGATTGCAAACAAGGTTATCGAAGAGCAGAATGCTGGCAAAACAGTTCTGTATGCCTTTGAGGAAGCCATCGGCTATATGGTTTCGACCACAGTCTTGGACAAGGATGGCATCAGTGCGGCAGCTCATGTTGCAACCATGTCCTGTTATCTACGCTGCAAAAAGTGCATGAACCTACAGGAGAAACTGAGGGATATCTATGAGCACTACGGATACCATGCTTCCAAAAACTCCTATGTCATCTGCCGCGATCCAGATCTCATCAAAAAGATCTTCACTCGCCTGCGCACCTTTGACGACGGTCAGGAGAACACCTATCCCACCAGCATACTCGATGGCGAATACGACGTGGAAAGCGTTCGTGATCTAACTACCGGCTACGACAGCAGTACGGCCGACAAGAAACCAACACTGCCAGTTAACCCTGACATCCAAATGATAACATTTACATTCACGAACGGATTTATTTTCACAGTGCGCACGAGTGGAACGGAACCCAAGATGAAGTATTACTCTGAAATATGTGGAAAACCTGAGGACAAACGTTGGGATCAACTGGACAATACACTGCAGCTTATGGCCGATGCCGCCGTCAAGGAGTTCTATGAGCCGGACAAGAATAGACTTGTCGTCAAGGCAGAATAATATACCAAATTTGTCGCTGAGAGTGTTCCAGAAAGTGAAGAGTTCAGATGGAGTTTGCATCATTTTTTTTTTTTTGAATTTATTATTGAAAGTATTATATATTAAAAATTATACTGAAAATGATTTTCATTTAAAGAAAATCATTTTATTTTGATTATTATTATTTTTTATTCTTAGTTTACATTGCGTTTGCATTTTTATTTTAAATTTATTATTGAAAGTATAATATTTCTGTATGCTTAATATAAAGTTAGTTGATAGCTTCCGGAAAGTGAAGAGTTCTAATGAAGACTGCATTACTTTTAATTTTCAGTTTATTTTTAAAACCATATTATAAATTAAATACAGTTCAAATAGTGTAGTTTAACAACTATAGTTGCTGGTAAAACTTTTTTGTTTTAATCTTAGACTTTAAAGACTTTTTTATTACTTGTATAACAAATATTTTCTCCGTATATTGGTTTGCTTTTAACTTCGGTAGGAGATTGTTTTTAAATTATTGTGTTTTATTGTCTAATCAAATTATTGGAAATGATAGCGTTCATATATATGGAAAAATCTAAGATTTGGCAAATTATTTTAGTTGTTATTTAAATTAGGGGAAATCTGAAACTGTCGAAGAAACACCTAATAGATCTTACGTCTCTGCTCTATGCTTTTCTACGTATTCATTGTCAAAATCAAATTCTAAATTCTGTAATTTCAACGCTAGAGAATTTGCTGAAGAAATGTTAATGAAAATGTTGCGTCCGAGCACGGGATTACTGAGAACTGGAGCTGCTACCATTAGACATCAGCAGCAACTCAGATACTCTATTATACCACCCCAAACAGAGCAACCCGATGCGGCCAAGGTGAAAGTAGTGAGTAGCGCATTTGCGCCTCAGCTTGTCTACAAGTACAATCCAATCAAGTATTATCTGAGCAAGCTGCGGCTGCTAAAGCTAAGATGGATGTGGGATCGTCAGTTCCGAGAGCGGGATTTTGTGGAGCAATCGAAGCTGGCAGCTGTCTCATTAACTGATATACTGCGTTCACATGACATGAAGAGCGCGGATAACTACTCCACATCGAATGTCTACTATCAGATGGCCAATGAATGCATTAAATTTCCCCACGATTCCTGTATAGAGCTCTTGCGGTTTCGCACCCAAGATATACGGCAAGTGGTGCCCATAAATGTGTATCTGCATAATATATTGGGATTAAAATATGCTGTTATTGATGTGGTCATGGTGGGACTGCGTAATGTAGCCGACTGCGAAACGAACGAGGATCGTGAGAAGATGAAGAGTGCCCTTATCGAAATGGAGCCAGAGCTAAAGAGTCATCTAGATGATAACAGCGCACAAGCTCCCTATGTTTTCGTTGAGCTCTTCATGCGTTTCAGGCGTAACTATTCCAATGTGCAAAGGATTTCGGATCAGGAGTTGAGCAATCACACCAATCGTTGGCTGGTTTCTGTATATAAAATTTGCAGATTCAATATATTCACAATGCCGGAAAAGGCATAGATTTGTTAAACCATAATAAAGCTAAAATTTTATGTGTATATATATTTATATATGTATTGTGATGGCAATTAAAGTTTACTAGAGCTGGGAAAATATCTCTGGATTAACGAAAAGATAACTTTTTTTTAAAAATATAGATATTTTTTCTTATCGATAGTGTTAGCAATTAAATGCTGCGCCTTTAAACAAACAATCGATTCGCATATATCAATAGCTTTGCTGAGCTAGTTCATACGAGCGAATTTGGACCTTGTTTACGTTCGTCGGATAAAACAGCTGACATTGTGGAATTTCGCAGCAAAAATGGTAAATGTTTAAAATGCAGACTGTAAATTGCATATTAAATCAGTGTACATATTAGAACTCTGGAGTCAAGATTACATCAGAGATAAGAGCGTGCAGGGCAATCCTGAAAAAACTGTGGACTACGCGTTTTAAAAGTTTGGCATGGATTTTTTATGAGCCAATTGAATCAGATTTTCTGGGATTGGACGATTACAATAAAATTATCAAGAACCCGATGGACCTGTCCACAATCCGGTCACGCATGTTGCATAACTACTATCAAGAAGCCGATCATTTTGCACGTGATATGCGACTTATGTTCTACAATACGTATTTGTATACAACACGCGGACACCCGTGTTACGAGATGGCCAAAGAGCTGCACACCATATTTGAGGGCATGTACGGGAAGGTGAAGAAACCTACAGGTTCCGTAGGGAACAATGCACCCGATTGTGACTCAGAAGTAGATGTGGAGGTAACTTAGAACTCCAACTTAAATCCGCCAGCTCAACGTATAAGTGGATTGCCAATTAGGGTCTATTTGAGCAGACTGATTAATTATGTGATTATTATTAACAAATTTTTTAATTATAATAGTTAATGCATATTTATATAATTTTACTTGCACTTTACATTTGATATACAAAAAAAAAATATATTATAAATATATTAGTGTAACGTCCTATTTGGTCTTTTGCGATTCCTTGTACTTATCACGGAACTGGCGTATATTACGGTATTCCCCATTCCACACCTTGTTGCGCATTATGTCCCGAGTATTGGCCGACATGTAGGCATAGAACACCTTCCTTGGCGGCCCACCCGGACACATATAATTGCCCATGGCATACCAGCAGGCTCTGGTGTGATTCATGTAGATGTCATTGAGCTTCTCATAGTACGCAGTGCGCACCTTGTTTGCCTGAAAGAATAAAAGAAGAGCATATGAACAGCTGGCTGAATTTTAAGATACGTATTGAGTTTACCAATGCCTTGGCTGCCTTAGCATAGTTGTAGTTCTCTTTCTCCTCCGGAAGCTGATCCATGCCCATCAGATCGGCCGCAGGCGGACGTCCTTGCAGCAAAGTAATCATTTCAAATACCTTCAGGGACTCCTGTATGTTCTTTTGCACCTCCAGTTCAGTATATTGCTTGCCATAACGTCTCTTAATCCACTCCTGCAACACGGGCAACTTGTGTGAATTGGGCAGCGAGGCTAGCACGTAGCGCTGATCCTTGCGCAATTCCTTCATGCTTTCCTGTAACATACGATTCATCAGTTCAGCATCATCCGGGTCGTAACGTTCAACCTTAAAGTCCAGCGTTGCTTCTTTGGCAGCTAGTTTAGCAGCTTCGTTTGCCTCAGCCTCCTCCATTTCAAGGCGTTTTAAATTGACGCCCTTCATCCAAATCTCCTTGGCACACCGCACCACAGCATCGACAATATCCTTGTGGCGATCCTCATGCGAGTGCCTGGAGTGTTCACTGGTGTCCTCCGAGGAGTTGCAACTACTTGTTAGCTTGTAGGCACCCAGTTGCTTATCGGTCTGCTCGTTCTCGGATGTTTTGGAATCCAAAGATGAATGTTCGGCATCGTTTTCATCTAAGGCTTTGACAAAGGCCCTGCCTATAAATTTGTTTAGATCGCTAGGTTTCTCTTGGCCGGATTTAAAAATGCGCTTATATTTGAACTGGTACGGCTGATGGTTGCTGCACGCCTTGAAGAAGGTCTTTTTGGTATGCTTGCCCTCGCACAGCACCGTGACCGACGTATCCTTGCGACTTTTGCGCAGTTTTTTCAATTTGTGATCATCCAATAAAAACGATATGCGCTGATTTTTCAACTTGGGGTCCTGGGTAGCCTCCACACACGGATCTATTATGGGATCACCCAAAGCTTGCTGACAGTTATCAAGTTGACCCACAAAGTCGACTGGCTCTCGACGTATGCCACCGCCAGTAAGACGTGTGCCCACAGCCTTACTCAAAAAATCCGTGTGGGCGAGATTTAGGCAGTCGGCGACCAAAGCTCTGCCTTCCCGTTCTTGGGGCTTGAATACAGGCAATGAAACGTCCTTTTCCTGGCATAGGACACAGTCCTGCTTGGCAATGGTGTGTACCGTCGTGTGATCCATTTTTAGTTTATAGCGTTGCAGGCACACGTCCACATCGTGCTCCAGCTGGGATATAATGCGCTGCTGGCGTATTTTCTTATAGGGCATGTTCACGTCCAATAGCTCCATGAGGCGCTCTCGCGCCAACGCGACCACAGTATCCCTCGCGAACTGCTCTTCGACCAACAAGTATTGATGATAGGAACAGAGCGTGGGCTTTTCGTCGGTGGATTGTTTGGCCATCTGCAGGGTGGCGGCAGCACGACGGCTCTTGCGGGCTCTGGCCTCCAAGTCGTTCATGTAATTAAGATGATTGAAATATTTGTCAACCGCCTCGCCCACTGTGCTCTTTACCAGACGTCCTACAGGGTTCAACTGATAATCGCTAAACCATGGCGGATCTGTGGCCGCGCCATAGTTGGGCGGCTTGTCCAAGGGCCAGAAGGGAAAGCATGCAATATGATTGGGCGCCTTACTGGTATATTTAATAACAATTTCCTTTGGTCTGGGCTGTGATTGGAAGTACGGAAGTTTTGCTGTTTTACCGCTACGCTTTGAAGGCTTTAGAAAAGACTTCGGGGTCTTTGGTTGATGTAATTCGTTGCGCTGCTGACGCTTCAAATCCAATGCACTTAGCTGTGGCGGTGGGAGAATACGATCCAATTCTCGTAGGGTTGGTAGTAAATCAATTTTGGCTATGGCTACCATTAACAACTTCTCATTTGTGGTGTATTTGTTCTTCTGGAAGCTCTTGTAGTAGCCTTCGAGTACGAAGAAGAGGAACGCCAGATCATTGCCACGACTTAGCTTTACCATTGTGAGAATCTTCTTTTTGGTGATTAACGGACTCAAACCCAAACGGCAAAGACTCTTCTCCACACGGAAGCTGGTGCCTTGCTCGAAATCATCTCGTAGATCGGAAGCCAGTTCCTTGATGGCACGCTCTTGATAATCGGATAGGCCCAAATACCATTGGGGCACGTCCAGCGTCTTCTGGAACTCGTCCAGCTTATGCTGGTAGTCAAGTTGCCCCATTTTCAACTTGTACTGTTGCTACAATAAATTTTGGTTAAAAAAATAATATTACTGCCAACTTGTGCTTCGTATGTTGGTCAAACTAAAAAGTACTCTGAGTTTAGTGGCTGCCAAAAACCAAAGTCTACTAAGCTATGGGAACATTCATCGGAAAAAACAGTACTATTTAGTTCAAATTTAGCTTTTGCGGTTGCATTACCGAAGTAAGTCATTTCTAAAAAAAACAACAATTATTTTGTCGACCTATATAAATTTTCAATAATGTCTTAATAAATCTAATTTTCATTAAAATTTTTGTTGGGCATATACTGTAAATTAGTAGAATATTGCGCATGGCGGTCTCTATAATAAAACATCAAATATAATGGACAAATGTGATTTTTTCAAGACATGTAATCTTAGCAACTTTCCCACGCCATGTTCCCGGCCCAAAAGCTGCGTTCCGCGACCACCATGTTTAAATATACAGGAATCCAATCCGTTTATATCCCCTTTATATACTCTGAATGTAGTAGATGGCATTCCAACATTGTGTCAAGTGTCTCCACAGCTGCGAAAACCGGAACCGATTAAGAAACGCACTTGTTGTACGTGCAAAAAGCAAGCCAAGCCTCCAAGAAAGTTCGAAAAAAATGTCCAGACAGACTTAGAGATGGCCGACAAGACAATGCAATTTCCACAAGATTGTACTGAGTACACAATAACCGATAAGCAGATAGACGAATATGTCGTAGTAAAGGATACTGGCGAAAGGCAGGTGACAGTGAAGCAAAGTGAATCCCTGACGAAGTTTATGCAACTTAATGAGAACAATAAAGATGTACAACTAACTGAAACGGTAACCCAATATACTGAGAAACCGGGGCACCCGTCCAAAAAATATGATAATGTCGTACACCAAAGGAAATCCCATACAAAATCTAATTCTGAGAGACCCAGTATAAGATCCGAGATACTTAAAAATATTAATCCTACATCGAGTTTAACTGAGCGTGGATATGGCGGTAGCTCGTCTTCTAAAAATAACACTAGTTCAGACAATTTTAGCGATGAGAAGTTACTTTCGAGTACTAAATCTAAAGTTAAAGAAAAGCATGAAGAGAAACCGAAAGGTAACTTCTTGCCCCCACGATCAACGCAATCAAAGGGACTTTCTAAAAAACAATCCCACAGCGATGAGAGTCTGGGACCTTCTCAAAAACGTGTGGAAAGAGCAGAGTTTGAAAGCGATGAGATTCCTCGACGTACTAAAAAACGTGTGGAGGCAATGCGATCCGACATCAATGAAAGTACAGGACCTGCTAAAACATATGTGCAGGCATCACGATACGACAGTGATGAGAGTCCGCATTCTATTAAAGATCGTATGGACGCAGCAAAAGGTGTAGGGGAAGAGAGGATTTCGGAACCTTCTAAAAAACGTGTGGATTCGGCAAGAGCCGTAGGCGATGAGCGTCCGGGACCTTCTAAAAAATATGGGGATGCAGCAAGAGCCGTAAACGATTACAGCCCTGGACCTTCTAAAAAATATGTGGATGCAGCAAGAGCCGTAAACGATGACAGCCCTGGACCTTCTAAAAAATATGTGGATGCAGCAAGAGCCGTAAACGATGATAGCCCTCGACCTTCGAAAAAAAGAGGGAATGCAGCTAGAACCGTAGCCGCCGAAAGTATGGAACCTTCTAAAAACCGTAAGGATGACGCAAAAGATGTAGGCGACGAGCGTCCGGGACCTTCTAAAAAATATGTGGATGCAGCAAGAACGGTAAACGATGACAGCCCTGGACCTTCTAAAAAAAGAGAGGATGCTTCAAGAACCGTAGCCGCCGAAAGTCGGGGACCTTTTAAAAACCGTATGGATGCAGTAAAAGCCGTACGCGATGAGCATCCGCTAAGTTTGAAAAAACATGGGGATGCAGCTCGATCTACAGGCGATCATCATTCGCTAAATTCAACGAGCAGTAAACTTAACTCGGCTCACTATTCACAAAGTTCTTTTGTGGCGCCCCCTGGTTCAGTAAGACGAAAGCGGCATCATGAAAAACTTGTAGAGGCTGTAGGTCCCGAAGGCGTTACAATTGATCCTACCTATGATTCGGTATCCAGTAATTCAGATGTTATTGAGGAGGAGAATGTGGTGGAAGACGGCAAAATAAAGCATAAGATACACACCCGAAAACATATTAAAGAGCAGAGTGAACATCATGGCATGTCTTCAACAGTCTTAGGCCACATATCCGAATCAGATTCTGAGGAGGAGGACCTACCCAAAGAAGAGCCACCGAAATGTTGCTGTAAGAACACCCATCACAGTGGCAAATGCTGTAGAATGCAACCATGTCAATATCCGAACAGTTTCCCCTACAGTCACTGCATGTGTCCGATGCGCATATTGTGCGATGGCAATACCTATTTGGCTTTTGCAAATGCCAATGCCACAAATCCACAGATGATGAACTGCAATTGCCACAAGTGCTGCTACCCACAGAGTCCAGCCCCAAATAATTTCCAACATCCCTACTAATACTTATCTGAATTGCTAATAAATACAGTAATGTCCGACAATATTGTTGAGTATTTTAATCCTATATATCTAATTGGGAAAAATTATTTGCGTATAACCAGATTGTTAATACCGCCAGCGATTAGCATTGCCATTAGTTCTCCGTGCTGCTCTTTCTTTGGCCCCGGCACTTAGCCAAATTAAATGGCTCGGCAGCACTTGTTGCACTGCAAAAAATTAAAAAAAAAAAACAAAAATATTTATACAAAAAAAAAAAAAAGAATTAATTACTTTTAAATTGTTTGCTTAAATGATGAATAAAATAGCATAGGCATATTTTTTGCATACCTCGTTAATATTTGAAATAGATAGATATTTAGTTTCTGGCAGTGTATTAATGCTACCTTTAACCCATTGCATAAATACTCTCATAGCTCTGCGAGTCTCTTTGTCAAGTGCAACCAAAAAGCTCTCGACATTGCCATAAAGCTTACAAGCTCTGAAATATTGTGCAAGCTTAAGCTGCTAAAGGGGTTACACTGAGATTATAATGCTTGCACACACACGCATTCACACAAACACACACACACACAGACAGTTATCTCTCGGGCTCAAATGGAGACAAACATGGAGTTTGTGTGTAGGCAAATAGGGTTGACAGGTGGCCCGTTAAATGTGCTTTCCCAAACGGAGTTATTCACTTACGACTTAACAGAATAAGATTTTAAGTAACAATTACTCTAATGCTCGAAACTAAAATTTTCGTAATTGCCAGTTTGAATGTTAAAGAGTTTAAATACAGTTAAGAGGGAAGTATGCAATAGTTTTTGTCCGTCAATCAATCAATAACACCTTGAATACTCGCTTTAAGCTCTGATTACTTTACGGCTCTCTTGAGAGCTTGGCAAATGTGGCTAACTCGATTGTGGAATGCCGGCTACCCACTTGACAGGCGATAAAGTGGTTAAGCAACAGCGTCAAGGGTGCTGAGGTCAGTCGAGTTGTCATGCAGTGCTCAATGCAATGCATAAATATGTATGTGCGAGAGGCTGGCACAGATTCCCCTAGGCAGGGTTGTATCGGAATCAGATTTCTCCAGGCAAACAACAGGTACGGTCTGAGACCAAACCAAAGAGCGTAGAGCGTGGGCGGCAGACCGTAGACGTAGACCCTAGACCTTACCCCCACACTTGCCTGTTGCCTATTTCCTAGTTGTGTCATTGGGAAATTGAATATTTTATTTACGGATATTAAATGCCCAGTTGCCGAGTTGCCGAGTTGCTCCGAGTTGTAGGCATATCCTTTGGCGACATTGCAAAGTTCTTCAATAAAATATATGCAGGCCATATAAAAATATTTTTGCTATTTAATTTTTCTGCTTTTTATGCGCTTCTTGCTAGTTTGGTTCGATTGGCTCCTTCGAATAATTTAGACATTTCACCCAGGAGAGCAAGAAAAAGTGAGGCAAAAACTAATCTAACAGACAACAAGGCATAACGGAAGTTCACTTTTGGCCACTTGACCCCGCACCCCGCACCCAACCCGGCTGCTGGCACGCCCCCAGCAGGCATTACTCTTTCATATAGCATACTTAGCTGGCAGCTGGCACTGTTGTTGGCCTTGTGATTTTGTTTCGTTTCATGTTTTATTCACCACTTCCGCCGGAAATAGACACACAGAAAGCAGCTTGCTCACACTGTATGCTGCGTGAGGGTGGGGGGCTGCCAGAAGGGGCGGGGGGCATATTTTGGCAGCTCGATGGCAAACATTTGTTTTGCCCAACAAAGTAGAAACTGTTTTCGCAAACAAATCCCACATAAATGCTCAATTTATAACAAACCGGAAGTTAAACTTAATCAAGCGTACTTTTTGGCTTATTGTTTAGTCTGTGTACGCCCTCGCCCCCTCCCTCTCCATCTCTCTCTCTCTTTCTGGCTTTCTGCCTATCAGCTTTTCCGTATTTACTTAACATATTTTATTGCGATACTTTTGCGCTCTATGATGGTCGTGTCGCTCTAGGGGAGATTACATGAGGATTTGTTTTTGGCATTTCAGTTGCCATTTCAGCAAAAATACACACATACATTTGTATATACATACTTTTTTAGTTTTCTCCTATTTTATTCAGCCAACTTATGCTGCAGTTGATCGCTGTTTATGCATTTATTTATGTTTATATTCGCATCATATTTTTATTGCTCTCTGTGCGGATTCGAACAGATGATGTATGAATAAGGCAAAATGTGCCATGTCGTCTTAGTGAATATTTCTTATTGCCGTTAGTTGGTTTACGGTGCTTTAAGACTGCAAAATGTATTTGGAATTGTCGTAGTTTATAGTTTCTTATAACCCTCTTGTAAACAAGTCAATAAATCAAATGAATGCAGCAATTCAGTTTTGCCGTAGACTGTTAATGCTTAGAGCAAACATAAGAGGAAAATTAATAGGAATTGTAAAGAATAATTGGATGTTTTTATAATGTATTAATTATTATAATAGTACTATCTGACCGAAGCCAAATTTTTCCATTTAATATCTCCCATTGCTAGACGTAGAGCCCGAATTTCTCACCTTCAGTTATCGAATTATACGTCGCTTTACAATTGAAAAAATTTAAAAAGTATAATATCGAATATATTTAAATATTTTGATAAACATCAACTTGTAAATTTTTCTTGCAGTGTGCATATATTGCTCTGCATTATTCTGCTGCTTTGCATGTTTGCCTTGACTCGAGCTTGTCTTTTATATTTAGTGGTAGCTTTTAGCACAGTTGGGCAATAATTGAAATCGACATTAGACAAAATTACTTAACTCGAAATGCAAATGCAAATTTGAGGGCAATTGCGAAGCAATTAACCCAAATGAAATAAGTTTGTAAACATGTCTTCGAGGGCGGCAGACTTTGAGTGGGCGTGGCGCTCTATCTCTTCCCATGCCTCACTCTCTTTGTCTGTCATTTTGGCTTTGTTTGCATGCAGTTAACACACACTCTCTTACACACACACACTCGCACTCAATTGGCAAACAAATACAGTTAGACGCTGCTGGGTTTGGTCAGTTGTGTGGCGGCGGGGGGGACAGGGAAGGCAAGCAGGAAGTAGTTAGTACATGAAATGTAACTATAAATGCAAACAGAACTTAAACTGTCAATGTGGGCTGGAGAGGGGGCAGCTGGACAAATTGATTCCCCTCTGAACCCGCTGCCAAGTTTGGCCTGGAGCAGATTCGATAATTGCAAGCGTATTAACATGCATACGATTCGATGCTCCTGGCTGGAGTCCCTGGAGCATCCGTCAATTGTTGTTTGCCACATAGCAGGTGAATCGATTATCTGCCTGTTGCCACAATTAGAACTCATTGTTTTGTAAATTATACACTTTGAACTTTGCAGAACAATTGGCATTTCATGTGCCCAAATGAGCTTAACATAATTAGGCAGATTCATTAGCAGATCCAGAAGTAAGTACACGTTGAAGATGCAAATGTTATTGATCGATATGCAGCATGTCTTACAATGTATAATTATGTTCTATTTGAAGTTTTGCCAACCTGCTGCCAGGCTGCTGCATTTGCCATTAGAAATTCATGAACTATGTCAGCGGCATCATCATCATCATTTTCATCATCGTCATCGTCATCGTCATCAGCAAGCAGCCGAGCAAGTTGACGGAAGCTGAATAATCTCGGTACTAACAAAGTGTAAGTCAAGGCAGCAACACGTCTTGCACCCTTCAGTTTTTGTTATGTTTATTTCTTTGTTTTTGCACAAGTTGCTGCTGTGGCGCCATCTGGCGTTGGGGCATGCAACTAAGCTCATTATCGAGGCAGATTATCAAGGTTTTACCTACAAAGTTTGCCAAGAAAAACTACGCTCCGTTGCACTTACAATTTCGAAAAGGGAGTTTAATGCTTGAGCAAAATTTTGTGTTTTATAATCATATTTAAAAAGCAGCAATAACAGAAAATTATAAATTTTGATGGTTTACAAATGTTTGTACAAATTACATATTTATTTATTTTTTCAAATTTAGATTTTAATTATTTTGCAAGAGTTTTCTCTTCGAGAGGCATTGTTCCAACGCCTTCCGCAATACCAGCATCAGTTTGAAACTCTGGATGATGGTTAAGCACATCCAATTTAAGTATTTTATAGGTGGACACGAGCCAACAACCCGTACGGACTGTGGACGGCACAGAATAATCTCGACGGAAGCGCACAAATAGCTCTGCATAGATCAGCGGAAACGGCACCGTCAGTTTGCTGCTATCCGTGTTTTGTTCAATCAGTCTCCTTATCCGCTCATGCTCCGACTTCGATGGGAAATCATTGGAACGACGACACGCCAGAAAAATCATATCAACGAAGGCGAACTTGTGATCATAGTGCGCCAGCAGCTGCACCTTCAAGGGTATCGCTCGTCGGATATGCTGGGGCTCAAAACGCATCAGCATATGCGGCATTGTTCTGTAGTCCCTATCTGATCTCTTGCCCAAGTCGTGCACGATCTGCTTGAAGCCCATGGGAGTTGTGCATCGTTCGATGTATTCATTCTGATGACCCAGTATCAACTTGGTAAGAGAGGTTAGCGCCAACTTGGAACTGTCCAGAAACTGCTGCTCAGAGAAATGCCAATCCCACAGCAGCCGCAGCTTCCACATTTGAAGTTTGGTTTGAATTCTTTTCAGCGGACTGTAGAGGTAAACGACGAAAGGCAAGGACATGCCCAGGTCTGACTTTGGTCGTTCGACATTCAAAAGCAGCTGCCATCTGTTCTCATCTGAAATATCCTCATCGGATGGAGCATTGTAGCGCTGCCTTAAATCCGACTGTATCAGATTTATGCCCACTTTAGGCAATTGATTGCGATTGCCGAATAAACTATTTGTTTTCGCACCTCTGCGAGAAAAGCATCTAAAAGGGGCAAAGGTTTGTCTCAGTGAAGGTCTTAACGAACGTCTTACCATGGTTTTTTTTGTTATAAAATTTTCCCAAATACTTCAAAATTTTGTTGGCAATTTTTACCAAATTAAATTGTTTAATTTACTGAATGAAACGATTTTTAAGTCAAAATTTAAGCGACATGAAAGTCGTAAGTTTAAGATTTATGACTATTAAAATTTTAGCAGAATTTATGAGCCATCTTTAAAGAATTATTAGAATCAATTTGAATTTACCCCTATAAGTTTTTTAGCAGCTATTTAACCCAGTTTAAGCTAAGCAGCTGCTCTGTCTGCGTAAGGCTTAGGAAACTTATTAGTCTAGCTTATCCAAGTGGCCATATATCTTACATATCTGATAGATCAGTTGGCTGCAAATTTTTTGCACACTTACGGCAGAACAGCTGAGAGAAAAAACGTATTTTTTACGGCGAAAGTCGCTTATCGCAGCACGTGCCACTGCAGCCTGTCGATAAGTTAAATTTAGTATGCATAAGGGGGAAGTTAGACTGTTGGAGAGGGGGGGAAACAGTAGGGACTCATTCAAGCGCTGGTATTTTTTACTAGCTATTCTCTATGGCTTCTTACTGTCGACACTTTGCGGTGGCTGCAGCTGCATTTGAATTTAAAGCAGTTGCAATTTTATGCGTTTAATTTAACGCTTAATAAATTTTGTGGCAAACAATTACCGAGGGCTGTAAAGATGCAGGGTATTCCCGACAGAAGTAATAATGCATTTATACAGCGCAACCACTCGAAAGAAAGCAAAACGATTAGCTTGAGCCATGAAGTTACCAGAATTGTATCAAAACTGCAGCTAGCATTTGCCTCTATCCCGAGCATAATTTGTGGCATTTTCAGACGCTCTCTCATATCATACATCATTCGGTGTCAAGTGGGTAAACTGGGCAATACAACAAGCTGGGCGTGTCGGGAAAAACTTGAAATTGTTTTCGAAATTGCAGTGTCACGCCACTCGCAACCGCCCACAAATACAAAATACACAGCAACCAAACTGAGGGCAAAGTTTTCTGATTCTCAGGGCACGGCAGTATCTCGTAGTTTGACGAACTATCAATGTGCTTTGTTGGCAAATTTTTATTATATTATACAATTCTCTAGCAGCACTTGGCAGGTAATTTAAAGAAAAAGCTGAAGCTAAGTAAGCGTGGGCAACGCCATTAAATAGCCAGAGTACTTGGCTTACATGGCGTATACTTTACGTGCGATAACACACAATTTGACGGCGGAGTGTAAGAGTGTGAATAGAGAGAGAAAGAAAGAGAGATAGAGCGAGACGTAAGCGAAGTTAACAGCGACATTTGGTCATTTTCAGCAATGACAATTTTATTTTGCACTGAGACTCGACTCAAGTCGACTCGACTCGACTTGACTGAAACTCGAGCGCTGACCGCCATAATGGGCAACAAAACAAACGACGCCATTGACAGGGCACTAGCGGTAGTTCAGCTGCACATCTGCAGCATTGAGAAAGAGAAAAGCGAGCGAGACAGAGAGAGTGTGAGAGTGAGAGCACAACACGTCGCCTGCTGATGACAATGACTTTTTAAATTGTTTCATGAAAATGTCAGCTTTGGTCAAAAAGTTTAACAGCTGCTCGAAAATAAATGAGCACAGAGCGCAGCAGCTCCGCCTCCTTCCTCACATCTCACCGCTTCCCCTCTCCTCATGCCTTTCGCCTGTCGCTGCTGATATGCTCGTTATCATTATCGCTACGTGGTAATGAGCATGAGCGTACGCAATCTGACTTTATGACTTCATTTCGCTCAGCCAGCTCATGCCCGCGCACCACCCGCACCACCCGCACCACCCCACACCACATGCATGCGGTCTGCACGCAGCTCAAATTGCAGCAGGTGTGGTCACCGCACCACAGACATCCGTTGTCAGCGCTCTCCCCAAGCAACTGCAGCCTGTCCGTCAGTCTGTCCGTCAGTCTGTCTGCCTGTCTGTCTGCCTGTCTGTCAGTTAATGTGGCCATCTGCATCGACAGCGGCAGACACTATTAAATAGACATTCGCCGGCATTCAGAGCGCCAAGTGAAGCGCAAGCAGCCAAGGCACACACAACGTATGCGCAATATCAAGCATACGCACGGTGGCACCGAGGAAGGATCTAATACAGTAAAATGTCGATGTTTTACACAAAATATGATGCTATGATCTGCAATGTGAAATAAAACTTACAATTTATAAACAATTGAAATAGTTTTTTTAGTTTGTAGGTGCAAAACCTGATAATGTAAACAAAAATGTTGCTCCTAAAATATAACTAGTATGCGAATAGTTAATTTTGTTGCCAGCTATTTTAAACAGTTCTGGAAAATTCACAAAAAATGGAAGGGGAAAGTTTTTCATTCTTGGAAGATACTTAAGATATAATAATTCATAGTAATTAAACTTTAGCATATAAATATTTTTGCACGTTTTTCTGCATTTGTGCGATAGGAATGCCATTTAATCTACTGATAGTCGGCATTTTCTGGATATTCTTCGACACTTTAACAGCAGAAAACGGCCAGTTAAATTGAATATCTGCATGTTAGTTTTGTGTGTAATTCCGCAAGTAATCCATGGCATTATTATGCTATTACAATTGCAAGTTTGCAATTCCACAATTAATATTTGTAGCAATTGCATTTGTTTGCTGTGGAAATAGGAGTGTACAGTGGGACACACACAAATGTAACAAATATACCATGTGCTCAAAATTGTAAGTGCACATAATCCCCAATGATATTTACTTTAAATTAAAATGCCAACAGAATGTACATAAGATATTTATGCATTTATAAAAACCGACATGCATTTTATCACACACACACACAGATATCTTTACACAAACACACACACAGACAATGCAATTTTCTTTGCTTTTACTGGAAATTAATTTCCTAACAGTTGAGAGCAAAATGCAAACACACAAAGCATGCAAAATACTTGAATTGCATGCAAACTCCTCAACTAAACGCAATTTAAATTGATAAAAGTAAATTTGAATTTTAAAAGTAAACAATTTCCCCATATAAACTCTGGAAAATGCAAGGCATGCTCTAAGCAATTCTGGCCAAAATGTAGACATAAATGTGCCTACAGCTAGACAACGAGCATAAATATCAACAGTACAAGTTAACTACATTGATAACATAATAAAATTCTCGCTTGTTCTGAAAATATTACTTAAATTTGGCAAAACAGTAATTAAACGCAGTATTTAAAATAATTTATATTTATATTAATTTTTATGTTTATATTTGTTTGAAAAGCACAAGAACTGCAAGCGTCGATGGCGCTCGACTGTTCCGCATAATTAAAGTGTTCGATTACTTTTGTGAAGAATAAAACAAAATGCATTTGCATGCATTGTGAGCAAAATGATAATAAAAAGAGAGAATAATAAACTTTGAAACAATATATAATAGGAATAAATGCAGCTTAAATTGATTTCATCAACGCTTTTATTGCTCTCAATACATTTCTTAGGTTTTGAAAGCAAAGTTGCAACAATCAAACTTTATAATTACATGCGGCATTGATGCTGTCAGACCCTGCTGCTGTTGCACATGTGTAAAGTGCCCCTAAAAGGGGGATTCCCTCAGTGTCAAGCATGCCATGGCGTCTGCATAAAACTTTGGCTTTGCTTGGGGTAAAAGTATGGAAATTATTTAAAAGAAAAGTTTCAATGGGTAGGGGGAAATACAAATAAACACTCTGAAGAGCGAAGATGCTAAAAAGCAGCACTCAGCGGGTCTTTGCAGAGAGTAATTGCGTAACAAAATAATTTAAAATTACAAAACTGAAAGTTTAAACACACGTGGGTATATTTAAGTGTGGTGTGTGTGTGTGTGTGTGTGTGTGTGTGTGTGTGCGTGTTAATTTGTAATGCAGTTTTTTGCTAACCAAAAAATTGCCACATTAAGAGTCTGAATATTATTTTTAATGAGCACTCGCACGGCTGAAAATATAGTTTATAAAGCATGTACGGCGCTTGATGAAAAATTACTTTCATTTTAATTAGGAGCCGTGGCAAAGAGAAATGGCGCTACAGAGAGAAGGAGAGAGAGAGAGAGAGAGAGAATAGAGAGAGACGGAGAGCGCAGTTGGAAGTGTAAAAAGACGAAAAATTAAATTAAAAACACTTTGGTGCATTTAAGCAAATAAAGAACCTCGGTCACGTGGGCATCATGTCGTGACACACACACACACGCACTCTGCACACACACACACATACGCACACTCTACACACACACCTGGCTGCGCTTTGAGGTTATGTTGCAAAAATGCATGCGGTTTTCAACACATGAGACACGAGCGCAATGGAGTTTTATTTTTTAATTAAGCTGTTTACATTTTCTCGCCCTGTCCTTGCCTTGCAGCCCCACAGAGACAGCCAAAGAGATAGAGAAAGACAGGGAGAGAGGGTGTGCGAGCAAGACAGCTGCATTAGTTGTTATGGTTCCTATTTCGCTGACCCAAGAAAACGCTCACGCTAGGCGACTTTGGCCCGCAGTTGACGCCGACGGCGATAACGATGGCAAGGGCGATGGCGATGGCAAGGGCGCTGGCGATGGCAAGGGCGATGGCGATGGCGATGGCGATGGCGACGGCGTTGCTGGCGCCATTGTGGGTCAAGTGAGCAGCGGCAGCCTTTGTGGTGCAGTGGCAACTTTCACCTGTCGCAGCTACAATTAAAAAATGTGCAAGCATCTTACCTGGCTTGACACATTGCACGCTAAAAACAAACACACAATTTGTTGCTACTGCAGTGTTGTACAACGCTAAAACTTAAGCTTTTATAGCTGTTGGAGTGTTGTACAACGCATATTTTAACTGCAACAGTGCTGTGCAATGTCTAAATAAGATCCAAATTTATAAACTACTTAGGTTGAGCTGTTTCTTAAGATGCCACCATCTGCATTACAAGTAATGTTAGTTCTAATCAACCACCGCAGATATCTCTAGCAGAGAGCTTGTGACAGCTTGCATTACTTTTCCAACAGCTGTAATGATTTTATCAACAAATTCTCTCGCGCTCTTCTTTTCAACTGCATTTGCACTATTGACTTTGAACTATTCTTATACCCTGTATTGTACAGTCGAGCGCGTCCCACTGATCTGCTCCGCCTATTCTGCTTTTGTTCCCAAGTAATCGCTTTTATCGATTGTTAGCGGCTCAAATGAACCAGCTACGCTGCTAATGAACCAGTAAACCGATTACCCTGGCACAAAAAACTGTACAGGAAAATGTGGAAAAACAATTAAAAATGTTTTGCTAGCAGCTTAGTTTGGTTATTTTTACACAATTTGATTAATTTGCAGTCATTAGTTTAACAACCAAATACCTAATTTAAGCGCCGTTTCACACAGTTTGATGCTGCTCCCTTTGTGGGAGCAAAAAAATTAATTTAATTGAGCAGCAAAGTCAATTAATTGCAACATTTTTGGTTAATTAAAGCCATTGAAATATTTATATGTGCGCAAAGGCATGTAAATAGCGCCGTGCAGCCGCACATAACACAATTAATTAAAATGCCTTTATTTGCGATTAAGCGCAGCTTTTTCTATACTCTGTAGCTGCAGAGCAGACCACTGCTATAATGTAGAAGATTGCAGGGTATTCTGATAGTCGGGTCTTCTGAAATGCCTATTCATTCATGTCCCAGGTGTAATGGCTGTAAAAATGAGACAAGCGCAGCGTAAAAACATGTTGTATTTAATTATACGACCATAGAATATCGATGGAAATTGTTTTTCCACTTCACCTGATCCACAGCCGTGGAGCAGGAAACGCCAATGCTACCCTGCAATTCCGTTATTCCACAATAGCTGCAGCAAGGATATTCCATTCGAGTCAATGGCTTAGATTTTCCACGTTCAATTTACCTGGCATCTTGGCAGAATGCAACAATGCCACGCCCCATTGACTCGCCTAATGCAATTTGCTGCCAACATTGATTGGCAATAACAACTGAAATCCCTTTCATTGTTACAGCTCTATTAGCCACATTGGCAGTCGGTTGACTATAAATTATAGAACTGCTCTATATTCAATTTAATGATGTATAAATATTTAATTGTGGAGAGAAATATGTATTATATTAGTACAATAAACTAATAGATAAAAATAAATTAATGTAAATTGTGGTTTGTTTAAATTTACAATTTGTTCCGTTGTTTCTTGCCAGATATAGCCAAATTCAAATAGCAAAATATAAATTAAAATATATATGAAAGATAAAACACAGATGCAAAAAAAAAAATTCAAAAATATTAAATTGATATAAAATATTACAATTTTATATAGATTTTTAAAACGATTTATAAGTTATAGAATAACACAATAGCACAAATATAATTCTGAAACTAGATAAATTGACAACACAGTTTCTGGAAGCGTCGCTTAATCGACAACTCATCCAGTAACAAATTTAATTTTACATAATATTATTAACATTTTATACATAAGTACATTCTACATAAGTATCGGTTGAGATTATATAAGAATTATGCATATGTAGATACGCGTTTCTCACTATTTACAATCTCAAGCTATCATTAAATATATAAATATAGCTTTATTATCGATGAGATGGCTCTTTTCACTCACCTGAGCTGTCAACACTGATAACTAACTACCGATAGCTTTTATCTGAGCTGGGATAATCGATGATAAATTAACCGCTTAAACACCATTTTCACTATCGGTACTTGGTTTATATTTATCTACTCGCTAAATTACAATTTCAAATTTTCGCCATATTTTTGAATTTTTATTAATGCAATATTTTTGCAGTTTGCTTGCTAATCTTGCCCCATTGACGGCGTGCATGAGCATCGGTTTGGCATGCATTCGTTGATGTAAAAACTTGATTGGTGCAACAAAGAAGCAGCCCTGGCATGTGGCAAGTTCAGCTGGACCAAGGCTACGGCCACGCTTTGTGAGCAAATTAGCTGCAATCGCGTACAGTGAGCAAGACAAAAGTCCTCGGCTGAAATGCAAATGCCAAACAAACAGACAGACGGACAGACAGAGACACATATCGTGCATACTGGCCGATAAATGCAAAAGCGAAACCAAAGCTGAGGCTGGGGCAGACAGGACGGCATGACAGACATCGATGCCGCATCGTTGGTTGGCCTTCAACAGAAGCAAACTGCCAGAGCCACATTAGCAGCTCTTGTGGTCATTACCTCTTTTTATTTTCACTGTTATCGGCATTGTTGTTGGCAGTGTTGGCTGTTGTTGTCGGTTGTTGGCTGTTGTCTTTGTGCCATGTGCCACATGCAACAACACAAAAGACCGCCCGTGCTTTTTCTTGCGAGCGCGCGTGCCTTCTGCAGCCTCTCGACGCGTTTCCCGAACAATAAAAACGCTTTTCAATTGTTGCCGCTGCTGCGGGTTCTGCTGCTGCTGCTGCTGCTTGGCTAACAGGCGCTGCCAATGGTCCGTCACGTCTTGTCAAATGCATTCGGGCCAAGCCAACTCTCCCAAACACACACAGCTGCCCGAGCGTGGCAAACCAATACTTTCCAACCAATTTCAGGCGGACAAAGGCCTTAAAGCCAAAGAACTGTTATCTGTGCACTGACAAAAATTAACAGCAGTTTTGGTGCATTTTAATGGTACAATTGACAGAGGCAGAGTTGTCAGAAATAGCCAGATTTAAATTACAAAGCTTTTAAAATCAATAAAAACTAAAGCAAACTTGCGAAAATGTAAATATTAATTTCCTCTATTCCAACTCCCGCTAGCCGAACTCTCTTTGGCCGAACTTTCGCTGGCCCAACTCTCACTGGCTCAACACTCACTGGCCCAACTCTCGCTGTTCGAACTCTCGTTGGTGGAACTCTCGCCCGCCTAACCCCTCACTGGGCTAATTTTCGATGGCCGAACTCTTGTTGGCCGAACTGTCAATGTTCGAACTCTCGAAAGACATAAATAGCGTATAAAACAGGAAAATATATGTATAAATTTTGAATTATATCTAAAAAATCGTTTCAAAATACTTGTCTATCTTTTACAGTATTCAAATAAATCATCTAGAAAGAAAGAGTTGTATCGATATACTTTATCAATTACATAATTCCTAGTAAAAATTCTTTCTTGTGTTTATAGAAACCTATTAATATTTGCTCAACTCATGCAGAATTTCAACCCAACCCACAAATACTAACAATTTATGTAGCCTATTGAACTAAAACTTTGTAATCCACAAATTCCTAACAAGATTTTGGAAGAAAGTCGTAAAAACAACACTGCAAATTCAATTCGAAGCCCCGGAACGAGCTATCAGACGATGTGTGAGGCTGTAACTATTCAAGTTCTGGGCGATTTGGCGTTATCTTGGAAATCTGCTTTTGATGCCTCTGGGCACTTCAAAGTTTTTGGCGTGCGCATCAATGCAAATCGATCATCAAATTTAACGAGACATTGCGCTCGGTAAGTGCTCGAAATGGCATAAAATTTGGCGCGCGCGTGGAAACTAATTAAGTACATAAAATGAAGATTAACGGCTTTCAAAGTGCCGTAAAATCCAAATCCAAATCCAACACAGAGCAACAATTAGCCAAAGTCCGCATTCAAGGATGTGAGTGGAAGATGCTCGAACGACCGAATAAATGCAATGGAATGCGAATATGTTGTCAGCCATAAAAACAAAATGAGAATCTGAATGGGAATGGGAATGAGACTGAAGCCAGAGACGGCCTTTTGGCACTGAAAACCAATGCAAAGTCGTTAAAAGCATGGCTAGTGTGGGGAAAACCGAGAGGAAAATCAACTGGATGTCAGTTATGCATGCATACACTTTCCCATCGCTTTTTAATAGAGTAAATTCAATTATTTTCAAATATGCAGAAGAGAAAAATCTAAAGAAAATCTGGCAGTTGGCATGTGATTCCATTTTTGTACACCACTTTCAAACAAACCCAATGTCATATTGAAGCTGCCCAAAGTGTTAGTGTATCAATAATGCGGCATGTGGCAGGCAGAGCGAGGGGTTGATGGGCTGTTCATAGAGAAGCCGGCGAAAACTTTTTAATTTAATGCATGGTCGTAAAAATTTGATACTTTGTTAGCGAGTCGGCTGTAAAAATAGTTTCGCTTTGCTGCTTTGATTCCCTTTTGGTTGGCTGCTGCCCTCAATTCTATCAGTCTCCATGGGGTAGATCTGTCTCTAAATATTTCGACTCTGGCTCAAATGCACTGGGGTTTGAGGCCTGTCAGCCAAAGTTGACCCAATAAGCAACTTGGGCAAAAAGTTTTGGTTTCAGTTCAGTTTTTGGCTTTGGTTTCGGTTTCAGTTGCAGCTTTCAACTTTGAACTCTGTTCCAGAAAGGCGGCGAGGATTAGGCCAAAGCTGAAACAGGGCCAGAACCAACTCGCGTGGCCGTTTCAATTAAAATAAATTAAATGCGGCGCGCGCGGTCGCAAATGTCAAAACTGTTTGCGGCTCAATTAGGCGCACTGTCAAAATTTTACGTACAGCTTGCCAGCGATTCCAGCTAAGCTTCGCACTGACAGCCAGTCCGACCGGATGATGAACTGCAAATTGGATGCGGCTAAAATGGATGGAGAGGGAGAGGGATGGGGACAGACAGAAGTTCTGCTTGTGACGAAAGCTGCCTGAAACACGCGCCGCTTAGATCTGATTCTGTATCTGAAACTCAATCTGCATCTGAATCTGAATCGCAAAAGGCAACTTTATTTCAGCCAAGCTACTTTGGCCCTACCCTGCTCACCTACTGTTGCCCTGAGCAAGCTTAAAAGTTGCTCGGCGCATAAAACTTTGGCTGACAATAAGCAGTAAAACAAAGGATTTCCACAGATTTTGGAAACAATAATGCTAAGCGGCAGTGTAAATAAAATCTAAAAGCTACAAGAAACCGAGGTGAAAGCGAAATAAAAGCAAATTTTATAAAAATAAATACATTTTGAGCTGCACTTTTACATTTGGGATTAGTTGTTATTATTATTCTTACGGTTGTTGGCTTTTATGCGCCATATTTTAAAGCTTTTTATTGATGTAGTTGATAAGCAGACAAATTGCAATTTCCGTCGAGTTATCGAAAGCGTTCGATATTTTTAAATAACAGCTATCGATATCAGTTAATCAAATTGTTGCGTTGACGTTCATTGGCGCTCTAATTAGCTGAAATATTTAATATATTTATTTGCTGCGCTTGACTTAATTAGCGCTGTTACTTGAGCAAAGTTTTGCGCATCGCAGCGTTCTTTGTGCCACATAATGCAGCTAATTTAGCGTCTAAGCCAAAAACTTGCAGTTTCGCCCGGCATCAGCTTCAGACGGTCTCTTATTAAAACAGGTTGAACTAAGCTCCAATTAATTGCGAAGCGAAGGAACAGCAGCAGAGGCAGCATCAGTAAGAATTCTTGCAGTTGCCCTCTAATAAACTGGCAGCAGGAAATTTTTAACAAGTTGCCGTTTTGCCAGCTTCCCGCCAGTTGCCGGCTAGCCAGGGCTGTAATTAACACACACATGGATAGAGACACACACACACACTTGCAGAGTGGAGTGTGCAACAGAAGATGAACGAGTTGGCATCCCTAGTCTGTGCTCTTGTTTCGCGACTTAAATGCAACTCGCAGGCTAAACAAGTTGAGATTTTGCATATCAGATTGCTGCTGCCGGCACCGGGTCGCCTTGTGATTTAATAATCAGCCAAACTGCCAACTAACAACAGCCAACTTGCAACTTGCAACTTGCAGCTTGCAACAGCAGCTATGCTTTAGCTACCGTTGCCAGCTTCAACTGGCGCAAATGAATGGCTTTTGGCTCCGTTGCATGCACCATTAAGAGGGCAAACGAACTGCGCGAAATGTGCCCACAGTGCGAGGCGCGTGCAAAATGAATTGTGGCAAGAACACCACAGAACAACACACGCACTCGAACACGTTGCAGCTGCCAATTTGCATAAATTTAGATCAGTGACAACTGATGTCCGAATGGCCAACATAATAGTCTCTCTCCCTCTCTCTCTCTCTCTCTCTGTCTCTTTCGGTGCATATCTCTCGCTCTCTGCACGTGTCAAATGTGGCAACAACAAACTACAATTGGCGTTTAATTAGCAACTAATCCGCCGGCTCTGCCCCTGTCTCTGCCACCCACCTCTTTGCGCAGCTGCTGCTGCCTCTTGGCACTTCAATTAAAATGTCATGTTTCCTCGCCAGATGGCGCCAAAAATCACTGCAGAGTTGCCACAACTTGAGTGGGCGTGCTGCCTTTCTCTATCGCTATAGACTTGATTGTCTGCTCATTAGCGGCGCGCTTAATTACAGGTAATCGCCTACACCTGGAGAAAAGCTTCAGATCAAATTTCAATTTCCAATTAAAATTCTACAAATTCCAGTAAAAATTCCTTAGAGTATTATGGCTCTGGAGACAGTTTGCGGGTTCAATAAATTGCCCTTTATGCAACGCTTTGATGCCTGCCAGCTGCAATGGGAACTCGAGCAGCGTGCCACAGCCTGCAGCAACTTCAGCAATCCCTATACGCTGATGACGCCACCGTTTGAAAATGTTATAAATCACAAGTCGTATGTTATTATGTTAGCAGTTAATCATACCTGTTTCCCCTGCAGCCCGCTGTGAACCTGCCCAGGATACTGGACCACTGCCAGGTGCGCATGGAGTTCGAACATGGCACCACAACGCTGGGCTTCAAGTACCAGGGCGGGGTTATACTCTGTGCCGATTCGCGTGCCACTTCCGGTCAGTATATAGGCTCGCAGACGATGAGGAAGATTGTGGAGCTGACGAACTACATGCTGGGCACCTTGGCCGGAGGCGCCGCAGACTGCGTCTACTGGGATCGTGTGCTGGCCAGGGAGTGTCGCCTCCACGAGCTGCGCTTCAAGCGAAGGATCTCCGTGGATGCCGCAGCCCGCATGATGTGCAACATTTCAACACGTTACAAGGGCATGGGCCTCGTCATGGGCATGATGCTGGCCGGCTATGATGATGAAGGAGCCAAGTTGATCTACGTGGACTCCGAGGGCATGCGCTCTCATGGCAACGTCTTCTCTGTGGGCAGCGGCTCTCCCTACGCCCTGGGCGTACTGGACACAGGCTATCGATATGACCTAACCGATGATGAGGCCTATGACTTGGCACGCAGGGCCATTTATCACGCCACCAGCAAGGACGCCTACTCCGGTGGCATTGTGCGTCTGTACCACATCAACGAGAGGGGCTGGCGGAATATTTGCGACACGGACTGCAACGATCTGCACGACATCTTCTGTGTATCGGGCAAGGACAAGAACCTCTCGGAGAGGCCCTGCACCAGCCGAACGTGGAACGAACAGAAGCTGCGACAGGACAACGTGCAGGCGCGTGTGGAGGCGGTTACCCTGGAAAAGGCGCAAAGAATATGAAAATCGGTTTAAATTTTTGTATAAACATAGTATTTTCTCTTGGAATAATAAAATAATTTAAAATGTAGTGGTATAAAGTAAAGAACGTAGGGTAAAGTAAGGAGCAGAAACAAAAGAAAGAAGAAAAGAATTACAAATTGTTACTTCTACTGCTAATACTGTAATAGTATGGAAATGGGAGCATGTAAGACTGAAAATATCGTAGCAAATTTGCTGCAACCAGAAATAAGAAAAGAAAGAAGTTACTTCTAGCAAAAAATGTGACCTAAACGCGCAAAATGACCTAGATGACAACTCATACGGTCATTAGGAAGACCTGAGCCCCTTGAAGTAAAAAATTTAATTTTAACACATTTGTAAAACCTCTCTAATGTAAAGGAGAGGGAGAGTTTAGTGTGAATTCCCCTTACGAGTTTAAGATACTACTACTACTATTACTATTACTCTTAATATAACTGCTACTTCTATCACTGCTACTACTATACTGCAATTACTTTTACTGCTACTGCTATTACTACATTTAATTATACAGCTATTTCTACTACTGCTACTACTATATTGCTGCCACTTTTACTGCTCATACTGTTAGTGCTACATCTATTACTTTCACTACTATCATTGCTATTTATTTTACTGGCACTGCTACTACTCTTACTGTTACTACTATTACTGCAACTACTATTTCTGACACCACTCTTAATAATACTTTTATTGCTGCTACTACTACTATTACTGCTACTACCATTTCGACCACCACTCTCATTACAATTACTGCTTTTCACCCCAATTACTAGTACCATTCCTACTCTACTTTATACTCGCTAAAATTAGCAATTTTTCTACTTTACCTATTGTATCATTAATCAGGCTTAAGCTCACCATTTATTTAATTTTTTAACGCTGATTTAACAGCTTTTTCTTGGTTTTTGCCAGGCAGATAACCTTTTACGGCGCAGAGCTTGACCTCAAGTTCTGCAGTTCCGTACTCTCAATTTTGCGTAGTTGCATACGTGCTTAAGTAATTTTCTAATGAAACCACGGAGGAAAAATGACTTCGACTTCGGGGCTCGTTTGTTGTTGTGGCAGGCCGAGGTTCTCTTCCTCTGCTGCTCTCATTTAGGTTGGGATTGGGTGGAATTGGGCTAGGTCGAAGAGGGGAGAGGGGAAGGGGGCTAGGGTTGCGCCTCAGTGGTGTTCATTAGATTAAAAGCAATTTACAGTAAAAGTTTTGGCCGCAAAATGCAAACGTCGCCCCTGACTTGGGCCAGCGCACGTGCAGCAGCTGGCAGCTCACATGTTCCCCAAACGTGGTGCAAATGTCGCCACTGCCATTTGGCGCCTTGAGGTGTGAGGGAGGGGTGGGGGTAGAGAAGGGAGGAGGCAGTAGGGAGAAGCTAAAGGGCTAAAGGTTCGCCCATGCTGAGTCATTTGGCGTCTTCTGCCTTTTTATTTTCGGCATTCAACAAATTTGCGGATTTGGTTTGTAATTTATTAAATTTATCGTAAGCTGCGCGCTCTCTCCTCTCTCTGCCTCCCTCTCTCTCTTGCTGTCTCTCTCTAGTGTTACCCATCTTTTGTGGTTACGTCTTTCCGGCCAGTCTTCGTCTCTGTGTGCCGTTTGCCAGTTTAGAAGCTCTGCAACATTTGTTGATGACAACCCCCCAAAAAGACACAAAATGCAGCAGATTCCATGGAATGTGCGCTCCACACTGCGTATGCGTTATACATATATACTACATTACGTATACGTATGTTGAACGGAACGCCATTTGCTGCGGAGTACGGGCCAACTGGGAAAGTCGTTTCCAGCTTAGAAGTTATTATTTTGATTTATAGAAAAAGTTCGTTAGCGAGCGAAAGTTGCTCGTATATTGTCAGCAGGATGCCCCTCTCATGCCCCTTCAACCCCCTCTCGTTCCGGCCATCAGTTGGCTGTTATTTGCAGCCATTTGGGCTTAAAAAGTTGATATTGTTTCATGCATTGATGTGGCACCGAATAGCCAAACAAATGGTCATTGCCTCGAATAAAAATAATAAATTCTATTGTAATTAAAGCTGCATATAGTTTAAGTATATTTTGTCTATTTATTCGTTTAGATAAATTGCATATTGTTTGGCGTGAAAAAAGCACTAGGGAAATTATTAAGTAATGCGATTAATAATATTTGTTGTTTGGAAAAATCATTAAAACTTGTACATGCTGCTTTATAGGTTATAGTAAATGTAATTCATATTAAGCTTAAAATGATTGCATAGTCGCTGTTAGTTAACAGCTAAGAGCCTATTTATGGCTATTAGCCAACAGCTGATTGCCATAAACTGTTATCGTCCAGTATCTGCTAAAATCGATATACATATTTACTTTGCAGCAATTTTAAATGCAGTTGAAGCGATGTCCGTGTTGGCTTTTAAAGCAGTTAAACTAGATGTTGTTTGCCCCTCTCAGACTTGCTGGCAATTGTAAAACTTCATGTATTCATTTAGAGCGCAAATTGCTGCAAATGTTTTGCATGCGAGTTGCCAGACTATCCCAATTTTCCAACTATTTACCCCTGCCCCATATTTACACAGCAATTTCAACGTGCTACAACATTTGCATAAAATAATAATGCACAAGGACAACAACAAAGGGAACTGCAACAACAACGTTGACGGCATATTAATTGCGGCTATCATTTTCCACAAAATTAGCTGCTTCCACAGAAAAATATTCCACGTGCCACACGCCTCGCCGCCATTATAATACAAATACACACACATACATACACATGCATATTTGTATCTATATGCGCTCTATCTTTTTCACTTCCTGTATTTGTCTATGTCTGCTTTTGTGTCCGTCTGTCTATCTGTCTGGCTAATATGCGCTTAAAAAGCATGCGACGATAACAAAAACTATAATTTAAATTAATTTGCAGGCACAACAACAGCAACAACAGCAACAACAAGGCAAACAGCATTAAAACTGCAACACCTGCACCGAAGCTATTACTGTTGTTATCGCTGTTGCCAGATGCGCTTTTTTCCCGCCATATCTGGCTGTTTTTCAAGAGCATTTGCATGAAGTGGAAATTGTACCTTTATTTTTAATTTCAGCTTTTTCTTAAATGTTACAAAATTCACAAAAATAAAATAGGCAACTATTATTAGTTTGTGCGATATTTGCTTTAATTTAAAGCCCTCACTTAATGTTAACTAAGCAGTTTTCTGAATTGTTTCTCTTGAAAAAAACTGGCAACACTGGCTGTTATTTCTGCTGGCATTGTTGTTGCTGCCATTCCACTTTTGTCAACGAGCTCAAATTCAATGAAATTTCACACTTTGTCGTTAAAAGCCGCGCCGCTTGCAACAGCAAAAGTGCAAGGTGCCCGGTGGGTGGGGGAGGGAGCAAGAGCGTATCGCACTGCGAGGGTTGGGTGTGGCAGAGGCGGAGTATGGAGCAGGGGCAGTTAACTGGCAGGCATAAGGATGCAAATATGCAAATGGATTTTGCCAAGCGAACAGCGTAGAAGCATGCCAGTCAGGGATGGAGAGAAGGAGGAGGGATAGGGAGTGGGGAGGGGGGAGGAGGAGCGTAGGGGGAACGGTTGAGAGTGTTTGACAAGCGAGCGTGACTGTTGAGCTGAGAGCTGAGAGCTGGAAGCTGGCAGCTTGGATGATGTGCAGCTGGAAGGCGGCATCTTCATTTAGACCAGCGCCAGCAACAATACGAGCAGGCTGCATCCACAGCATGTGTGTTGCAAGCATACCCTGTAAAAATTGAAACGGAATGCTTAGCTATATTGTTAAATATAATAAGTAATTAATTACTTGAGGATAGATACAACTTTTTAGTATTTCCATACTTCATTTTACTTATCGATTGGAAAAGGCAGCACTTCTCTCTCAGTTGTAAAACAAAAAATATAAATAAAATCAATATAAATTATTGAAACTATTTATGGCTATATATATTTTATTCTTTTAATTGTATTAAAGAAATAAATTCTAGAATCAAATGGCTTCAGATAGAGCCACTAAGGCTTAATAAATAAAATAAAATAAAATAAAATAACCTCAAATTAAATAAAATGATATAAAATAAGATAAAATAAAATAAAATAAAATACAGTAAAATAAATTAAAACTAAATATATATTTTCAAATAAAATTTTGATATGCACAAATAGAGTTCTAAGTCCCGCTAAATTGGCAACACTGTTTGACAATCTTGTTATCGCCCAAATAAAAGCTGCTTACAATAAAGGCCCAACAAACAAAATAAAATGTATAAAATATTTACAAGTTCAATAAAAGCCAAAAAATCATGATTGCAAATATTAATATTTACCTCTTTTAAAGGTAAAGAGCATTCAGCAGTCGCCTAGCTTGGCTGTGGGGCTTTTTGGTTATTGTTGTCCAATGTTGTTGCCGCTGTCAAGGAACACGTTTCGGCCGCGCTTGTAGTGCGAGTGGCAAGAGCAGCTGTCGGGGTGGTGCAGCGGGGGGCAGAGAGGAGGCAGAGCTGTGGACGCTGCCACGGTTGGCATTTTCATTAACAGAGTCGCGGCAAACGAAGAAAGCAGCGACGTCGACGTCAACGTCGACGCTGACGACAAATGCAAATGTGCAATGCGCCAAAGACACGCGTCTCACCAGCAACAGCAGCAGCAGCAGCAGCAACGACCACATTAGCGACTGCTGCAACATTACATGCAGCGACAACAGCAACAACTGCAACAACAGCGACAACGGCAACAACTTGCAACTGGCAGCAACATCTTCTGCAGCAGCTACAACAGCTTCGGTGTCAGATGCACTTTCAATTTATCAGCTTCTGGCCTCCCAACACATTGCCCCTTCGGCCGCAGCACATGCAACACGAGGCAACTTCAAAGCGAGTATGTTGCTGCTGCTGCTGCTGCTGATGTTGTTGTTGTTACTGCTGCTGTTGTTGGCGTCGTGTGTTCTCCATTTATTGCCACTTTGGAGGCGGCAACTGCACATTAGTCGCATATCTGTTGAAATTCACGGCAATTAGTTGCCGCGTTGCTGCTGCTGTTGCCGCGTTGCTGCTGCTGTTGCTGCTGTTGCTGCTGCTGTTGTTATTCCTGTGGCAACATAATGCTGCAAAAGGCATTATGAAAATTTGTTATCGGCCAATTTAATAATACGCTGCGAATTGCATTTCAGTAAAGAGCCGCTACTACCAATTACTAAAGCTCTGATAAAAAACACGCAAAACACTCGTTATACCTAGCTTGTTAAAGCAGAGTTAAATTTATTGTCTTATTATTTTTATGTTGATTATAAGCTACTAAGATTAATCAATTTTTATAGCAAAATTAAATATTTAACTAGTAGTTTAGTAAATTCTGCAAGCCAAGTTGAAGCAAAGTTAAATTTCACATTAGTATTATTTATATAAAATACTGCAATTAATCAATTTTAATAGTAGAATAAAGTAATATACTATAACTGGTAGTTAAGGAATTTGAAAGCAAAGTTAAATTTATTGTTTTATAAGCTTCAAAGATTAAACAATTTTTATGGTATAATAAAATATTTAACTAGTAGTTTAAGCAGTTTTAGTTGAAGCAAATTTAAATTTAATATTAATAATATTTATTTAAAATACTGCGATTAATAAATTTTAATAGAATAAAGTAATATTTAACTGGTAGACATTTGAAGCAAAGTTAAATTTCTTGCAGTATTATCAATATAAATATTCTAAAACTACATACTTCACTTTTAAAAACTGAATTATCTTATTGTTTATGTGGCAAATGCTCAATTTTTCAAAAGGTGTGACTGAACAATTTTTTTCCTAAAATAATATTGAACTTTTGGTTCAGAAATTGTCTTCTACTGATTCTGATAAGAGTACAATTTATTAAATTTATGGCTATAAATATTAATACTAAAATTAATCAATTTTTATAGAAATATTTGTGTAATTTAAGCTCTGTTTTACTTGCCTATTAAACGTTTGAAACAAAATCCTATTATGCATACTATTTCTTTCCACTTCGCCTTTTCCTTGTGCAATTTGTGTCATTTTTCTGTTATCGTCATCAATTTTAATAAACCCGAAAAATGTTCTGACTTTTCTTTGTTCTTGTCGTTTATTTAGCAACTCATCGCCATTTGTCATATTCTGGATAATTTCGCTCTCTTAACGTTTTCTTTTCTGTTATTTCGGCAATGTTTTTGGGCAATGGCAAATTGTGTCACAACTATTTCATTATTCGCTTATTCCGTTCGAGACAAAGCGACGTCATCTTTCTGCCCCCCATCAGGCTCATTGCAGGATATTTTTGTGCAAATCCTTATGATTGCAATGAATAATATTTTTAATGCAAATAACCGGAGCAACTGGCGGAGCGGAGGGAGCAGCCAGGGGGAGGAGAGGGGGACAAGTTGACAGTCGCGTTGACAGCGACAGGCACAACGAGCATGGAGCATGACGCTTGGCAAGATGAGAATTTGCCGGATTGCAGCCATGCAGCCGAAGCCTGAGCCATAACCAGGCGAGAATGGCAACGAGATGTCGCCCCTCATCACTGAGAGCACATTTCATTCATTTTCTTTTCCATTTCAATTGTCGTCAAGATTGCTGCAAGTACCCCACTCCAAGCGAATCGTTTCGTTGCATGCCCCTTCAATCCCGCTCCCCTTACCGCTTCTCAAGCATCCACGGGCGCAATGAATCGTTCCATAGTCCGGTAATGAAATTTCGCTCATTGTTTCAGCTCATTCAAGGCAATTTTTAAATTAAAGTCAATGTTCTCGTCGGGAATTTCAGCTGGAATTCACTTTGAAAGCGCAAACTAATAAAGCAGACTTGGCGGGAATTCGCCAGGCAGCAGAAAAACAACCTGAAGCAGAGGAAACTCGACTGCATAGTTTGATGTTTTCATAAATTCCTGTTTTAAATTACAGATCATTTAGATTAAATAAATTTTTTAAATAATGTATTTAACTATGCTGCTGATCTTTAAAGCTTTATACTAAATATTAAATGTTAGTTTTTTTTTTTTTTTAAAGCTAAATATATTTAATAGCTTGATTTTAAATACAACTAAATGGACAGCTTTTGGCGATTTTCTTTCCGAGAACAAAGCTTGATATTAAATATTAAATGCTGCTAATTAATTTTTTAAGCTAACAAAAAGCAATAGCTTGATTTTAAATACAGCTAAATGGAGTGCATTTGGCGATTTTCTTTTCGAGAACATGCACCAAAATTTGCAAATTATGTAAATATGTAGGCTAGCTTTGTATGTATGTGCGTCTCTTGTCTCTTATGCTCATCGGCTTATCAACATTGTCAACGTTGTCGTCATTGTCATCATCTGAAATTCATTACGAGCTGCATGGAAGGGCAGCTTGGAGGAGAAGGAGGTTAGGCGGTAGGCGGTAGGCGTGGTCTATGGCTGGTCGCAGTTGCTGCACTTTATTATTATTCATGGCAAGTAATTTGTTATATACACTGTTGTTGTCTCTCATTGTTTTAGCCTTATGCTATTAATTCGTTTTGTTGCCAAATGAAATTGCACTTTTGCATGCAAAATTTAGGTCAGATCCCTATTATAATAGGCAAATGTGTTTAGCACACACACATGCGCATATGTGAGTCTGTATTGGTGCAGTGTGTGTAGTCTAAAATTTGGTTTATTTATTTTATTTTCCACAACATTGACGACGCAACCTAATTTGCTGAGAGCGTTCCTTGCCTCCCTGCCGCCTCCAAGTGCGCCTCTGTTTGTCACTAATTTATGCAAAAATCGACCCTAACAAGCCAACTGGCCATATTTTAACTATTCAACACACAAACAAACAAACACACACACACACAGAGACACACATATGCAAATATTTCATATTAGAACACAGGTTTACATGTCGAACATGAGCAAATTCACATCAGCAGGCAGGGCCCAAACATAACTGACATATTGTTCATATCATACAATCTATATGCATATGTGTATGTATATTTATATATGCAAATGCCATAACTTGTCTGTATATGTGTGTGTGCTAGGAATGTCCCTACACACATACTTAGACGGTTGTTGGGGCATGGCACAGACTCATTTAATTAGCAAAAAGAGTTTAATACGTTACATTTTTTGCCTACAAAACAGTTACAAGTTCAACAAAAAGGCACTGAAATATCATAAATATGTAGTGAACTATTAGATACCCTATAAAAAGCATTTTTAATATCAGTGTTACCAGAAAATCTAGAAGGAAAGATCCAAGATTAATCGTACTTAAATCAACTATTTTCAAAGATTATAATAAAATAATATTATTATTTAGATTAATCATTAATCAATCCCCTTTTTGCTTTAATTAATCTGCCATTATTCACGATTTTATGCAGACTTCTACGTAAATTCTAGAACATAGCAAGATTTATTCATGTAATTTATTTTGTATTTTTAGACCCTTTACTTAAAAAAAGTAAAAAGGGTCTATTAGTTTAGTGCAAAGAGGAAATGTGTGTAACACCCAGAAGGAGGCGTGGCAGACCCCACAAAGTATATATATTCTTGATCAGGACGACAAGCCGAGTCGATATAGCCATGTCCGTCTGTCCGTCTGTCTGTCTGTCCGTCTGTCTGTCTGTCTGTCTGTCTGTCTGTCTGTCTGTCTGTCTGTCTGTCTGTCTGTCTGTCTGTCTGTCCGTCTGTCTGTCTGTATGAACACCTAGATCTCAGCAACTATAAGAGCTAGAGACACCATATTCGGGATTCAGGTTCCCCTATTCAGTAAGCAGCACGAGTTTGTTTTAGATTTTGGATACCTCCCCCCCTTCCCACGCAAACCGCAAAAAGCTGCTGTAGCCGCAGTTTTAAAGCTATTGATTTGTAATTTAGTATTTAACTAGTTTATGACATTATCTATCGACGCTGTGAATTTTGTTTCGATTGGATAAGAAACAGCGAACATATGCCACAGACAATATGCCGCACTAGGCAGAGGGGGGGTGGTATGCCTTGCATACGCGGGTAGCCTAGTGTGTGTGCGTCTGATTGTGTTTGTATGTACATATACTCAAAGTAAAGGGTCTCCTACGGTCGGTTACGTCCGACTGTAGCCTCCGTCCCACTAATCTGTCCCGTCCCTATATTTTACTCTGTATTAATCTTTAAGATAAAATTTTTTTTTCGATTTCCAATTTTTTCACCCATCAACAACTGCAGCACAATTTAAATTTAAGTTTGTATGCAATGCGAAACCAAATGGTCAGAGGCAATTTCCAGTTTAAGGTGTGAATTCAATAAAGATAAAAATGGAAATCGAATTCAGTTGCAGATTGATGTTGTTGTTGTTGTGCATGTTTGATGCAATTGTTGTTTTTGTGGCAGCTCTGATTTTATGCTCTCTGTGTGTGCTGTGGCCCATGAATTTTAAATCGGTTTACGCCAAAATGCTGTGCAGAATTTAATTATTTAACAATAGAATTCGTGTCAAAAAATTCCACAGTGTTTAGATGTTTAACCTAATTAGCGCCGTTTGTTGGAGCTTTGTTATAATTACATTTGAGTTATAATATTATATGCAAAATTTATTTTAATTCGTGCATACAGAAAGAAAAGAGACAAACCATAATTAAGTGCAATATAAATAATTAAAATGAGCGAAATTATTTAAATTCATATTTAAGAATATCAATAAATTGGAATGTTATGTAGCATTACAAATTTAAACTATAAATATCAGTATTAAATTAGTTTCTTTTATAATTTAATCAAGTATTTTTTTTAATTTTTTGTTTTAATATTTCTACTAATTGGTAGCTCTAAATACAGCCGATTTGAGCAATTATGAAACAAATTATGGGCTAGTTTGAAGCATGACCCTAATAAATAGGCAACGGAAATTGAAAGTGTGCGCTGAACTGTTCAAGTGATTAGGCAATGGCATCGAATCAATTCAATTGCATGTCCATTGTGTACCTTGGGGATATGTTATATAGACACGTGCGTGTAGGTGGATCTGTAACATATTTATGTATAAACTTCGAACGGGAAATGAATGTGCGCATTTCAATAAAATTTATGCAAAGAAGAGGAAGAAAAGCAGGGTATATTGTTACACAAAAGGACACTGAAGGGGAGACAGGAGGGCAGACATGCAAAGCATGTGGGAAATATAATAAAGAACTATTTTTAATATAAACCCAATACGCAAACACACACACACACACAAACACACACACATACAGGCACACACGCACACTCCCACACGCAATTTGTATGCTCATTTGGCAGGGTTGAGGTCGATATGCAATATGAGCACGCGTCATTGAGGCCCCCAGAGAGACGATACTTTAAGTGTGTATGTGTGTGTGTTTGTGTGTGTGTGAATGCTTGTTTATGTTTATAGTGTGTGTGAGTCTTTGGGTGAGTTGTGTGCAGGTAAACTGCAACAAATTTCATACTATTGAGTGGTTTTTGAGTGCATTTGAAATAAATGTTATCAATGAAGTTGCATACTTTATGGCGTAACATCGTACAGCTTGAATTTGCCCAAGGGACAGCGAGAGCGAGGAGTACTTACGGGCAACGCAAAGAGGGTTAAAACCATATAAAATGAAATGGTTTTCAGTTAAGTGCAGCCGGGTAGTTGCCCAAACCCAAGCCAGGAGCCAAGCGCAATGAATGTTTCAATTTGTTTGATGGAAAACCAATTGTGACCCTTCTGGGTTGTCTCTGCTTGTTTGTCCGGCTCTGATTTACCCAAAACTGCCGTATATCTATAATAAAATCACTGCTCACCATTAAAGCGCAGCTGCGTTTGTCAATTTCCGTTTAAAGCTCACTTTTAATTACAACAAAATCAAATAAACACAAACTCAAACTTTTCCTGCAAAAAATCCATTTCAAGCGCCAGGCGTTGTTGTTTTGTCGCTGCTGAAATGGCATTGTTTTTCCTCAGCTGGAAAATAAATCAGAAAAGCGTAAAAAATGCTCAGCACAAGTGAGCACAATTTGCATGAGAGCGGCGATTTTTTGATGTGTTGATTGAAATGCCCCTCGCTGTCGGACACTCGCCTGTCCTTCCCGCTTGCTTGTCTTGTTTATAAATAAATGTTTCAATTTCTGAATGAAAAAAAAGTAATTACAATAGAAAAAAACTACCCGCATGCTGTAAAATTCCATTTGAGGCACCCCCAGGACTCTCCTCACAAATGACAGGGCCAAAGAGCTCTTCGCAAACCCCAAATAAAATCCCCAAAAATCAATCGAGCATTTCCTTGCCCCCCGATCAGCTGCATGCGGTGTATTCAACCAATTTCCCAGGGGCTATTTGTGCTCTCTGGTATTTTAGCTTCTGGTGTTTGATTGCATTAAAAATGGAAAAAAGATAATTCGATTGTTGTCAATTTTGACAGTGCAATTTTTTATTAGACCATGTACTTTAAATAAGTACAAAAGAGTCTTTTAAGTTAGTGTGAATGGCAAATGTATATGTATATGTATATGGATATATATGTATATGGATGATGAGCTGAGTCGCTTTAGCCAAGCTTCATTGTGCCAAGTGAAAATAGTTTTCTCTGCTTTCAGTTGCTACAAATAAATAGCTCTACTTCGGCTGCCTTTAAAAGTCTTAATATCAAAGATTTCTATCGTGTCTTGCCTTTCATTGAAACTCATTCAGCTGAGCACTAAATATCTGTCTCGATTTGTCGTTTGAGAGCCGGCAATTGAGCTGATCAATTATCTAAAAAAAATGTCCACTAATTAGTAGAGTCATCGTCAATGTTGTCCAGAGCTAACAAGCTGTTCAGCTGTTCAGCTACTCTACTCCACTTCACTCCTACTCCCATCCACTTCACTCCATTCCATTCCACTTTGCTCTCCTCTAGGCTACTCCATTCCACACTTGATTGAACGAAAGTGAGCTCAATTAAGTTGAGATTCAGTGACATGCACAAAGAGCATCCATCGATTGAGACACTCAAGGTGTTTTAGTTTCTTACGGGCAGTCCGGCTACTTTTTGCGCCAGTGTCAACTTAATTGATGGCAATTATGCGCTTATCATTTTTTCTGTTGCTGCTTGATATCAGTGCTGGCAATAATTAAAATGTTTGCCGTGCAGCAAAAAGTATAGCGTGGACAAGCACCACGCATGAATAAACACCGCCAAAGTGAAACCCAATTAAGAACTGAGTCAAGCTCTGAGGCTCCGACTTCTACTCCACCTGTTTGCTGCTTGTTGGCCAGCAGAAAAAAGCATTAAATCAATTCCACTGTCAGCGAGCTGACAAGCAGCGAAACCAAGCGAATCCACTGTACAATGGCCACTGGCCATCGGCTCCACAGTCACCGCCAGCAGCTGTTGGACGGGCCAGAAATTGCGAGAATTGTGAGAATTGTGTCTCTTGCATGTATCGCAATTCCAACAATTTAACACAGTGCAGAGGCCCAAGTTATTTTAGCAATTCTCGTCGCTTCACAATGAGAAATGCGTCGAGGTTACGCTCAATCAATCTCAAAGCATTGGTCCCTACAGTGGCTCCGACTCGCACTCCCCCAACGGCTCACAGTTTGTGCCAAAAGCTGGTTGACAGCATCATTAATGCATACAGAGGCTGCCGTCGGTCAGTTTGCCAGGTGTCACTTGGCTCGCGACTTTATCGAATTCATTCTGAGCGCACATAAATTATTCAGGAGAAATTGCTTCATTTAGCTTAATTAAACGACACGAAAATTAATACAAATCATTTATATGCAGGAGCATGGCAAAATATTTGCCGTTTAATTTGTTAGTCGACATGTAGTTCAATAAAAATAGCATACATTATATATATTAATCATCGACTGAAAATATTGTGCAATTTAAACGATTAAGTAAATCTGAACTAGTATAATTACTTGTTATTTTTGTTTAAAAATATATAAATTCCTAAACATTTCCTTCTCGTATGTTATCTCTTGATTATCTGGCTTTCATCTAGTCCGAATATAAAGACCTAATTGCAAATAGATTAATAAAATGTAATAGAATTAAGTTTAATTGAAAAACAAGCATTTATTCAAATTTCTTTCTTCAACCGATTAACGTATTATTTCTAAATATTTATTGCATCTTTTAATTAATTTATGTATGAATCCACTTCTTATATGAATTTGTTAACATTTTCAACTTTAACTTTCAATCTGCCTTTTGACTATATGACTATCACCTAGGCCAATTTTATTTAAGCTAAATAGAACTTAGAATAATGGAGTTAAAGGCTTTATAAGAAATTGAATTTCATTAAAATAACAAATATTTATTTAAATTTCTCTCTTCAACAGATTAACGAACTATTGCTATAACTGTATCTTTCATTTTGCTGCCATTTGCTAATAATTATTTATATGAATTTCTTCACATTTTCCTCTCACAGTAAGCCGCGTCATTATATAACTATCATCTAGGCCAATTTCACATAATAAGCCTTGTAGCATTAGATTAATGGATTTCTGCTCATACCCAGAGTCCATGCCACTCATACTTGGGGGCAGCTTTTGCTGATTACGTGCCAATTTCTTTATAGTTGCTTAATCGTCATACTATCCAGAGGCTTTAGCAATATGCCCTACGTTTGCATTGTCTCTCATTCCCTCAGTGGACTGACATTCCTCTCCTACTCTCGCTTTGTCTGTACTTTGCTCTTTATTTTCGCAGCGTCCATCTTAATTTCCTCGTTATTTCCGCGCTGCTAATTCGCAAAAGGAAAGTAATTAAGCGAACTTCTTTGGCTGCAATTCCGATTTGATTTTGATGCGCTCTCCGAATGCTGGGGAAGGGAAAGTGCGCGGGGGTAGGGACACAGTGGTTTAACCACTAATACATCATTCACACTTTTACTGAGCGGCAGCTGAAAAGAGAGAAAGAGAGAGAGAGAGACACATCTAATTAGTATGCCATTTGTGCTTAGCTCATGATTTGAAATTACCTTTGAGATCGGTATTGGCAAGGGGAATTGGTAGGGGCAAACGTTGCCCCTCCCGACTGTTGCCTTCGCCTTCAGCTGCCTCTATATATACAGATATATCCATTATTTCAACTTGCGTCTGCAGCTTTCGCTGTCTGTCTGTCTGTCCGACTGTCTAATTAAAACTCGTTTAACAGCGTTTTCAATTGGTTCAAGAACCTGTTGCCCGGCGATTCTACTCCTTTTTGTGGCTCCTCCACTCCTCCACTCCCCCACTCCCTACTGCCTAACTTGAACTGAGCAATCATTTCGCTTTTTGTTTCCCCTTGCAACGTAACAAGGTTTCCATTTCTGCCTCAACTGCTGCTGCTGCTGCTTTTTGCTGATTGTGTAATTTTAATGTAATTCGCTTTTATTGTTTTTTATTCGCTGTCTGTGTGTGTGTCTGACATTAATTGCATCTGAAGCGGTCCGAGGGGAAGGCGAAATATAATAATTTATTTTCGCCAACTTTTTATGCATGCTTTATTGATTCAATTTCGCCACTATAAGAACTAAAGTGCCTGCCGTGGGTGGTTGGGTGGTTGGGAGGACGATGGCTGCTTACCACATAAAGCATTTACAAGCATAAGCCCATAAATCAAACAAATCGGTTTTCGGCCCGTTTACTTCTCCTCTCTCTCTCTTTCCCATCCCATTCCATCGCCTACACGCACAACAATTAAAGTTTTTCAAGAGCCTGACTGCAATTATAGACATTACAAGAGCAATCGCAATACAGCGCCAGCTTATTGAGCAGCAAAACGAAAACAAGAGCAAATGGAGCTTACTTTGTATAGCCCAGTTGGACTAGGCTTGAAATGGAATTCTACTTCTTGGGGAAATCGATGAGGTATACTAGAAAAACGTTTATAGTCTTTAATATGTTGTTAGAATTTGTATACAATTAATTTAAACTTAGCAGCTCAAATTTTAACTTTATGTTTAATAATGTTAATTTATTCCCTGCACCAATTAAAAAATGGGTAAAAACAGGGCCAATATCTTTGTGCGTATGTAACAGGCAGGGCTCTTGCATAGAGAGCCAGCAAGATTGTTGGCACCTACACATTCAACTGAGCTGGGTACCAAGACCTTCTCGCAGATGACTCATTGTGGTTACAGTTATCGTAAAACTGACTAGTAAGCACACGCACCCACTAAACCACTGCACCACACCTTCGCTTCCCACCGCACCAGTCACTGCAGAACAGAATGCAGAACAGAATGCAGCAGCTTTTATAGTGTGGGGAGTCTGCGCCCTCACTCCCTTCCCTTGATACAGTTTTACCAAAAAGAGATCGCTAACCAATGAGCTTCTGCTTTGTGAAGAGCAATCAATGCTGGCTGAGGCGCTCTCTTTTCGCAAAAACCGCTAATGCATACACACATAAGAAGAGCTTAGGCACTCTCTAGTTACGCTCTCTCCCTGAGCAAGAGGGTTAGCAAGTACACATCTAACTGAGCTGTATGCCCTTCTCGCAGAAGCACAGTTATAGATGAACTAACACTAGTAAGCACACGCACCCACTAGAACTCTGCACCGAACCTCCGCTTCCCACCGCACCGGCCACTGCACTGACAAGCAGAACAGAACGCAGCAGCTTTTATAGTGTGGGGAGTCTGCGCTCTCACTCCCTTCCCTTGATACAGTTTTACCAAAAAGAGATCGCTAACCAATGAGCTTCTGCTTTGTGAAGAGCAATCAATGCTGGCTGAGGCGCTCTCTTTTCGCAAAAACCGCTAATGCATACACACATAAGAAGAGCTTAGGCACTCTCTAGTTACGCTCTCTCCCTGAGCAAGAGGGTTAGCAAGTACACATCTAACTGAGCTGTATGCCCTTCTCGCAGAAGCACAGTAAAGCACAGTTATAGATGAACTAACACTAGTAAGCCTACGCACCCACTAGCCCACTGCACCACACCTCCGCTTACCACAGCACCAGCCACTGCACTGATAAGCAAAACAGAACGCAGCTGCTTTTATAGTGTGAGGAGTCTGCGCTGTCACTCCCTTCCCTTGATACAGCTTTACCAAAAAGAGATCGCTAACCAATGAGCTTCTGCTGTGTGAAGAGCAATCAATGCTGGCTGAGGCGCTCTCTTTGCGCAAAACCCGCACATGCATACACACATAAGAAGAGCTTAGGCATTCTCCACTTACCCTCTCTTGTTGTCTCCCTGAGCAAGAGCGTAAGCACGTACACATCCAACTGAGCTGTATGCCCTTCCCGCAGAAGCACAGTAAAGCACAGTTTTAGATGAACTAACACTAGTAAGCACACGCACCCACTAGACCACTGCACCGCACCTCCGCTTACCACCGCACCGGCCACTGCACTGACAAGCAGAACAGAACGCAGCAGCTTTTATAGTGTGGGGAGTCTGCGCTCTCACTCCCTCAATAAAGCTTTGTTAAAAAGAGATCGCTAACCAATAAGCTGCTGCTGTGTGAAGAGCAATTAAGCTGTGCGCTGCTGTCGCTCTCTTCTATGCAAAGCCTGCACAAGCGTACGCACAGTAGAAGAGCTTTGGCGCTCTCCAACTTGCGCGCTCTTGTTGGCTCGCTGAGCAAAAGCTTAAGCACCGATATATGGAGTGTGGGTGTGTATGTATGTTTGTGTGTAATTGAGTGCTGATTAGAATTACAGTTACCTGCAGTGAGATGCGAAGAGAGCGCTGCTACGCTGTTGGTTTGAGAATTCTATATATGTATGTATGTATGCCAATCTTAAATGTGTTGAATAAATTAATAATTATTTATTTATAATTCTACACGTACAACTACAATAAATTTAATAAATAAATGTATAATAAAATAGATTTTATTATTGAAACAAATAATCAGATTCATATAAAATTTAACAAACGAAAGGTTTAAAATTAATTTAAATCTTAATCTTTAATCTTAAATGCGTTGAATAAATTAATAAATATTTGTTTTTAATTCTACAACTACAAATTAATTAAATAATAAATAATAATTGAATAATAAACGTTTATAAAAATATAATCAATTATTGCAACAAATAAATAAATTCATATCAAATTTAACACACGTAATTTTTAAAATTAAAATAAAAATTTATTTTATTGCAGCTATTGCAACTGTGAAATAATTTATTTTAATTAAAATAAAGTTTACACTCTATGTTTAAAAATATATTTTATTTTGAGCAAGCTTAGGCAAATAAACAAATTTATGTAGTTTACCATACATAGAGTCTAAACTTTAATTGAAAAGTAATTTCATTGTAATTATAACAACGCTTAAATTACAAAACAAACTTTGCTACAGCCAAAACCTGCGGGGCCAAAGTCCCGCTGGGTGTTCAACACCCACACAAAGCATGATTTATGGGTGTCAGCTCTCGGGGACCAACTGTATATTGAGTAAATGTTAATTACAGCGGTTTATAAATCTATTTATAGCTGCACTTTCATAAATTTAAGGTACATTTCAATAAAGAAATTTACAAGACTCCAAAGAACTTCAGGCATCTCATTTTTGGCTGGCTTTAACCGTGCTCTTTTGGCAATCTGGCTGGTCTTGTTTCTGTAGACTGAACACGTGCATATTTGGGGGCATAAGAAATGCTACTCTGCTGAACTTGAACTAATCAAAGGCGGCTTTTTGTGGCAGACACTGGAACAATATTTTCAGCAATCACATTAAAGACAAGCACGGGTTGTGCGGGTGAGGGGAATCAAAAAACTGCAGACAAACACGAAAACGTTGAGTTCATCAAAAGGGGATTTCCAAATACAAATGAAATTTCATCACAGACAGGGATAGAGTGCGAGAGGGAGTGGTAGAGGGGGAGAGGGGGAGGCAGCGTGCTCTGCAGAGAAAAAATGTTCAAATAAACACCCACCAGGCACAGAGACAAAGGCTAAGAGCGCAGTGTCTGCTGAGGGACAGGGGGAACGAGGGACAGGCAGACAGTCCACGCATATGAGTGCAGATAGGCGTGTGAGTGCGAGTATGAGTGCGAATATGAGTACTCGTACTGCTAGTTCTACTTGCAATCAGACCGATACCAAACACACCAAAAAAATACTGAAACACTTGCCAATGTCTGCCGAGTTCCAATATTTCCCGCCCGCCGAGCCGAGCTAGGTGTTGGAAACCTCCCACAAAAAACAAAGCAAGAACAAAAACAAAAAACAGAGAGCAAAGCAAAAAAGGCTTTTGCTTACTCTGCGAGAAATGCCAATCAACCCTTTCTTTGCCTTGGTATGTGGAATATGCACGAATGAATGCCAGGAGCTATGGTGGAATTTGTTCTGTGCGCGGGACGGGGGAGGGGATGAGTTCTTTTAACGCCGACTCATTTGTATTTCCTTGTCCCAGTGCTGGCAGTTGTTGTTCTTGTAATTTTCCAAATCATTTCAGCGATTCAGTCGGCAAACTTTTCAAACGTTTAACTAGCCGACATTCCGGAACGTTTAGGATGCGGCTGCCTGAAAAGTGTAGCATACCGTAGGGCGACCGGCCCCGGCAAAATGTAAAATGAGGCAAAATGTGAACGAAAGTAAAAGCTAGCGACGCGGATTTAAAAGTTTAAATAACTTTTACGTATCTCATTACTCAGAGCGACAACTTTACGAACTTCTAGTGAGCGACAGGCGGACGGATAGACCGAGAGACGCAGAGACCAGAGACCAGAGACCGGGCTCCACTGGTTTATACCCTATCAGCTGTCTGTTTTTCTGCTGAGCTCTGCCCTGAGCTCTGAAATAATCACAATAAAATCGCATAATTCAATTACAAGCCTCGTTAAGCCGGCTCAAGTGATTTTGTCACACTATGCGCCCCCCGCAACGCGGCACTGAACGAGTAAAAATATAACAACAGAAAAAAGAAACTAAGTAAATAGTATTTACTGTTCGCGTTGGGGGCAAAGTGGCAAGTGGCAAGCATGGCTGCAACTAGAGTGATTTATGTAGAGCTTAAGCCAGACGATTATCGCTTATATCGACAGATAGACCAAACAGGCGTATGATGAATGTGGCAGCAACGTTAAGAGTTAAGCGAGACTGAAAGGCTTAATGCCTAAGTGAAACTGATAGCTTTCAGCGATTTCGAAAAGTTCAGATTTAAGTTTAAAGTTCACTTCAGTCTGCACTTTATTACATTCCCTTTGCCCAGCTTAGCCTTAATTGAGGTGCAAGTTTTTTGACCAACAAAACGGAATGTTATTGCCCGCCTTCGCCCCTCCAATCCCTCGTTTCCCTCAATAAACAATTGAACAAGATGCCAAAGCTTTTCACTTTTCAGCTGCAACTAATTGTGGAGCACACGCTTCTTGCACTCCAACCGGCCACAACTGGCCACAAAACCACCAGCAACTTCTCAACCAGCAGTCGAATCCTCGACTGCCAGAACTACGCCAAATTACTGCAGTTGCTGCTGCTGCTGCTGCTGCTGCTGCTGCTGCTGCTGCTGCTGCTACTGCTGTTGTTGTTGTTTGTGTTTTGCACCTTCAGCACTTGACTGGCGAGAGTTCGTTTGCATTTTTAGTCGCTTTTAAGTGAAATCTAAATGCTTTTACTGCTGCCTCGTCCTTCGCTGGTCATTATCAGTGCAAGCATTTAACTTGGCTATCGGAATCCGTTTTGCTGTCGCCCAGTTTCATTTGGGTAAGGTTCGTTTCTTTCGCTCTCCGCTTTCTTTATTTTTTAAGCACTGTTCTTTCCAAAAGTATAAAAAAGTCTATTAGGTTTGTGCAAATAAGCAATGAATTTATCTAAATTATTTAAATTATCATAGAGATTTTAAATACCTCTGCCTCTTTTCCTGCTAACCGCAAAAAAAAACCAAAACAGCCACAGTTTTAAAGCTACTTGTAAATTGGCATGAGAGCATGCTGTGAACTATGTATAAGAAACAGCAAATATATGCAGCAGACAATTTGTTCGACAGGTTAGAGAGGGAGAAGGGGTTTGCATAGCTTATAAAATGTGTGTCTGCCTCTGTGTGCGTGCATATCTGCAAAGAACACAGACTGCTCCTATCGGTTACGTCCGACTGTGGCCTACCGTCCGGCTGATCTACCCCATTCCTACTGGTTTTATATATTTTTATTATTTTTCATTTTTTTTTTTTTTGGGTAAAGTGTAAATAGCATTTGGCTGTACATTTTTCTCATGCTGCCCTTAACTTAAAAAGATAAAAACATTTTGCATTTCGTTTCGTTTGTTTCGTTTCGTTTGTTTTTACACATTCTTCATTCCTGATGATACGCCGGTCCAGTGCCTCGCTGACCCCGTGGCCAAGTTTTAACGAAGGCCCGGGTAAACCGAATTCCCCGGACGCTTGTAATTTTAACCAACAAGCGAACAGAGCAGGGCAGAGAAGAGCATCAGCATCAGCATCAACCAGCCATGAACAAACAGCAGCATTCATTATGCCCCTCCACTGCCCACTAGGCTCCTTACTCCGTATAGGGGCCACTGCTCAAACATACATACATTTTATTTGCGTTAAAGAACAAACTGCCGCGTATGAAATTGTATTGTATTTTGCTCTTTCTTCGACTGTTGCTATTTTTAAATAAAACACAAAACGTAATGTTTTCATTTCCATTTTGTCGCTTTCGCTTTCGCTTTCGTTTTCGTTTTCGTCTTCGTTTTTTTGGTTTTGGTTTTGGTTTTCGTTTTAGTTTGATTCCTTTGACAATTTCCGGTTTGTTGACTCCTTTTGCTTAGTGCTCGCCGGCACTGACGACTGGCTTTTTATGGCTTGTTATTTAAAAGCCATAAAATTCAGCACATGTCTTCAATTTGTGCGTCCCACGGCCGCCTGTCAAATTGGCCAGTTCCGCTGGGAGCTGCAATGTCAAGATGCGAAGCTCTTGCCAAGCTGCGTGAAATTTTGTGGGCCGTAAAACCAAGCGCTTAAAATGAACCACCAGCCAAACACAAAAGCAACCAAACAGCAGCTATCACAAAACAAAACAAAACAAAAATAAACAGAACATTTCTGGATTGGCCAAATCAACAGAAATTGACAAGCAGCTTGACGTGGACGAGTTCTTAAGGGATACGCCTAGTCCCAAATACCCCAAAGAAGTGGCAAGACGAGTTGATATTGTAATTATGACTTATTCATGGAGAACTTTAGTTGAAATCATGGAGAATTATTTAGATTTTAAAAGGATTACTGAGAGTTATAGCAGCAAGCACAACCAACGCAACTAGGCCCTAGCTAAATTCTTAAATTATAATAAAAATATTACCAGCAACTTGCAAGCATTTCTTTTCGACAATTGAATTAAATTTAATAAGCCTTTAAGCAGGCAAATTTATCGCTTATTGTGTCAATATCAATCAGCTTTATAACTAATTGACCTATAATTTATATTAAAATATTCAACATATTTTTTAAAAAATTCCCATAAATGTAATGGCAAATTGCAGTTTGCAGTCTACAATTTACAACCTTTGGTCTCTGGCCTAGATCTTGAACAAAAGCATTTTAACAACTGAAATAAATTGCGATTAAATTTCCACATTCCGCATTTCAGCGCAATGAAAATCAACACGGCTTAAAGCACATTTCCACAAAGCAATATAAAAAGCCAAAAGGAAATATGCCTGGTTGAATGCACTTTGAACTGGGCCCTGCCACGCCTACAACAAAGCACAAAAAGCAGAGGCTGAACATCAACAACAAAATCACAAAGGCAGCTCAGCTGAACTTTGGGCCCTCGGGACTTGAGGCGCATGTGGAATATGCAAATTTTTCATTAGTTGATTTTTTTGTATGCCCGACCTTAAGCAGGGGGCGTGCGGTGCTTGAGAATACCCTGTGCTCGCGATGATTGTGCGATTTTTTAATCAAATCGGCGCTCGATTATGGTGCAAGTTGAGTTAGTGGAATGTTGAAACTATAATTTCAACATAATGTGGCAAAGAGCGCGGCGCACTGTGGGGAGAGCTCAACAATTTGTAAGCTAAAACAAACCTGCGCCATGGCGTACAAAAAAGAAGCACACGAAATAAAGGAGAGCTCAATTTAACACATTTCATATGTAAATACCGCAAGTACAACATCACGCATGGCACCCGGACAGACCCTAGGGGGAAACCCCCAGCTCCCTGGCTCTTCTAGCAGCTCCAACGTTTGTTGTTTTTTTTGCAAACTCGTTTCCCTCTGCAAAAGTCCAGTAAATTACCACAACACGCAACGCTCAACCAGACACAGGCGGCTTCGAACCAGGCCATAATAATCGCCTTTAATAAATTATCGGCTTGCGCGGCGCGAAAACGCCAAGCTAAAGTTGCAGGGGCAGAGCGAGAGGGAGGGAGAGGGGTTGGAGAGGGTTGAGAGTTCGGAGGGATAGTTGCTGCATCACTCAATGGTCAACAGTGCAAACGGGAGCATGAACGCGCCCAGACGCTGACCGTACCCAGTCGATGGTCGACATTTAAATTGCACCACAATCAAAGGAGGCAGCAACTCCCTCCTCTGCTGCTCCTCCCCTGCTACTTCCCTGCTCTCCTAGAATTCCCCATATGAGCTCTTTGGCCCCCACTGCGTTTAACTTGCGTGAAATTTCAATTCGCGGCTTTCAGTTCGCTGGCAGAAGGTAGTACACACTGGCAGTCCAGCTCCGATGGCGCAATTGCAGTAATGAAGTGCTTGAATGCCAATCAGCAGCGGTGGCAAGGGGAGCGGCAAAGGGGGCGGCAACGGTGGCGTCGACGCTATCAAAAGACGCCTCAAATTTCAGCGAGGGGAGTTTCCAAAATTTCAAACTTGCTCATGAAACAAAGCAAAGCCTGACATCAGTTTTTAACTTGCTCAAAAAGCTTTCAAGTATAACATTAAGTTGCATTTTAAAGAAGCTTTAAGCAAAGCTCTACTGCGCTATAATTGGATGATTGGGCAGTTTCAGTTAGCACTATTTAAAACTTTAAAACGAGCTTTAAATCTACTTTTAGCAATACGATTTAACCTCCAATTTGAGCATGTTACAAAGAAAGCTACAAACTGCTGTGAAATGCTTTTAAAAGTGCTTTAAACTAAAAATTGAAATCCTGCAAGTTGAGTTTTTAAGTTGATAATATAATTAAAACTATAATTAAATATTTTCATAATATGAATAATAAACAATAAAATAATGCATGTATTCATTAATTTATTTATTTATTCAATTAAAACCCCAATACAAAAGTTTAAGTTAAAGTTATAATCACATTTAATTTTTAAATTAATAATAATAATAATGAATAATAAGAGAGCCGTTGCTCTCGTTACTCGTTTTCAAAAAATGATACAGAGGTCAAAACCTTTTCCTCATTTTTAACTTCGAAACATAATCAAAGTGAGTTGAAACTCTTTGCTGCCCCCTCGCCTTTGTAGGGTTAACCTTAACCCAACAGTCTGTTTCATGCTAACCTGAATGTGTGGCATTGGCAAGCAATTTTGTCATAATTTTGATAAGTTGTTAACAAAAAGGCTGCCAAATTGTTAAGTAAATAATGTTGATTCTCTTCGCTGTGGCTTTTATTTTAGCAACCATGTCACGTCAGCGACATGAACATGTGGAAAGGTACCGATGCAGCCCCCTTTCCCCTTCACCTTAGCAGCTGAGGTGATCCGTGTCCTGGTTTCCCATTTGCAATTACTGTTCAGCCTGGTTTCACAGGCAGCAGCAGGGAGCAGCAGGAGCACATGGGAATAATTGTTGTGTTCGCGTTGTTGTAAATTTATGAGGTGATTTTTCATAAACGCTTCAGTTTACAATTTTTACATATTTGCCTGTGCATTTCGTATGTGCCAACATGTTCAAATTAATTTATGAATTATTTTCTTTTAAAATACCGAGAATAAACAACATGAAGACGCCAATTAACATAAGGTGTTACGGCAGACAGCAAAGGCTCCAGCACCCGGTGAAAGGTGCTGCCTTAAGCAACAACAAAATATAAATAAAAATAAAAATAAAATGCCAGCAGTATTCAAGTTTTTCCTTCTTTTTGTTGTATTGTAATAGGCAAGTGTTGAAAATTACTCGTCTGATTTATATGCCATGGCGGTATTTATGTATTTACATATGTAAATAAATGTGGCGAGTAAAACGCACTGCCTTAGGTTTTATTTAAGCCAGGTGCTTGGAACGACTGTTGGTAAGTGCTACAGATAAGTTGGTTTAAGGGGAACATAGAGCGTAAAAACTTGGCAATGATCTGCGAACTTTTCCGTAAATAAATGGGTATAGAGTAGGCCGGTAAAATATTTTATAAAATATTTATGTAAAACTGCAACTACATTCTGAAACGAATTTCTGAATTATGTTTTAAATTTAAGTTCGAATGTTTAACGTTTTATTTTATTTTCTTAATATAAAATTTTTTTAAAATAAAATATATATTTAAAACTGCAATTAAAGCAATAAATTCTGAAACAAATTTCTGAAGTATATTGTATATATATTTAAATATTAAACTTTTTGATCTGATCTCTTAAAATCAAATTCTTTTTAAAATAAAATTTATATTTAAACCTTTAATTAAAGCTTTAAATTCTAATACAATTTATATTCAAAGCTTTGCATAAACTGACTCATATTTTAAACTTTAATTCAAATATTAAACTTCAGTTTTATTTGAATTTAAATTTTTTTCTGATAACAAAATGCCATAAGCCCTATTTTAGGTCTAGGCTTCCGTCTCTTCACAAAATATTCTAATTTTTTATATGCCATTTTCATTTGATTTTCTTTTTTTTCCATTTATGCACTATTTGAACTTTCAAGTCAAGTGTTGCTGGCAATTTTCGCAATGATTTTTCTCTGTTTTTTCCTCTAGCAAAATGAAAAGTCAAAGTTCATGGTGTGTCTTTGGATTGTTGCTAATGTCATTTCATTTCAGTTTTTAAGACTGCATGTCCAAGTGCATGTACAACGCGTTGCAAGTGTTCAAGTGTCCGTCTAACCGAGCATTCAGCTCTTTTTTTGCGTGTTTTTTTGTGCCCTCTGGCTAAGGGCATGCAGCTTAAACGCCGTGTTTCTCCCTCTCTCACTCTCTACCTCACTCTTTTTGTGTCTCCGTCTCGCTCTGTCGGTGTCTCTGTTCGTCGGTTTGTTTCATTTCAATCAGTTGTCGGTCCACTGCTTTCGTTAAGTGCCATCTTTGCATGTTTCGCCTGTCGAATATATGTGTCCCATTCCCCTCCCCCCTCATCAGCTGGCACGCAATGGAGGTGTCTCCAGCTGCCCCTCTGGTGCCCCGTTGTGGCCTCCGTGCCTCTGTCAGTGGCATGATTTGGTCTTTTGATTACTTGATTTCGTTTGCAGTGCGTTTCCCCTGCAGTGTCTCTAACTGTGCCTTCAACTCGTCCGCCATCTTGTCCAACTGTTTATACTGTCACCGGATCGCCTCGTCTCTGTCTGTCTTCTCTTCCGCTTCATCGGCACCGTCAATGATTTAAATGGAGGTCAAGCCAAACTGTCTGATTGACGCAGCACATCAAAGCGCCCTTTCAGCCTGTCCCTCTGTCTCTCCGTCCCTCTGTCCATCTATCCCTCTGACTCACGTCTTCGCAGACACATCTGTGCGTCAATCTGTTGGTCAAAGTGTAATTTGCACATTGATTACATGATGAACGAAATGAGTTACGCCGCTGCAATTTAATGCGTAAATGATGTGAAACCGATCGACAATTTGCTGATAGTTTCCCCAGCAATGCAGCTGAGCCCAGGCCTCAATGGAATCCAAATCTTAAGCGTATTGTGCCCTTAATGTTTGCAGGCAAGACTTGTGAATGGATATGCAACACACTCAAACTACTCCAGAGAAAAAGCTTAATGAATTTAACTGTCGAGTAAATTTAATAGTTATGTTGCAGTGGTACGAATAATTTATAGAACATGTATACGTTCAGCGCTGATTATATAAAAGTATTGTAAATATAATGTTTAGTTTGTGATTTATAATTTACTAAAAGGCACCAACCTAACCACCTGGAAGGTTAATTAATGCGAAACTCCCGCTGCATTGCTCTTTCTGGCACAGCTCTCGTTAGCCAAACTCTCGCTAGCCAAACTCGCCAGCCAACCTCACGCTTACCGAACTCTCGCTGGCCGAATACTCGCTGGCCAAAATCCGGCTGCCTAGCTTCTACTCGCCCAATTATCGCTGGCCGACCTCCCGTTAGCCGAACTCTCGTTGGCCAAACTCTCGTTGCCCGACCTCCCGTTAGCCAAACTCTTGTTAGCGGTACTCTCGTTAGCCGATCAATTGCTGCCAGGCTCTGGATGCCTAGCTCTTGATTTCCCAATTCCCGCTGGTCAACCTCTCATGTTAACACAAAAGATAAACCTAAGAGTGGTTATAATTTTGGAATCAAACTTCTCGATGTGGTGGGTTTTGGGTGTAAGATAACTGCTATTGCTTTCTTTGCCGCCCCATTAATGAGTCATCATATTCCTTCGCTAGAGAGTGTCATACAGAGAGCTTATTTTGCATAGGGCTTTGCAGCATGCATGTAATAAGAGATAGAGAGAGAGAGAACGCCCGATCAACAGGATATAAGAGTGATCTTTGAATGCCGTTTTAATAAATTCGGCTCTGGCTGCTGGAGTGTGAAGACGCAAGGCACGGTGCGGGGGGGATAGAACGTATTCTGTATAACAGCATCGTGTGGGAAATTAGGTGAAATTAACTACAGTTTTTCGCAGTTTGTTATTGATAAAAGCTTATGAAGTTTAATTGTAACGCATTTAATCCTATTATTATTATTATTATTATTATCATATTATTATTATTAGAGAGAGCTTTAATTATATCTTTAATTACACATTTTATATCAGTTTATGTTTACCATAAATTATCTGACTTATTTGTTCAATTTCAATTTAGAAAATAATACACAGGCAATTTAAAAATTATCTATTTATTATAATTTACTGTGGTAGAAATTACATTACAGCAATAGTATAGCATAAAACAAAAGCAATATTATTTTGTTTAATTTTTTGATTGTATGAAAGAATTTCATTGTAGATTAAAATAGATAAGCCTTCAGGCCCTTTTTCTGTAATCTATAAATTTAATTTAAACCTTGATGCGGATTTAATTGCCAATATTTCATACGTTTGACTCTCATTCTAAACTTTATTGTACCCAGTATTTTATTTGCAGTTTTATTATTATTACATATTAGTTTTGATGTCTGTCCTCAACTGGCCCTATTAGATCACACATATGTAAATGCCCACAAGCTGTTACCGTAGCCGGCCAAAAGGCCAGCTCCAACTGTGCCCATGGCATGTCTGGCTAACAAATATCCTCCGAACCCCTGACCACCATGACCCCCTGACCCCCATGGCCCTGCCCCGCACACTGCACACTGCACAGCGATTGCTTTGAACTTGTAACTAGAGCTGGCACGTAGCTGGAATCTGAGCGCTGCACAGAGGGACACGCTGTCTGGCGTCAAAAGCAAATGCAGTGGGCTGGGGGAAGGGATTAAGAGTGATGAGGGGGGGATGTGGCATAGTAAGTTGTGCAGCAGAGTCAGCAAAACTATTCGTCAAGTCGTGCGAAGCGTTTATGCTTGTTGTATTTGCTACGTGACGTTGATTTGAACGATGCTTTAAAGGTGACATTGCCAAGGATATGGTCATGGCAGGATTCAGACAGGCAGACAGACAGACAGACAGCCAGGCAGACATCATAAAATGTCGCAGGATTTGCTGTCAGCGCGCATTTGGCTACAAATGTCTCAATCTCTGGACAATTCGAACTGGCATCGACATTCACATCGGCATCCTAATCCCAATCCACATCCACAGACAACCTGCTGTGCCATCGATGTGTTCAGCTGTTTAGCGGCGGAAAATCAGTGGAAATGCTCTCACTGCAGTTGTCAGTTGTCCTTTCAGCTGGAAGTTAACAGTTTCTAGTTACCAGTTCCCAGTTGTTGATCTAATTGGAAATGCAGCTGAGTTAAAGACTGCGGCCCGCACGTGCAGCGCATTGGGGGCAACTGGAAAATTGGCCTCACGTAGCATGGATCACATCGTTTTCCGTCTGGCATGGCCGTAGTAAGAGCCTGTATAAGTATTTGCCTGCTCCACAAAAGTATGCAAATAAAATTCACGCCAAGGCAAATACGAAAAGGTCACAAACAAAAGCCAAATTTAGCTATTAAAGCGCTAAAGCTGTTGCTGAAATTGAACGGGTTCAGTGTCCTTTTTTTATTATTTTGATGGGCTTTTGCGTCTGGACCACAATCCAGTGCGTTCTCACTTGCCTACGACTAATTTAAATGCTCTTGCCTTTGGGCTAAATTCACAAAAAATGGGAAGCAGCTAGAAAAAAAGGAAGGTAAAAAGATGCGAGACAGGGGCGTCTGTTGGGGGCGTGTCTTCATTTAAACTTTAATTTGAAACCTATTGACATTGGCCTCGGTCCCAAACTGTGCGCCCATTTGGATCGCCATACCCTGTACATAAATAAATTAATGAAAATAAAGAAGGTAGACTGAAGTTAAGACAAGCTAGATTTATAAATAAAATAAAAATGGCAATAAAAATGGCTACAACTACTTCCTAAACATAGATACATAAAAACTTACTCTTGCGCTGCGATTAAAGGGTATTATTTAGCCGTTACTCATCGCTCATTTTGCGCAGTTTCTTTTTATTTTACTGTAAGAGCCGCAGGTGCTAATGAATTCATAATGGCAACGTGTATTTTCAGAATTCGGGCCAGGCCATGAATTATGAATGGGATGCAGTGCTTGCTTTATGAAAATGAGCCAAAATGAAATGTAATGGTTCATATATTGCGAGATTTCGTTACAAAACCGTACTCTACTTAAGGTTTATTCGCAAGCTTAAACCAAAAGCTCATGGGTTGAAAAGGTTATATTGGCGGATTCGAAACGAGCTTTAATTATAATTATATTCTAATTTTTAAAGCCTTGAAATAATGTTAATTATGCAGATATCTATTAATATTTCTTTGCATACCCTTGTAAATATTTTAAAAATAATTTGAAAACCGCAAATTGATTGCCAGTTAGAAATTCATTTGATGCCCGAGCTTCTCGTGCTGTATTGACTTTATAATCCTTGACGAAAGAGTTGGCCCATAAACAAATTGACAGTTAATTAATAATTATATTTTCGCTTGCTAAGATATTCATTTAATTTGCAACACAATTTCTCTAACGAAATCTGTGCATTTCATCTCTAACTCAACACTAATCCAATGTCAATCTCTCGGCTGTTGGCCAAATGAAAATATTTGCTGACAGTGTCAATCGGATTGCATGGCAAAATCTTTTATTAATTGAATAATGGAGAAAAAGAAATGCATTTGCCAGCACTCGAATCAAATAGTCAAATACAGCAGTGAGTGAGGGGGATGGCAGGCAGGTGGGGGGAAATGCAAGGGTAAGGCATGCATTCCGCGCACCGCAAACCAATTTCATTGGAATTAAAATTCTAAATAAAATAAACAAAAGTTGGCATGCGAAACAACGTATGCTAGAAGGATGAATATGCACTGAAAGAAAAATCAAGAGTTAAGTTGCATAAGAGAAAAAAATTCTCCATTTTAGCGCATTCTTTAAATGCTTCAATTAATCTGATCTTTTTTGAAATGCAATATCGATTTGCAGCTAAATTCTGAAACAAAATATGATTTTAAGAGCTTTGTTTTTCCGAGTGTAAGGACATGGACATGCTGCAAAATCGCCTCTAGCGGCTGCTTATGACCAAGAATATGCTGTCCGCATTCAAGCAGAGTTTTACTTGTGCTTTTAGAGCAGGAAATCCCAAGCCCCAATCCCAATCCCAATCCCCTCAGCCTCAAGCCCAAACCAATCGCAAAAGTCTGCGACGTCGAAGTCTGCAGAGATGCTAAAGCTGATCCTGAGATTGTGTTGTAACAAGTTAATTGAATTTGCACTCAGCCAAGCGTCATGCATTGGCATCACGAGCTGAATGCAGAGCAAGCATGTGCTCTATAGAAGGCGAGAAACACGGAGAGCCCAGAGGGAGAAAGAGAAGTCAGAGAGGGAGAGGGAGGGAAAGGGGGCAAGCGCATAGGGATACCGATACAAGTTACTTAGTTTATGGCAACATCACAGCCATTTGGAGCTTCCCCTCGTAATTCCGATTCGATTTCAGCTCTCTCCTGCTCTGCACACCAAATTTGAAAGCTCTCAATTTTTCGCTCAGCAACATTTTTGTGATTTGCACAGATTTTTGCTTGTCGCTCTGAAAGTTCGGCCCTATTTTGTTGCCTTCGCCTGCTGCATTCAGCTCAGCTCAGTTCAGTTCAGTTGAGTTCAGCTCTACGTTGTCCTATTTTTTTTGTTTTTATTTTTGTTTTTGTTCAAATCTGGCACAATTTGATCCAGTGCAACATTGTTGCAGCAGCAGCTTCTTGGAGTTCATTAAGCGCATGTGAGCCCATGCCAAACAATGTCGCACACTGCCACACCTCCCAGTTGTTCCGGCTCTGGCCTCTTCATTCAGCACACGTGTTCTTTCTGGCCAGTGTTGCCAGCTTTTATTGAGAAACAAAAACAGATTTTGGCGGAACGATCCTATAAATAAAGGTGTAAAATTTGGTGGAAAAATCTAGAAAACCGCTAGGTTGTTCATAAGACTTTTTAAGCTCATCAACAGTTGTGATTTGTTTATAAATATATAAATTTAAATAATATGTATATAATAGATAATATTTTTTGTGTGCACACAGAAATCACTTTAATCTTTAATTTTCCTCGAATTTGATTCTAAATTTTCCAAACCAAAGCGTAGATCCCGCAGATATTTTGGGGATTTACTCTTTCGAAATTTTTTATGGAATAAAGTCGAAAAACGAGAACTGAAAAAAATTCAGGATATTCTGGCTGGTTTTTAAATTCGACAGATACAAAATACGGAGCTATTTTGAATTTTTTAACGAAAATTTTTGGTTTACCGCGTCCCATTGTATTTTTTTTTATAGTTTAAACATTTAAATGTTGCTAGAATATTTAATTATTCCCGTGAAAGTTTACTGAGAACGGAGAAATCCATCATGTCCCTATTCTATTGCATGCAAAAAAAAGTACATAATTTTTAGCCTCTTCAGAACAAAATTAAAACCAAAAATGACGGTACATTTTCAAGGTCTTTTTTTATCTCTACAGTTTGTCGATTCTCTCTTTATCATAAAATAAAAAATTTGGTAGCAATAGCAGCAGTAGATCAAGAGAGAAATTAAACGAAACCTATAAAAATATTTGTTTCTATTCTATTGCTGGGCAGTGTATTATTCTCTTTTATTTCCTAAAAAATTTTTCTACAAATTTGAAAAAAAAAAAAAAAAAAACTGAAGAAAGCCCAATATATATTTTTGAAAAAATACCAAATTCATTTTCGCCTCAGTTCCACAATTTTTCTATCAAACTCTCTTCAAAAAACAGCCAGATTTAAAGGCCAAAAAAAGTGGATTTGGCAACCATGATTCTGGCACAGCGAAATGAGAGTATATATGTGCCATATGGCTAAGCGAGAGTGCTAGCTTTTAGCCAGATTAGTTTCCATCATCTTAACATTCCTAATTAATGAAGCCTTTGTTCTGCCTGCTGCCAAGGTGTTAAATCAAAGACTTGCATGCGTAATTTCTAATGAGTCTCAAGTGCACAAAATGAGTTTGTTTTCGTTTTGTTTTTTGTCATGAGCGCACAAAAAACCCATTAGTATCTCATGCAGTCTGCTTTAAAGTATCTCTGAAATACGCCATACTTTTCTATGCCCAAACAATTTCCGCAGCATGTCAAACTCAACTCAAATCAAATCATCAAATGCAGCGCATTCATTTCAGAATGCTGTGCAGACATGATGCGACATGTTCATTTGCGAAATGAATACGAGTATATTCACTATCTATTCACTATCCATTAGTGACACGTATTTTATACTATATTCGCATACAATTTTAATGCTATTATTTGATATTAGATATGCAGGTGCAAGTGCTCGCATTAACATCGCTCTTAATTAGCTGTAATTCCATTGGTTTTAATCAGTTTTTCAGAGTTTGAATCGGCCCATGTTGTTATCGAATAAACACACTGTGTGTGTTTTCAGCTATAGAATTTTCTCATTAATATTTGCGTTCACAATGAGAGCTAATCATAACTATTGCATATACTGCTAATACGCTGTGTAATTATGATTGTTGCACAGCATTTGCGGACAAACAAAAGTTCTTTTCATGCAGAACGCACAAGTTTGTAAAACTAATTTCCTAGTGGGAAATGTCAAAATGTTTTTGACAAGTCCAATTTTGGGAAATTTCGAATTTAAACCGTAATTAAGTTTACGGCGGCTAAGGCAATTAGCGCCGCACACAAAACTAATTTATTTTATGTGCGCATTTCTATGTAGCATATTTCTGGCCCAACTCACATACCACCCAAGGCCCACTGTCCGGCACATTCCACTGTGCGCAATATTATGTCAACATTGTAAATAAAAGTTGTAAAACAAGTGCATATTCTGCATAATAATTACAGCACGAATTAGCTAAACAGGAGCGGATTGGGGCAAAGTAATTTTAGATGAATACTGAAATGGAATTTTCCGAACAATTTATAAAGTTTCTGTAGCAATCAGTCATCAGTGTCTAAAGGGCTTAATGTGTAGAATACATTCAATGCTATATTGCAATTATAATAAGATATTTGATTTCATCCAATATTAGATTGTAGTTAATTTATTTAGGATTTTAATAGCTCTCAGAAATTACTAATGTTTCTCAAATCACAGAAGCCAAAATCTTTATGTTAAATTGTGTAATTCCATCATTTGATTATTTGAAATTTATTTCCTATTTAATCGAATGCTATTTTGTTTCTTCAGGCCGTTGTGTCCCATGACAAGAATAACTCTTTTTTATTATTCTCTCATTTTCCTTCTACGCATTTCGGCATATACTTATTAAAAATTACAAAATTTAGCACACGAATAAATACAACAAATTTTAAAAATACGTACAGTTTTACTTAATAATTTTATTGTTAATTTTCATAATTTGGTAAAGTTGTTTTAAATAAATAGTTAATATAATGTCCATCGTCAGTGTTTCTGGGTGGACTTTCTTTCCTCTACTGTAATTGTTGCGTAAATTATTTATTTATTTATTATTTTATTTAAATATATTTTCAGCTGTAAACTGCCTTCACAATATAATTATAATATTAATAAGTTTAAATCATTACCTATAATTAATAGATTATTTCACTATAACTATTCGCCATTAAATTTTAAATATATTTAACCGGTATTTCTTCTTTGGCCCAGACACATTTTTAGCCTTATTGCGCTCCTGTTTGCTTATGGAAAATAAATTGCAAATATCGAAATGAGCCGAGCGTCGTTTAGTTGCCAAGAGAAATGGCAGTAGCGAGTGAGCGGGGGAATGAATGAATGAATGAATGAGTGATGAAGCGTACGTCACGTCGACGCCACAAGGAGCAGGAGGAGCAGCAGGCGCTCTGTAGGTGCAGGAGTCAAACAGCCAGGAATGAAAAAGGAGAGAGGGAGTGGAAGAGGGAGAGGCGGGAGCAACAGGATGGCGTTGGCTGACATTACACTTGTCAACGGGTAGTAATTGCGTTGACGGTGCCAGGCGTTGAGTGTGATGAGTGCTATGAGTGCGAGCGTGAGTGCCGATGAGTGTGGCTTGACTGGCGCAGAGCAACTCATCATCAGCATAACACAACGCACAATAATTGCCGGCTGACGAGCAGGGCGATAAAGAGCTAGAGGCCAATGGATGAGGCAGCAGACGGAGCGATGGCAACTGGTGTGCATCAATAATGCGATGGCGACGCGTCGCTAACTTGGCCAAGTGGCTCTCTTTCACTTGTTGGCCGCAAAGTCAACTGGCAGCAGCAGCAGCAGCAGCTCAGGGGCGAAAATCACACCCATTTATCAGCGAGGAGGAAGAACACAGAAAATAGACAGCAACAGGGACCGCAACAGCTAATTGCAGTTCATGCGAAAAACATCGTTAATCAACTCATTGACAGTTTGTTATTTGTTAAACAAAGCTAATGACTTAATGGCATAAATGGTGTGGCAACTGGTGTATACAAGCCAGGCCAAGCCAGCTCTGGCCAAGCCAAGGATATCCGCCAACAACAACAGCAGCAACAGCAGCAACAGCAGCAACAGGACAAAGCAATGGCTGCCGCTGCCCGACGTTTGAATAAATGACATGGCCACCCTAGAGGGTCATGGGGTGGAGTACATGGCGGGCAGTTGGGGGGATTGTGTTTCTGATATTCCCTCTCTCGTGTCGTGTTCGTATTTATGTAGATAAACAATAAAAATGACAAGCAAAGGTAATATTAATTGTGCTGGCAGAGAACTGGGCCACAGCACCACTGGGGAAGGGGGGAGGGAGCCAGGGAGGGGCTGGCACCTCGCAACTGGGACCTGGTATCACGTTATGCCCAGGAGAGCATCCGCTGTAGTTTAACTGAATTTGCAGCTGCTCGAAATGAGAGACAGGTCTCCAATATCATTAGCTGGCATGGTTTGGCTTAGCCATAAACTGAGCTATATATAGCGAGCATATTCCAAGTGCAAATAATTCCAAGAAAATTTCATATATTTCTACAAAAGAAATATACAATAAAATCATATACAAGCAGGCTCTGCCACATTTATTTGCTATTTTAAAGGTCTGTTAATCTCGGAATTCATTCTGTAAAAACTCTCCTTCTGATTAGGAAACAAAAATTTAAAAAAAATATATCTAAAAATTTGTATTCCAAATTTCTAGTAAAAGTATTTTAATTTTAATCGAAAAGCATTCAAAATGAATATGAACATGAACTACCAGATGCCATATGAAGCTGATTTCGGTGACGACAGCAAGGTAAATTTCGATTGCCATCAACAGTTAATTTCGGCAATTAGCAAAACCCTTTTTATAGATACAAATGAGTGGGCCAACTGCCTCCATGGCCATACCGATGGGCATGCCCATAAACCAAATGCAGATCCCATTATCCCAGATGACTATGCCGGCCGCTGCTCCCCTCTCCTACCCAATGTCGACAAATATGATACAGCCGCAACCGATGGGCATGATGCCGCAACCAGCAATGCCATCGATGCCAGCAATGGCGTCGATGCCAGCAATGGCGTCGATGCCGCAGGCGCTCCCTAATCAGATGAACATGCCGCAGTTGTCCATGCAAACAATGTCGCAATTGCCACCTGGAGCTGTGACGCCATTGAGCAGCATGACCATGATGCCCCTAGCTGGCAACGGCATCGATGGGGGCGGCATGAACGTGGTGGTGCCCGATTTGCAGCCCCTCTCTGCCATGCATTCAAACCAGCATCAGCATAAGCAGCAGCAACAGATGCAACAGCTGCAACAGCAGCAGCAGCAGCACCAGCAGCAACATCAGCATCAGCCTCATCAGCAGCAACAACATATGGAACGCAGCACTGGAGGTGGCAACAATTGGATGAATTATGGCAGCCCACAAATGTTGCCAATTAGCAACTGGAACTACCCACAGAACTACCTAACGCCCAACACCTCCCCCTACATGCCCAACGAGCAGATCTTCCAGCAATCTTATCAGCAACCTTATCAGCAGCAGCAGCAACAACATCAGCAATATCAGTCCCAGCCTCGCATGAAGTCTCCCAATGAACTCAACTTCCGAGAGCCGCGCAATGGACTCAAGTAAGCAGATTTTTCTTTTAAGAAACTCTTTCCCATTTTCCTGCCTCTCCCTTCCTTTTATGCTCAATTGCAGCTCCCCTTCGGTGCAGGATATGATGAGATTCTCCAGAAGCAACAGCACTGGCAACATTAGCGGTATGTGCATATTTTATTTATTATAAAATATATAATTTATAATATATATTTTATTAATTTATAATTTATATTTTTATTTAAAATTTATTTATTTTTATTTTATTTGCAGCCAAGAAACTTCCCCACTGGCGCTAATTTCTGTGGCTGTCTTTCCGACTTAAGTTCATTGTTCATTGGCATTTTAAGCAAAATCTGTGAACGTCTTGCATGTTAAAAATTTCCTCAATTTCTGGTCAAACAAATAATATACACATACAACTAAAAAATCTAGCCGTTATTTTTAGAGCAATTAGAAGTATTTCTCTTTCAGGCTTTGTCAACCACAGCGACCAATGAAAAGTTTTTACCAGTTGGTTGGCTGCTTGATAAGCGCGACGGTTTAAAAGTTTTCACAATTTTCACAGTTTTCGCTGTTGGGCACAAATGCATTTGGCGTCGGGTTTTCACTTTGGCCATGGATTTGGCTTTTTAAACGCTTTGATTTATGGCATACAGACATCAAAATTGGCAACATGTTGCAACTTTTAGCCACAGCCACAGCCGAAGCCATAACCGAGGCCGCTGTAAGTCCACGATATCAAGACATTTCGCTAAAAAATGAGCCAAGCCAGCGAGACAAGACGATGGCCAACCGAAGCAAACGGAGACGATGAAAAATTTATGCTGACCGCATGATGAACGCATAAAAAATGCTGCCAACTTATGGCTGAAATGCAATCCAACTCGCTCCAACCCATATAAACAATGGCTTTATCGAACCGCTGGCATCAGCTGGCCCAATACTTCAGCGAGTATCCAGCGGATACAACGCACACAATGCAAACTGGCAACTAAGAAACTAAGTCATTTTGGGTTTGTCGCTAGATTTCTGGCAGCCAAGGTGTGAATATTTTATGCGACAATCGTTTTTGCTCTCTCCCTTTTGAGAACCATAAATCTTTGCGTTGTTTATTCAGCTAAGTTTTGGGCCTTGGCGCGGTTGCACATTGTGGCTGATGTGGCAACAATTTGAAGAAGCTGGCGCCAATTGTGGCCTGGCAGCTGACAGCAGAACTGCCAACGAGCTGGAAACTTAAAATTTGACATACTTTGGAAGTTGGAAGCAGAGAAATAATTGTTCGCTTCAGTCCTACATTCTTTACTTTTTTAAATAAATATAAAATATTAGACAAATTTTAATACATTATTGTATTTTCTATTTTTTGATTACTTTTCTAAATTAATTCAATTTAAATTGTAATTCAATTGAAAAGACTTCCAAAAGTTGAATTGATCAGCTTACTATTCACTTAATTTAAACCAGTTGCTAACCGCTTTTGCCCAGTATATATTTCTCCCTAGATTTAATAACCCTTCCTTAGAATATCCTGTCAGAGTAGAAGGTATTCCTTGGCTAAATTTGGAAATGCAACGAAACGAAGCGAGTCGAAGCAAAGTTGCTTGAACTATTACACATTTTGTGAAAAATTTCAACTATGGCAAAAACTAAAATAATCTCATTTAAACTGCCATCCAGCTGCAGTCCATTCCACCAACACACACACAGAAATCACACACACTCATAGATATAGAAATGGAAATACTTTTCCATAGAGTTCCATGCTAAAAACGAGTCCCGATGCGCACATAAAATGCACATGCCCAAAATTGTTTTGGTTGAGAATTTTGCAGAAGCAGCTCCCGCAAGTATTTTACATTTTCCGTGCCTGGGGTGCGAGGGGATTTGTGGGGCGTGGCAGCTGAGGCATCATTAAAATTAAAAAGAAGAAGAGAAACGAACAGAACCCACAGAAACAGACAGCTGAATGGACGTTGAATGCTCTGCCCGCTCTAGCTCTTTCTCCCTAGCTCTCCTTCCCTAGCTCTGTATGTTTCAGCTCAACACATGGACATGGACATTTTGGAAAAGTTTCTCGGAGATGCCAAGCCCAACTCGAGACGCACAATGACAATGTATGAGCGCATGCCGTAGGGTGTTTGGTGGTGGCGCCACCTACCGGCCAGTTGCAGTGTTAACGCTGCCCTGTCAAAAGTTGAAAACGTTACGTTACCAAAATTTTATTCATGACGGAAGCAATACTCCAAAATTTTGTGTATTAATATCAGGGCAATTGTGCGAGAGTGTGAAGGGAGCATCCGAAGCAGAATGCAGAGGGAGGGGAAGTGAAAACAGGGAGTACTATGTACTTCAGAGGGCCACGGGTCGCTGCAACTGTCCAACTGCCAGAGCAACTGTCTGTGTGTCTAACTGACACACACACACACACACATTTTAGATGCGATATGCGGTTGCTTGGATACGTAAGGCGGTTAGCTGGCAGTAGAAACAGAAATAGGAGTAGGAATAGCAATAGGAATAGGAGCAGAAATAGGAGCCAAGACCGATCTGCCTGGGCGCACACTGCCAACACAACCTCAAATTGCATTCCTAATTCCTTTTATACTCAGCACGCCCCCTTTTCTGCAAAATGTGCAATTTCCGCTCGAAGGCGAAACTCCAAGCATCCATCCACATACTAGACATCCACGCAGAGACAGAGGGCCACAGGCATATCCCACAGCACAACATTTATTAGAATCATTTTATTATTTTGCGGGCAACTGCCTCATGTTGGCATCAACATACGTCATATCTTCCGTGTTCCCCCCGCACCCACAACTGCCGACAGGTGGAGCCATTGAAACCACTTGCAGAATGTAATATTGCAATGGCTGAACTCGATGGCTGTCTGTTTGTGTGTGTGGGTAAACTTCAGACGTGAAATTTCAATTAGACTCAGAAATGCAACTAAAAGAGGATCAGTTGATAAGAGCCTCTCAGCAGAAAATAGCAACAGTGCAGCGAAACTTTAAGCTAGTACATAAATCATTCAATTTATTAATTTAAAATATTAGTTTTAACTATTCATTTATCAACTAAGCTACTAAGAGCAGTCAACAGAGAAATTAAAAATACAACACAAAAGTGCAAACTATAATTTAATTGTAATTTATGAAGAATATAAAGATATCTGGGAATAGCCCCTAAAATTAATTTCATTACGAATTTTTTTATTAATTTAAATATTTCTGCCGTGTTGTTTGTGCGTTTTATGATTTTAAAGCTCTAACTATATGACTTTGAACTAGAAAAACTCTGGAACAAATATTATGCAAATCATATCTGAATCACTAAAATCTAAAACAGTATTTTTAAAGAAATTCAGAATATCTTTTTATGCTCTGCACTCATTGCCAATAAGTTCATTTGCATAAACTTAGAATTAGACAACTGCTATTTTTCTTATCCAGCAAACTGTATTTGAGGCTGTTGATTTTAGACTTTCTTCATAAGTTTGCTTTGAGCCTGGCTGGCCAGGATTCTGCAGTTGCATTATCACTTATTATAGTCTATATTCTTAGCAGATTATTCAGGAACTGCCACAAATCTGTCTGCAAATGAGCCATGTAGTTTGTCAAAACTGCAGTTGATGCCATTTTAATTTGCCATATATGTGATGATTTCTGAAACAGATTTTCAGTCGTCACCGATTTCAGGCTTAACCTCAAGCCTCAGGCAAATGAAATAAGTGCCTAAGCAGCAGGAATGATATCAAACGATGGAGAGTCAAGTCAACATGAATTTAACTTGTCGTTTGTAGCCACAAAAACAATTGCAGCTTTGACATTGGCTGTTAGTGACATATAGAGGACACTCACAGGATCTCAGGATGCTAACTTGGCTGCAAAAATGAAAAACTAAAAAACGTTGTGTGCTGTGTTGTTTAGAATATGCAGTTTGCTTTTTTGATTGTTGTCTTTTGGGGTTTTGTGCAGTTTTGTTGAAACTATGCCAACAGTTTTGCCTGGTTTTTGCCTGGTTTCTGCCTGGTTTCTGCCAGAATATAACTTCATCAACTACCTCAATGTCGTGCTTATTCTGCATCGGCATCGGCGTCAACCTCGTCGTCCTTTGCCATGGATGAATATTTGCACAGACAAAACAAAAAGCTAAAACTCGTTGCCCAAATGTTTTGTCATCATTTGTAGTCATTGTGTCTGTGTGCAGTTTTAGGCCCTGTACTTTGAAAAAGTACGAAAGGGTGCTTTAGTTTAGGCATACTCTACAAAATATATATATTCCAGATGGGGATGACGAGCTGAATTACGCTGTAAATTACATTATGATCAGTGAAGAAATATCGAAGATATGCTAAATAGCATTTGCTTGATTAGGTAGGTCGATACGCGCATAGGTTGATTATATAAACAAAAGTACAGGGGCTGCTACTGTTGGTTACGTACGACTGTAGCTATTCGCTCATCTGAGCCGTCCCCTCCTTACTCAGAATTTGCCTTTTATGGACCTCTGTGAATGCAGCTGTGTGTGTGCACATCACTTGGCCCAGATTATCGAATGTGTGGCAGAGAAAATAATGCAGTATGCTTTCGTTTATAGAGAATTTGAAACGGGCGTAGGCTTTTCTCCAGGGGGGGCTGCCATTGCCTGCACCTGAGCTAATGGCTTTTTGTTTTGCTCATTTTGTGTGTGCTTTGAGTAATTAAATTTATGGGCCACATAGTACCTGGTCCGGTCTGGTCTGGTCTGCTCTGGCAACCTGTTCGCTTCGATACCAATGTAATGCCACGGCCCAAACAAACCAGCCGCAGATGCTGTTCAAATATTTGACTTTTGGCCCATGCCCATAACTGTCCATGTAGCCGCTGTTGTTTGTTGGCTATTAATTTCGAGTGGTTGAAGCCAGAACTGAACCCCCGGATATAGAGATATATACACACAGGCCGACACTGTACTCGCTCGCTTCAGTCGAGGCCCATGTGTACACATGTTTGGGCTTGTAAAAATGTCATGTTAATTTGTGGATTGGCCAACCAGCGCCTGGACAGTGCAAAAGCATGCAAATAAATGTCTAGATGGCTTACAACCTCCCACCCACACACGAATTGAGAAGACAACATCTCTCTGCCCCTCTCCCCCTCCCACGCAGACTCTTTCCCTCTCAGATTTATGAGCGACTGTGAAAAGTGCTGCCAATAAATTTTCGATACTCTCATAGCATTTCGTCGTTCGTCTCTGTTTCTTTTTTGTTGGCCTACTTGTGGGGTTTTGGCCAAGTATTTGCTTATTCTATGCAGATTTTTATATGGATTTTAATAATGATCCATTTCGTGTGATGTACTCTTCTTTAAACAATATTGTAAAGTAATTAAATTAGCCAACTGTGTGTAAATTTATTTGTTTTATTTTTATACCCTGTACCCATTGAAAATGGGAAAAACAGGGTTAATAACTTTGTGCAAATGTATGTAACAGGCAGAAGGAGGCGTGGCAGACCCCACAAACTATATATATTCTTGATCAGGAAGACGAGCCGAGTCGATTGAGCCCTGTCTGTCTGTCTGTCTGTCTGTCTGTCTGTCTGTCTGTCTGTCTGGCCGTCTGTATGAACGCTTCGATTTCGGAAACTACAAAAGCTAGAGCTGCCAATTTTGACATGTAGGTAGATAAATAACGTACGCAGATCAAGTTTATTTCAAATCTTCGATGCCACGCCCCTGCCGCCCACAATGAATAAAATAAAATACATTCGCCTATTTAAGAGACACTAAGCTATTGACATAAATTCTGTTTTCAGTAGTTGGTAGGTCTATATCATACGCAGATGAGGCTTTTTTGAAATTTTTGATGCCACGCCCCTTTTACGCCCTAATCGAAAAAAACGCGAATAACAAGCGTAATATTAAACATAGAATGTTGTTATTTGGTATATATACTCTCCTCTATTATATTTAACTATCCTGAAAAGCGCATTAAAATCGGTTAATAAACATAGGAGATATAAGCTACTCAATACTGCAGGTATTGCTTCGCACGGGCCCTGCAGCCCAGCAAGTGTATGTGTGTATGTATAAACAGAAACACACATACATGTAGAATAGACGAATACCATATATGTATGTGTGCATGTACGCATGTAAACAACACCAATAGCAAGGTGCCAAAATAAGATTGCGCAAAATAACAAAAGTCTGTGACGCGTGACGTCAGAGACCAAGCGACAAGTGTTCGAGCGCCACCTTCATCGCCATACCATGTGCCAAACTGAGTTTTGGCGGTAGCGTTGCCACCTCGTCAGATCGTTTTAATCAAGATAGATTAAATTATATTTAAAGAATATTATTATATACTGAACGGGCGAGCGCGCAGCGCGAGCTGTGGTACAGGGTATATAAGACAGTCGGGCTTGCCCGACTGTCAGGTCGAGCGCGCCAGAGCGCGCGAGATTTTTTAAATTGTTAAACAGAATGAATTATAATATGACATTATTGCGGTTTTAATTAAGTTTTCTAAAAATTTATTTGTATTATTATTATAGTTATATTTAAATTTATTTATTAAATTAAATACTTTAATTTCACAATCGACTGTAAATAAAATTCAATCAAGTTAACATAAATATATGTGAATAAAAATAAAATAAACTATATGTATAGTAAGTACATTATAAACCAATAATAAAAGAAACTAATCAAATAATAATAAAAATTCAATATTAGATCAAAAATGCAATTAAATGAAAATATAACTAAAATAAAAATCAGAACCAGTAGGGACGGAGCTACAGTCGGACGCAACCGACTGTAGGAGACCCTGTACTTTGTGTTTTCTTCGCTGTTTCTTATTCGATCGTAATGTAATTCACAGCATCGATGGGGATTGTCACAGACTACGTACATGCCACATCCTAAGTCTTTAGCTGTTAAACTGAAGCTTTAAAACTGAAAACTGTTGCTAATTTGGTTTTTCGGTTACCGGAAGAATGGAAGGAGTTAGCAAAAAACCCAAACTAACTTGATCTGATGGCTGCATAGGAGAACCTAAATACCAAAAAATTGTATTTCTAGCTCTTATAGTCTGCAAGATCTAGGTGGTTTCTTTGTCTGATCTATCTTCGCTGTTTCTTTTCCTTTCGTAATGTAATTCACAGCATCGATGGATAATGCCATAGGCTGCGTACATGCCAAATCCCAAGTCTATAGCTTTTAAACTGTGGCTGTAGTTGCGCTTACATACATTTATAAAACAATTTACTGCTGCATAACTTCGCTGTTTCTTTTCCGATTGTAATGTAATTCACAGCATCGATGGATAATCTAATAGGCTACGTTCATGCCAAATTTGAAGTCTGTAGCTCTAATATTGTAGCTGCAGTTGCACATAAATACATTTTGCAAAACATTGTCTATTGCATATCTTCGCTATTTCTGTTTCAAATCATAATTTTATTTAACGCATTGGTGGATAATGTCATAGACTACGTACATGCCAAATTACAAGCCTGTAGCGCTATTATTGTGGCTGCTGTGGCGTTTATAGTTTTCGAGATTTTTGAGGTAGGTGTAGATTTTTGCTGATTCGCGGATGAAGGAGGTGAGATATCAAAAGTTTGAAACAAACTTGATCTGCTTGCATTAGCTGACTACCTAAATCCGAAAAGCTGGTGTCTTTAGCTTTTATAGTTGCTGAGATCTAGGTGTTCATACGGACAGACGGACAGACACACAGACACACAGACACACAGACACACAGACGGACAGACGGACAGACGGACATGGCTATATCAACTCAGCTCGTCGTCCTGAGTCAGAATATATATACTTTGTGGGGTCTACCACGCTTCCTTCTGCCTGTTACACACAGCTGTCATTTGCACTAAATTAATAGACCCTTTTACTTTTTTAAAGGTACAGGGTCTAAAAATCAGAAAAATACCAAATTGAATTAAATAATTCAATGAAATAAAATTTTTTTTTTTTTTGTGAAAATATAAAAATTTATTTACTTTATTTTATGGTATACTATTACTGTTATGTGTAGTAATTTATACCATAGTGATGTGTAATATTTCAATTTATATATACAATTGTATATATTTACTCCTAAAAAATAGGGTTTTTACAAATATTAAGTTATAGTTAAATTCGTCTGTTTGGTAAGTCAGTTGGGTGTATTCTTTTCAGTCTTCTCCTCATCGTTATGCCGTGGTTTCTTCTCGCTCGCAGGAGTCTTTTTGCTAGCTGGTTAGGGTGGTTTAAAAGTTTAATCCGATATGCAGTAGCTTGCCGATTGAAATAAAATAAATATAAAACAAAAATAATATATGTATATATTCACATTTAACAAAAAAATGTAAACAAAATTTAAATAAATTGTTAACAAATGGATATTGATAAATGCAACAAGAATTGTCTTTCAACACAAAGATGCACAGCAAATACGCTTGAAATGCAAACTTTTCATTTGCCGTATTAGAGTAAACAGCTCTGGGACACCACAGAAGAGGCCCATTGACAAAAAGGGAATTGCTTGAAGGCAAAACCGTTTAATTATTCCATTTTGCATTTTCATGCTCCTGCTCATATGGCAGCAGAAGGATTACCACAATTCTCTGTTTGCATTCTTCGGCAGTGCACAAAAGCAGAGCACATTGCTCATACGCAATGTTGGCGCAGATTTCTGAAAAGCCAAAAACGTAATCATAGTCATAGTCATAGTCTATAGTGTGTTTTGTGGCGTGTAGTATGTACAATTCGTACACTCAACAAAAATACAACAAAAGCCACAAGAAATCAGTGAATTATACAACATTTAAACAAACACAAAACTACAGAGGCCAGAGCACAGGGGAGAGGGCAGAGGGGCATGCATAGAAATCCACAAAATTAAGTTAAGGCGCTCACACAATGACGAGCACAAAGTTTGGTCAAAAACTTCAGTTAGAGATGGAGAGTGTTGGGAAAGGGGGGAAGGGGAGGGGAAACTATCACAGCAAAAGTGAAGTAAGTTGAATGTAAGCAAACAAGTTGAACCAACAAACCGAGTCTCTAATTGTATTTGTGCATGTGTGCATACTCTCTCTCTTTCTCTCTCTCACGTTCTCTTTGTCTGATTCGCCCCCTCTCATAGGGGCACTGACTGACTGCTGTGGGCGTGGCACAGTGTTTTATGCGGCAGACCAGAACGCAGCACTTTGGCTTTGGTCCTCTCGGTTTACAGAACGGCAAGAAAATATGAAGAAACCAAAACGAATCCAGCACCAGAGCCAACAATACGTGAAATGCAACTTTTTCGGTATGACGCTCCGGCACAATGGCCAAAATCCGTCTCTGGCCATGGACCAACAAATGCACAAAAGCCCGGCGTAAATTAAGATAAAGTAACACACACACATTGTACTCGCATTCTATTCTGTGCCTGCAATTACAAAACATAAGCATATAAATTGATTTAATTTTATTTTTAGTTATTAAACTATTTGTCTGAGTTTATTTATAACATTTAACTGAAATAACATTTCTACTTTTCAGTCAATTTTATTTTAGTTAAGAAATTACAAAAAAAATATTAATAATTCAAATTTGCCAGCATTGGTTTTCGCTTTTTTTTTTCAAATTAATAATACAAAATAAGATTCATATTTGAGATTGATTTGATTTCTTAAAGTTATACAGATTTAAACATTATAAAGTAATTCATTAGTGAGAAGCAATTTATTTAGTGTTAAGGCTTGTATGCTTCATGTTTTTCATTTTTAACATTTAACGCTTTTAAATAAAATTATTTTATAGTTATTAACATTAGTATATAACTAGTTGTTTACATTTTATAATGAAAATATAATATAATACAACATAATTTTTAACTAATTAAAGTTTGTGATTCATTTGGTTTCTTAATTTATACAAAAACAAAACTAACAGAATTATGTCTACAGCAAATGTGTAATATGCAAAAAGCCAATTTCATTGTGAAAATTTTTGGATGCATTCGTTTTCTTAATTTATACATAATAGAAACAAATTCATGAATAAAAAGCAATTAAATCCCGTTAAGGTTTGTTAACTTAGACTTTTCCATTTAACATTTAATGCATTTATAATGCATTTTATAATAAAGACAACATAAAATTAATTTCAATCATACAAATTGTGATTCATGTGGTTTTTTAAAATATATAAAAACAAAATTAACAAAACGACACATTTGTAATAAACAAACAGTAACATTTTCAATGAAAAGCATTTCAATGCTGTTAAGGCTTGTTTACTTAAACTTTATCGATTTCAGACTCAAATGTTGCATCTGTTTTAGCATTTGAGACTCTTTGTCACATAGGAAATTTCCATGTAACCTGCACTGATCAATAATGAAGCGAAAGTCCTTGTTATGGCTCAGCGCAATAGGATTGCCGATCAGTATCAAAAGACCCATTGGTCTAGAGAGCATGACATTCAAGCGACGTGGATTAGTCACAAATGCGGATATGTGATTCACAGAGCCTACCATGGAGGCGATTATAACGAGCTTCTCACGGCCCTGATAGCTTTCGACACTACCGACCTCAACCTTATCATGATGCTGGTTATTTAGCAACTGTTTGATCAGCTTGCATTGTGCCAAATATGGAGTGATCACTCCAATGTCCTCCTGGTTCAACCGCTGTTTTTTACCGAATCCTCCATGAGTTAGCATCTTAACATACCAGCTCAATTGCTGAGCCTCCAGCTCGTTGTAGCTGCTGGTCGATTCCCGATCGGTCCTTCCATAAACCGCCTTAAATATGATGGGAAACCGTCTATTCGGTAGCAAATGGCAGTTGGCCGTTTGGCCGACCTTGGCTAATGGGGCCAATGGAATGAGCTTGTTGTCGTAGTAGAGCTTATTGTAAAGGCCCACAATTTTTGGATGGGATCTGTAGTTTCGACGTAGGCGTGTCTGTAGCCGGCAATTATAATTGCCGAATTTGTCCAGCTGGTACAGCGGATGCTCCATCAGACGCTCCATGAGTGAACGACCTAGTCCCAACGACCTTGCTCTGTTGTTCTTGATTACCGGGCCCAGTTGCTTATGATCACCGGATAGTATGATATGGCAACCGCGGTGCTTGATGTTAACGATGCCCAAGAGAGACTCGGGCTCAGAGGATGCTCCTGCTTCGTCAATAAACACATGGCTTATTCCCCCAACGCACTCCAGTCCTAGTATGCCGGTTCGACACAGCGTTGCAACTATTATGGGGTATATGCTGTATTCCTCTGGCTTTTTAGATGTATACACAATACTTCCGTCTTTGTAGCAGTTCGAGTTTTTTACGATCAGCGGATGCACCGTCTTTAGCCCTTGCTGAAATCGAAGCTTGGAGAAAAGGCGTATTATTCTAGCATTTGGTTGTCCTTTTTTTAATTTCAGCTCTTCAATCTGCTCTATGGCCTCGCACAGTTTTAGGGCAATAGTATCGCAGGCTGAATTCGAGCCTGCAGTCACAATTACACGAGATCTTTGCCTAAGACTGAGCTGCAGAATGGCCTCAACAATTGTCGTCGTCTTGCCGGTACCTAGAGTGGAGTAGTAGAGTTACTAGATGAGTTCCAGTTTGGTAATAATAATTGTAATTATTATGCATTCACCTGGTGGTCCGAAGACAATATAGGGCGCCAGCCTGCAGGGGCCTGCAACAATTTGTTGCACTGCCTGCAGCTGCTCAGCATTTGAGGCAATCACTTGATTATAGAGCGACAGGGCCGGCAAGTTGATATGCGGCTTCATGGCGGCGGCATCAGCAATTGGAAATAAATATTTCCGATAGTTGGAGTCAGATTTAAGCACATTCAAAACGCAGTACATCAAACGCATTGGAATGCGTTGCGAACGAAATATCACATCGTATTTCTGTTGTGGATCTATCTTCGTTTGGCACTCAAAGCAAATTGTGGTTCGATTCACTTTACGAATTACGCCCCTATGACGAAACTTTGCATCCTTGGGCTTTAAACGTTCATGAATATGTGGAAATTGTGCTAAGATGTTGTGCTGCAATCGAGGCGAGGCCAATAAGCTTTCCTTGGGCACGATCACCACCTCATCCAAGTCGGCCTTCAGCACATCTTCAGGATTAACATCTGTCCGACTAAGGTCAAGTTTGTAATCTATTCTCCCCAATTTATGCACCACTCGATTGTTTTCCATCAGCTTGTCGAATTCATCCATTGTGGCAATGTCTTCAATGCTGAGCAATGTTTTCAGTATGGGCACATAATTGGCGCGATCCAAATTATTGTTTTTCAAATATGGTATAAATACTGATTCCGCCTTTATAAGGCTGCTGGTATTAAAGCGCGCTTTTAAAGCCTTGATCATAATATCTTTTGGCTCATAAAATGGCAAACCTTCCATGGCTCTATGATTTCAATTACATTACAACTGATCTCTGAAACAACTTTAGCACAACTGAAGCACTTAGAACGAAATCTCTAATTCGGCGAACTGATCAGCTGGCTTGCCCTTGCAGCTATCGCCTATCGAATATCGAATATCGAAATTCAAATAATGAAATTAGTTTACTGAAATATATATTATAATATATTCACATGAAAATTGCATTTAAAATATACATTTTTGTCGAGTATGTCCAATTATTATTTGAGAATTCACGAATAACAATGCCATTGATCAAGCAAATTAATTTGTTATGCCATAGCAGCCAGCTATTTTATGGCTGTTAAAAGTGTTGAACAACGCGTGGTATTTACAGCTGTTCATATCAGGGGCTTTCTTTAATTTTAAACAATCAATGTTGAAAATTTAACGGGTTTCAGATTTTAAAATTTAGTCATCATATGTAAATGTTTTGGAAAATATATATTATATTTAAATATATTATATTATATTTATTATATTGATTAAATATATTATTTTAAGCTATACGATATATATATATTTTTAAGCTATCTATATACTATTTTACATTGGTTGTATTCACCAGGTTACCCGCTCCATGGATCGATCACCCGAAAACCGATTATTTTTAATTTTTATTATATTGTATCATACAGTTTTTGTTTAGCTTTTTTATACATTTTTATTTGTAGGTAATTTTAAATACATATATATAATAAAAAAAATTAAAATAAATAATACGATTCAGCAAAGTTGATTTATCTTTCATGAAACTGATAACCTTTATAAAAAAAAAGAACGAAGATATGCTGCAGGCCATTTGCTCGACTGTTTGTGTATTATTGAAACAGGGTCTCCTACTGTCGGTTACGTTTGACTGCAGCCTTCCGTCCGACGGATCTGCTCCGTCTTTACAGGTTTTCATTTATTTATCAAACTAAATATGAAACATATATGTATGTAGATTATCGAGCCTGCTAAGCATCTATGTATGTATTTTTATACCTTTAATAATATCCTATGATTAAGTTACATTGAACAATTGATTCATAAACTGAGTGTGATGAGTTCAGAGGAAAACCGTATGCTGCATTTAGCTACGGCTTCAATTCCGGCTCAATTCGAGCGCCTGAAAAAAGAAAACAATACGAGTCGGAAATATGGCAACGGTTGCCATTGTGCATATGGCGATGGCTGCGACACACGAAGAGAAATTGAGATTGAAAGTGCTTCTGGAACACATACACAACTACAAGCACAAGTGTGTAGAGAGAGTGATAGAGAGAAGGAGGGATAGAGAGGGGCAGAGAGAGCTGTTTCTGGAGACCGGGAAGTACATTTGTTTATGCGGCCTGGCGAGAAATGCGACGGAAGCTGCTGCCTTTTGCTGCTGAGAGCGTTGATATGGAACAAATGAACTAAGTCTAGAATTGCCATATATATATGTATATACATACATACATATATACGTATATATACCCACCCATACACACACATAGAAAGCAGCAAGACAAACAAATGATTTCACTCGTTACAAGAAAAGTTAAACTTGTAAATTTAAATTTCACATTTGTCTGAAATTCGCAATTACATTTTTGGCAACAACAATGAGCTACGACTATAGCACCTGACTGTGGCATGGTAATGGCTTCGGCTAGGGGAAGGGCGGGAATAGAGGGGGCGTGGCAGCTATCTACCGACTGCCACTTCATGGCTCATTGTTTTCGTCGCAAATGGCGCATGAGGGAGAGCGTGTGGGAGGGTATGGAAGAGACGGGAGAGCCCCAAATTGTGCCAAGCCAAAACTCCTAAAGCATATTGTAATAATCCAAATGAAATTAAATGTACCGTAAACATTTCGAATTACGACTAACGCTAGCATACTGGATGCGTACATATGGCCAAAGTAACACTAAAAACCAGAACAGGTGCAAGTTGTGTTACTTGAATAGGAAGAATTACATACATAGATGTATATAAAAGAGTTGCTTGCTTTATACTTGAAATAAACCAGCTTAAATACAACTCCATTTACAGGGTATTATATTTCAGCTTTAGCTTTTTTTGGTTTATCATAGTTTCTTCTTCTTGCTTTTTAGCTTTAGCATTTATTGCTATTTAAATGCTTAAACATATGTAAATGGCCAAAACTAGTTTAACATGCATAAATAGTTTTATAGTTTTCCAGCTTTCAGTTTAAACATATTAATTTAATGCAGATTTTAAATAATAGCTTGGTTATATATTATACTTTAACTAACTGATTTGTGCAGTAATTTTATTTACATTTGTTGATTTGTTTAGCTTTATAGTCATTTGAAAGTTGAGTGAAACCCATCGATTGGCATAATTAATCGTTATCCAACCCTTACAATAGGTTATCGATTGAAATAAAGTGGCGGTAGGCCGATAGAAAGTCGGCGCCAAGAACAAATTGATCATTCAGTTTAAAATAATAGTGCTAAAGTTCAAAAATTGATCATGAAGTTTAATATAATAGTACTAAAGCCCACAAATTTATTAAACTAAATAGACCTCCAATAACGTATGGATATAAAAAGGCTTCTCCGACTAAAAGTCCAATTACTCGTCATAAATCAACACAATATTGTTTGAATCAATTAGACCCACTTTATTATACATCATTGTTAAATAAGTGCTAAAAAACGGAATAATAATAGTAATAAAAGTAACGATTGGCTTAAGTAAAAGCCACACCAGCGAAATAGCACAATTTACGAGTTTACGATCAATAAATGAAGCTGCAGCTGGAATCTATCCTCCCAGTCTGCACTCCAGCTCAACTGTTTAGCCTTGGGTATGGTTTATTTCTAAAACAACTCTATCGGCTTGATCGGCTGGTACGAATGCCACACAGTGCCCATAAAGCTCAAGATTTATGGCTGCAGTTCGCAACAATTTGACAAGCAAATTGCTGTAATTTCTTTCTTCCCAATGATCGAAAACTATGCGGGCCACAGAGCTTGTTCTATGCAAGATTTTCGCGCTTTTATCGCAGCAAATTTATGTTGGCGATAAAATCTCAACGACTACCAACCCATTGCACTCTGGCTCTCAAGGCCCCGGAGGCCTAGAGACGAGCCGAAGTCAAGTCGAGTCCCAAAGGAGGAGCGATCGTCCGTTAAATTGCCATCATTTCGTTGGCCAAAGTTGGCTTATTAGGTGGCCAAGGCTCTATGGCAACCGTCTGTCCGCAGGCCAAGAAATGTGGGTAAGTATGTTTATGATGCCCGCACATTTCTACGCCTGTCTATTATTGAATTACACACACAGTTCATATAATGATAATGGAAAAATTCAATTGCAGTTATTTGAGTTGCAACATAATAGCCCTGGGCAACGGACACTTGTAATTAAAAATACAGGGTATAATAATGAGAGCTGTGTGTGGTCAAGGGAATAACTTAAGAGGATGTCAAAAATCTACAACAAACAGTACAGGGGAACCTACAAATCGAATATGGTATCATAATGATAACATACAGACTCAGCTCTTCATCCTGATCTAGAACATATATATATTTTGGGGGGTGTGCCACGCCTCTGTCTGTTTGGCTTAATAGACCCTTCAGTAGGTTTTTAAAGAACATCGTCTTACAACCAAACATATAGTTATCCTGAACTGCAGTTTATTTATTTATTTAATGTGAACTAATATCTGTCGACACAGAAAATTGAATATACAAATTAAAACTAAGCGCAAAATTAAATCAAGGAATTAAATTAAATTAAACGTAAAATATAATGTAAAAGTGTTGCATAAAGTATTCAATTTACACGAATTGAACATGAAGCATCTCTTATTTATTTAAGCTTCAACACTTGAGTTTACTTCGCAGCTGTGTCTTATCTAGTATAACCTGCATGGGACTCGACGATCATACGCCATAAACTCATAACGCATCTGGTCAGAATGGAGAGCGAAGAGGCGGGAATGGGATGAAAGTTATAAATCAGGCGACACGCATTGCGCCAAAACGCAATCATCATTAAAAATTCAAAAGCGCATAAAAATATTAATGATTTCCTTCAGTTCCAGTTTTCTTTGGCACATTTCGTTCCACTTGACAACATACAGGAAAATATTTGTATTCATTTCTTTGCATTTTCTTCTCGCTTTTTTTCTTGTTGCAAAGAAGCTGCGGCCATAAAAGCACAGGAAACTCTTTTTGGAGACCTCGTAAAAATTAAAAGAGAATCACAATTTTGCTTTTATTTGTTAAACCAAAAATAAATATTACGTACTTTTACGACATTCACGGTGAATTCAAAAAAGAAAAGTTTGCAAATGCCGAGACGGAAAAACTCCATTCTCAATTTTATAGCGATTTTAATATGCCACATTGGACTAATTGTTGGCCAGAGAGTACACGGTGGGGTGCTTTGATGGCACTTAGAAAGTCGTTAATCCTAATTTTATGTACTATGTTGGCTCTGCCAATTTAATGGCTCACTTCGTCCAGGGCCATGGTCATAATCTGAATTCCTTGTTGACTTACCAAAGCCCAACAAACAAATTTTATCTTATTTTGAACAAATTGAAGCAGTACAAAAAAACTTATAATATTATAATTCGAATTAAATCGATTACTAACTTCAACTTATCGACAACTATCGATATTTATGCACAAGCATATATGAAATTTATGTATTTATTCAAATGTCGATTAACACCAGTCATATTAAGTATAATAATATTAAAATTAAATTGATAATATAAAATTTTAAAATAATATAATAGATAATCTTGAATAATATTATTATAATTATTATTAAATCAATTGCTAACCTCAACTTATCGGCAACTATCGATATTTATGCACAAGCATATTTAAAACTTAAATTTATTTTTTTATTTAAAGGTCGACTCAAACTAGTCAAATTAAGTATATTAAAATTAAAACTAAATTAATATTAAAACATTTTAAAATAATATAATTGATAATCTGGGATAATAATATTATAATTATTATAAAATCGATTACTAACTTCAACTTAAATTTAATTAAATTAATATTAAAACATTTTAAAATAATATAATTGATAATCTGGGATAATAATATTATAATTAATTTTAAATCGATTAGTAACTTGAACTTATCGACAACTATTGATATTTATGCTTAAGCATATTCAAATATGAAATTTATTTATTTATTTATATGTGGACTAAAACCAGTCAAATTAAGTATAATAAAATTACAATTAAAGTGATTGTAAAAAATTTTAAAATAATATAATAGATAATCTGGGGAAGAATGAAGTAAAAAAAAATCAAAATCAATTAAAACAAAAAAAAGTTCCATCATTTGCTGTACGGATTAAAACTTCAATATATGTAAATTTAAATATTTGAATAAGTTATGGAATCCATTTTGAATATCGAAAATGTGTGACCAGAGGTGGCGACAGCTCAGCTTGGCGACTGAGCTGCCAGCGTTTTCCAACACTGCTAGTGCTGATGTCACATTCTTGCAACAAAAGTTAGAGCTGAAAGGAGTGAAATGTTAAATTTGTTATTTGTAAGTTTAAATGGACTGTGTTAACTATTAAAAAATGGTTTATTGAACGTAACTTTTAATTTTGCAGCTGGCTATAAACGATTGCCTGGGCTGCAAAGCCGAGCACGTTACCTTCCCAACCGAGAGCAACGTGCATCTCGTGCTCCACAACATTCTGGAGGGGAATGGGAATGCAGCATCTACTGCTGCATACGATTTTGCTGCTGGATTGGCGCCGTTGACCAACACGCCCATTGGACGCGCCTTGCAGCTGATCTGCAGCTCGGAGTTTGCCACGGCGGCCAGTCTGCGCCGCATGCCCCAGCTGAAAATTGGCTCAGGTCGCATTGAGCTGGCGTTCCAGATAAAACGCCTTGGCGCCATCAGCGAGCTCTACGATCCGGAGCCATTGAGCAATCTTGATGAGCAGCCGTGCACCTCTCAAAACGCCAAGCTTCTTTACGAGCAACGCAAATCGAACCGCGCCCAGCGCCTGATGATGTACGAGGTGCGCGTCATGCGTCAGTTCGATGATGTACACATGCTAGATCGCGTGATGTTCAAGTTAAACGGCATTTGGCATCAGGTGACCGTGACTGAGTTCCACGATACATTCTTCAGTCAGTCGGTGTACGAGCTGGGCGAGCTGGATGGGATCAGCAAGCGCCGTGCCAGCGATTGGCTAAAGCTGATCCAGGCCGATCTCGGCAGCTACAAGGACTTGCGGTGAGTCTGGAAGTTTTGGATTACACTTTAATACATTTGTTCTATTTCAACAGGGAACATGGCAATCCCTTTGATACTTATGTCAAGATCATCCAGCGCACAGCTGTCGAGCAGCATGAGCTTTTAGGCGATCTCGCCGGCCAATATCTGAATGTCCAGGAAAATATGCGCGTCCAGGAGCGTCGTTTTGTGCTGCAGACCTTTGAGGAAGTGCGTAGCATTTTTGAGTTTGTGACCATGGGGGAATACACTGTCTGGTTCTTTGTGCCACGCCTCGAACGCTTTGCCGAGCTCGATGATATGGTAATCCATCTTTAAATCTATCTATCAATACAATATCTGAATATCTCATTCTTGTTAGCATGTGATGGATCTGGATCTGCATCAGGTCATCACCAGCATCAAGTTGGTTCTGGATAAAAGCAACGACTTTTGCGAGCGCGCCAATAATAACATTACGGATGTGGTTCTAGTGGCCTTTCAGCTGGCCCTGGCTAAAATCTCCAAGCAGTCGCTGCTCGTTTTGGGCCAATTGGACACGGTAGGCACATCTGTTCTCATTGGTATTATAATACTATTATAGTTGAGGTACTGGAAAGATCTATTGTAGCATCTGACCAATTTAAATTTAAAATGTTCTATTTCCTGCATTTGTTTCTCATTTACTACTACTCTGTATACCCTGCACCCATGAAATGGGTCATAACAGGGTTAATAATAGCGAATCTATGTACGGAGGCGTGATATACCCCATAAGGTATATACATTCCTGACCAAGACGACGAGCTGACCCGATTCGTCCATGTCCGTCTGTAAGAACGCTAAGATCTCGGAAGCTTGACAGTATGCAGATCTATTTTATTTCGAATGTTTGTTGGCACGCCTCCTTTACGCCCTAATCAATAGAAACCGAATAATCATATAAACCTATACTGAAAAGCGAAACAGCAATAATTAGAGAACCAATATTTTTCCTCCGACAGCTGGCCAAACATATCTGCTTGCAGTTTGTGAAGGTAGCCTATATAAATAGCGTGAATTACGGTGATCAAAATACTGTATGTAAAGTTAAAGAATATTTTTGATCAATGGTCTAATTGAAATCTGAATCTATTGCAGAAATGGGTTTGCACTCGCTACTTGAGTCGCATTATTGAGGTAGCCGAGAAGGCGAACCTGACCGTCATCATCGAGTATCCTTCCGGTCTGACCTTGCTGCCGGAGGCCCGTAAGGTCATCAAGTGCAGGCAGCAGGAGACAGACGACAACCAGCTGCAGTGGGAAATATCAGTTGGCTTCACCAAGAGGCCCAACGATGGCCCACTTATCATCGATTAAATCAAGCGAAGACAAAGGAAGGACAGCAGCGATTGATCTACAAGGGTTATGCATCTTTATCTTTATTTCAAGTTTATGTTGCAGTTTCATATAATTACAAAGGCTGAGGAACTTGAGAGCTCAAAATTGAACTCAAGTTGTTATGGAATTAGGAGCTTATGTTGCATATGGATTTATTATTTAATTTTTATTCAAGATTGCGTATTACCTTATGAAATAATCTTTTTTATTTTTAATTAATATTGCTGAGGAACTTATGAACTTAAAATTGAACTAAAATTAATATGGAAATAAAAGCTAATATTTCATTATGCAAGCTTCATAGTCTTTTTATACCTTATACCCATCCTTATTAAAAATGGTGAATAACTTTGTAAGAATGTATATAACAGGCAGAAGCATAAAATATATATATTCTTGATCAGAGCGATGAGCTGAGTCAATAAGCGATAGAGAAGCCGTTTTTGAAATGTAGATAGATATACATTACGCAGATCGAGTTAATTTCAAATGTTGGATACCACGCCTTCTTTACGCCCTAATCGACAAAACCCGAATACCAAGCGTAGTATTGATGATTTGTATACTCTCTATAATTTATTTATTTATTTATTTATTTATTTATTTATTTAATGTCAACTAAATACAGTCGACAGTGTAAAAGTTACAAAAAAAAGTTACATGGTAAAAATTCTTTAAAAATTAATAAGTAGAACTGGGGATGAAAATAAAAGAAAATAAAATTATGTTTATGCATCCTGAAAAGTGCATTGAAATCTGGTTAAAGCAGCCACAGGTCGACTTGTGTGTTATTGTTATTGATGCCAGTCTCTTCCTCTTTCTCTCGGTTGAGTCAATCAATCAATCACTTAACTAATTTCAGGCATTGCCTAGGCTGCTATGCAAACATTTCCTAGAGTCGTGTTTCTAATTTCCCTCTAAGAGACTGCCGGCTGGCTCTGGGATCATTCTTCAGCTGCATTTCAATTAGTTTGCCGGCTGTCAGCTCGGCCCAGCTGCTGACTACACTGAGCACCGGGCACAGGGCACAGAGGGCTCCAAAATATGGCAGCGGCCACAAGCTGCATGCAACAACAGCAGCAACAACGGCAGCAGAAAGTAGTTACAATGCTTGTCAGTCAGTGGCACGCGTCATTTGCCCGGCGAATTGCATTTTGTGCAAAACCAAAAGCGTTTCCAGCCACAGTTCTTGCCAACGCCTCCCCCGTCCCTCTCCCATCCCTACACCCAACGCCCCTCCCTCTGACATAGTTTAGAAGCTGCAGCAGCCGAGCCAAGGGATGCAGCTGACAGCAAATGTTTTCCACATCCGCATCCGCATCCGCATCCGTAACCCGACATCCTGACTTACTCGCTGACTCCCTGACTGACTGACTGACTGACGAACGGACAGACGGACGGAAGGACAGACTGCTTGACTGATTGGTGGTTGTTTGTAGAAGTTTTAGTGCTGCCTGAACGCTTTCCACTTGTTATTGCTTTTGTTTTATTCAACATTGCACCTCAGTCAAGTTGTCAGTTTAGCAGGCATCGCTCATATGCAACGCTGCCTGCATATAGCACCCAATTCGGTTTAAATAAAACTGCAAGTTCTTCATCGAAAATATCCTATTTGCATACTATAATAAATTAAACATAAATAACTAGCTTGGAAAAATTCCCTTTGTGTCTGCAGCAGCGTTGCCAATTTAGCTAATGTTAGAATTATATTCTACCATCAATTTATTTTAATCTTATAATGCCTAATTGAATTATTTAATTTTAATTGACGTCATAATCAACATTTAAATAAATAAAATAAATAATTAAATCATATATAAATTTATTTTAAATAATCTATTGCGATTTAATTTGCATTATAAATATTATTTTTTTTTTTAATTTATATGCACATAATTTTGCAAATATTTTGTAATTTAAATCTGGCTATTTCTGGCAACACTGATGCTCAGCTGTCTGAAAGCGTTGCCACAAATAGCCAGAATAACACTATAAAATGGCCATACAAATATTTTTAAATAAATGTAAAAAGTAAAATTACAGTGTATAACAGTACATAACAAATATAAAATGTTAAGATAATTATTTAATTATAAATAGATTTATGATAGTAGTATGCTTAAATGGAGTCCTGAAATCGGCTAAGTTGGCAGCGCTGTTATCTACAGAGATTTAACAGGTTCGAAGAGGTTTGATGGCGTTCGTTGGCTCCCTGTGCTCTGCAACAAATTGGTGTAAAGCGTCACACTCCCGCACACACGATGGTGAGCGAATATTTAAGGAGCTTGATCTACAGGGGGGAGTGCGGCAGCATTTCGCGAGTGTCGATATGTTGTGAAACATGTAACTTCAGGTATGTTGCCAACGGGAATATTGGGTTGCGGACTCATAAGTTGCTTCACAACTGTTTAAACATATAATAACAAATGAGATATAAATAAATTTTAATCTAAAAACTCTTTTCGTGGTTGCAAATTGGTATGTCGGCTCTCTACTTAGGGGCGAGCGTCTTTTTAAAGTTGTCGCTTTTATTACAACAGAAGTTCGAAGCGGTTTGATCGCTGTTGTCTGCAACAAATTGGTGTGAAGCGCAACTCACACACACACGCGCACACGCTGTTAAGCTGTTAGAACAGAAGAGCGCATCATATGTATGTATGTAAGCTCAAAGCCCTATATGCATGTTGCCAAGCCGAAAGGAGCATGTTGCTAGGAATTTATCAGCTGATGATCTAAGAATGTTGCCAATGCCCGCAGGCAAGTTGCAGAGGCCTTGCAACTTAAAAGAAATGTTGCTAACACAATGTACAAAATGTAAAGTGCAATTAATTTAATAATAATAATAATGTATCTATTTGAGATATTATATCCAATAACAACCGCACTCGGTTTTCTAGATCTTTCGACAGTTTTACATGTAATTTAATGCACTTCATGCAAAATATGCAGCTTAAAGCGCAGCAGATTTTTTTAGCTGCTCACTTTTCTCTGCAACATCTTGCGCTTTTAATAGAGTAATTAGTTTTTATTGCCGCCGGGCGTAGAGTTTTTAATTTATTGGCTAGGGGTCAGCGCATGAGGTTGTTGCAGCTGCTGCTGGAGACTCGCTTGGCAGGTTTCACTGTACCTGCCTGCAGGCTTCACTGTGCCAGTTTTCGCACCTCTTGCCAGTTGATGCGACTGCATAAGACACTTGACAGTGTGTGTGTGTGTGTGTGTGTATGACAGCCAAGTTGCAGCCACAGCAGTCGCTCTTGGCCTATGTACACTGTGAAAAACGCTTGGAAGTTTGTTGGGGAAATTGAAATATAAATCCGGCTTATCAAAATATAATGTTTTAAAAGCTGTACGCCCTTTTGGGCACTTGAGAGCTAAGCCGAGCTGCCGCTGATTAACTACAGCCCTTAGCCTGGCCAAAAAGCAAAAATAAATAAATCAACAAAAAATTGGAATCAGGGCCAACACAAAATGCTGCTCAGTGTTGCATAAAAAAAGGTCAAGCCGTATTTTCTGGGCATAATTAAAAATTAATAAGCGGCTCGACTCGGCACGGATATAAAGACATAAAGACATGGGATGGATCGGGAGATAAAGATAAAGATAAAGATAAAGATGGAAATGAAGATAGAGCCGGAACAGCTGCTCGATGCGGTGAACCGTTTGGAAATTCGCCATTCTGTAATTATGTGCACGTTACAACAACAAGATTCTCTTTTAGGGTTTTTTTTTTTGTTTTTTTGTAGGGGCAACTGCGACCCAAAGAGCACCCAAAAAACGTTGGTCGAACCTCCGCCTGCCCCGCTGTGTAGCCTCCAGTCTGCTGCTGTTGCCAGCTGCTAAAAGCGCAAATGAGCATTAAAAACTCGTTTCAACTAAATATTTAAACAGTTTATTATGCTGGCCCACACACACACAGACACATATGTTGGGGGCGTGGCAGACGTTAAAAGCCGCGCGTGGTTATGACCACCTGACCGCCTGACGCGTCCCTGTGCCCCTCCCCTCCCCTTCCCTCCCGCATCTGCGCTGCGCCAAAGGAAATTTAAATTTGAATTAATTATAATGCCGAGTTCTTGGTATGCGTACGGTTCCGGCTCTCTCTGACTCTACGGCCGTAGTCTAGGTCTACGCTCCAGCTACAACTGTCTGCAATTAGTTGGCGTTGCAGCTCTGCGGGCTCCATGCCTGCCATGCCTGGCTGCATAGGTGTTAAATTTACCAAATAACAAATAATAGCACTTAACGTGCACTCCACGCTCAACTTTTGCCGGGTTTTTGCATTTTATTGCCATGAATTAAGTGTAACGTGAGATGCCATCGCCGCTGAGGGATTTTGCCTTGTCCAAAATCAAGAATTCTAAAAGCGAATTTGTAACAACATGGCGTATGCTTAATCCGGCAAATATTAAACATACGCCAACTGGTAAAACAAGCAGTTGTATAACCTAATGCAAGACAAGCAACGTATATTTGTTATAAGATATAGCTTATTATACAATTCAATATACAATATATAAAATATCTAAGCTTATATAGCGAAACAAAATATCGAAACTAATAGGCGAATATCGAAATCATTCAAGTAACATATCAAACTTAAATATAATAAATATATATATTTACAAAAAAAGCTAAAAACGATTACATTAAAAATACCACAAAATTTTGTATAAATACCTTAATTGAAATTATTATTGAATATAATAAATATTAAATTAAAATATCAAAACTAACAAAATCATTCAACTAATACATATATTAAAATGAAGTTTTAATATTCCGTTGTATTTAAATATATGGACGGGGCAGATCAGTGGGACGGAGGCTACAGTCGGACGTAACCGACAGTAGGAGACCCTTTACTTTAACTTTATGCATTTACAAACGCAGTCAAAGGCACGCACACTAACCTACCCGCGTATGCAATGCACACCACCCCCCCCCCCTCTGCCTAGTGCGACGAATTGTCCGTTCCATATTTTCACTGTTTCTTATCGGATCGAAACGAAATTCACAGGGTCAATAGAGAATATCATAAGCTGGTTATGTACCAAATTACAAGTCAATAACTTTAAAGCTGTGGCTGCAGTAGCTTTTTGCGGTTTGCGGGAAAAGGGGGGGAGGTATCCAAAATCTAAAACAAACTCGTGCTGCTCGCCAAACAGGAGAATCTAAATCCCGAATATGGTGTCTCTAGCTCTTATAGTTGCTGAGATCTAGGTGTTCATACGGACGGACAGACAGACAGACAGACAGACGGACAGACGGACATGGCAATATCGACTCGTCTTGTCGTCCTGATCAAGAATATATATACTTTATGGGGTCTGCCACGCCTCCTTCTGGGTGTTACATACATTTCCTCTTTGCACTAAACTAATAGACCCTTTTTACTTTTTTAAAGTAAAGGGTCTAAAAACGATTACATTAAAATTACCACAAAATTGTTTATAAATTCCTGAATTGAAATTATTATTCAATATAATAAATATTAAATTAAATTAAAATATAATATAATATTTCGCTATATGTGGAAATGTTGATTAAAAATTAAATGTTAATTAAATTAAATTAAAAAGGCATCACAAATTAATTAATTAATTTGAATTTATTGTTTTTGCAAAGATGTGCTAGGTTTGCTAGACTATCAAACTTTTGGAATACACTGAACGCTCGACTGTTTGTTTAGCTGTTTTAGTTTGCAATGAATATAAAAAATATAAAAGTATATTATAACAATAACATTATGTATGATATTATACTTACTTTTTGTTGTAATTATACAATAAAATGAAATGGTTCAGGTATTTTACATGGATGTTTGAAACTCGAGCTGTGTGCAAGTCTCTTACCAACGGGCTAATCAAATGCAAACAGTTTTGACCCAATCCGCAATTTAAATTCAAATCCCACATACGCCAGCTCGTAGAATTGGCAATGAAGCCAACTGCCATGGTCAAAATGGTCAGGGCAAATGCAGTTAGAACTGATCAGAGAAGCTGCCCGACATGGAGGCCATCGAACAAAGTCATTAACATTTCACGAATTCGAATGCGAAATTCGTCAAACTGGCCGCAAACACGAAGGCGGGATAATGGAGAGGGGGGCAGCAAGGGCAGGGAGGGGAAGGTGAGTGTAATGGAATTGCGTGGCTGGCAACGGCAACCAGTGAAATCAAGCATTCAAGTGTCATTAATTAGTCAGCAAACATGGCCAAACACAACAATTGAGAGCGGACCACAGTCGACCGCTGCACATTAAACCCGCCCACGTTTTTACGCTTCATTTGAGGCCCAATAAACAACAACAACAACAACAAAGAGGGGAAAAAAGAGAGGGAGTTGTCTCCCAATAGAGTTAACCTGGCTCTGGGCATCGGTGGGCGTGGCTGCATTTGCGTTTAATTACAACATAAACTAGCGCATGAAAATCGATGGGGATTGTGGATTGCGATGGGTATTGATATTGAAAGTGCCATTGGCGCTGCTCATCCGCTGCTTTACTACACCACAGTCTACACTTCACTCCACTTCTGCTCCTACTCCTGCTTCTACTCCTACTACAACTCCTACTTTTTCTGCTCCACATGAGGGGCAAATGGCTCGTGGCACGTCAGCATCGATGAGCCGATCCAGCGATGGCGCACAGTGCCGTTGACGCTGCTAACCCAATTAAACTGTCGCCCCCCTTCCCAAAATGGCATCCAATCATCAGCCCAGCAGCCGAGCAGCTGCAACTGTTGCCCCTGCCCCTCCATCCTCTCCTCCATTCGCTCCTCCATTCGCTCCTCCATTGCTCTGGCAGTTGGCCAAAAACCGCAAGCAAGCGCCAAAGCCTCGCCAAACGCTACGCTTTGCCAGCTACAGCTTCAATAGCAATTCGGATAAATTCCTTTTTAATTTTAACCGCAGCCCCCAGCCCCCTAGCCACAATTCCAGGCATTTTCCATAGCCTATTAGTTGGCGGCTGCTCAGAGCTGACAGCGTGAAATATCGACAAGCTGGCGATAGTTTTTCTGCATAGATTAAGTTCAAGTTTATTTGGCTGAATTTGGCTTCTTATTATTTTAGAAATTGATGTGTATATTAAAAGTTATCTGTAAATAAACATAGCTTCAATACTGATTAATAAAAGGCTTTACTAGATTTTAAAAAGTACCTATATCTTAACCAAAATTCGAATGTACTTGGATATATTTTTCATTGAATTAAATAATATTTTATATCATTAGTATAAAGCGCATACTTTACCTTAGCTTTAGTTTCAATATATGAATACCTATGTATTTTAACTTTTTATAATCTCTGATATCGCACCCTCTCAAATTATAGCCCAGATTCTCTATTTAGCTGCATTTATCTAGATCTGAAAGTGCTCTTAATATTTATTTATTTATTTATTTAAATGTTGACTAAGACCAGTCAACCCAGATGATTAAATTACAAATTAAAATTAAGCATAATAAAAATTAAAATTAAAATAAATAATAAATGATCTATAAAAAAAATAATCGTATTTCTTTTGCAGCAAATTTGAAGGAAATTGTGGAATTTCACACGCTCATCTCTAGGCTGCAGATGCAGGCGTCAAATTGAATTGAATGCTAGTTTTGTTTATCGCTCGGCACTGGCTGCTGTTTCAGCTGAAAGGAAAACAATTTTCAATGCCATAAAGCCTGAAATTTCATTAACTTTTCTTTTGGCTCAACCTCCCACACATCTCAGAGCCATAGAGACAGACGCATGCTCAGCATTTGGCTAGACATAATGGCATAGAATCTTTTTGCTGAATATAAAGACGTCGGCGACATTTTGCGCTTTTAGCCTTTTTTGTCTCGGCTAAAAATCAGATTTGCTTAAAAATTTGTCAAAGAGGCAGGGGATGTGGGGGCGTGGCAGACAGCTAAAGCTGTAGCTGAAAGCTAAAGCCCTTCGCTTGTGTTAAAAGTATCTTTTGTTAATTGTTGTTGCGGCAACTTGACTAGAAAGAATTCTGGCTCAAATGGAAATTATGAAAATGCTGCTAGAAAAAGTTGTCGCCGTCTGTGCTGCTTATGCCACATAGCAGATAAATTCTCCTGCTCATATTTGATGTGCAAACACATGCCCCAAGTTTTGCTAATTTTCTTCGCTTTTTCTCATTTTGTTTGGCTCGTTGAACTCCGGCTTGTGTGTTCGACGTGTTGACTTTTGCTCTCATCGTGTTTGTCTTCATCAAAGTTATCCATTCCCACGCATTGCATTTTCCACTTGCCGCTTATGCAATTATCCTTGAACATTTGTTATGTAGCATTAACTCCTGCCCCAATTTGGGGCATTTTTGTTTTTTTTTGTTTTTGTTTAACTTCTGTTATTGTTTACACAATTGGAAAATTTGCCTTTTGTCTGTTTTGTCTGTGTGTTTGTTTGTCAAGCATTTTTAATTAGTTGCGCTTTATTTTTATTGCAATTTTTTATGGCTTTCACATAGATTACCAATCGATGATGCATAATTGATTTAGGGTTAAGCTAGGAGATGAACGAAAATAAACACGGAATTTGTATAAATATTTTGATTCGATTATTCGAAAGAAAACCATTATAAATGTGAGGGATGCGTGCTATAAATTGCAAAAGGCATTAATAAATATTAAATTACCTTGAAATTAGCTGTTAATTATGTATGCAGATTAAAGTTTGTTTTATTGCGGAATTTTCGCTGATAAATCAAGTATATTTGAGCATATATAAGGCAATTTGAAAATATTTGTTGTGATTAATAAAAACCAAAGTTTTGAACATGGTTCATTGTTTTATAGAAATGGAAAGGAAAGCTAGAAAAAAACAAACAATATTTAATTGCATAAATCATACTTATATTAAATGAACTTAAAAAATTATTATTTAGCAATTAGTTTATTTAATTTCAAATGAATTTTGTGTGAAATGCAAATACAGAACACGCCAGCATTTATATAATTTTTTGCTTAGTTTGCACAGGTTTTTTTTTTGCAAATATTTTTCAGATGAATTTCATTCAAGTAACAATAAATAAATAATGCGTTTGAAATGACTTAATTTGGTTTAGCTGGAAATTATCAACGTCAAATTCATAAAATATTAAAATGCGATAAACAAAACCAAAAAAACTAAACACGTATGAGTAATCTTTATTACATTTGATGTTTTTTGTTCAGTTACAAGAGCAATTGAAAGCCCAATGTTGCCGCAGGCAGAAGCTCAACATACGCACACAGTCAGGGAGCGGGGATTCCCCTCCCTCCGCCCACGACGCTTCAAGGTCTGATATAGATCTCTATACACATGCTTTCTTCCAGTGGCATCCTTTGTTTGTAATTAATTTCAATATAGCGAAGCCTTGCAAGCGAAGCTCAGTAAATTTCAAAGTATGCTGCGAGGCCAATAACTTTAGACAGGCACCGAGCAAAGGGGGGCGGCTGGTGGGCGTGGCCGTGTGGAAAACACACACAGTATATTGCACACGCGAGACGCGTGAGATGAAAGGAAATGTTTAAATTTTCAGCTGGCTGCTGGCGCAGGGAAGCGCGCGGGAAAACTGTGAAAAGAGGAGCAACTGAATCTGGGCGGAATGAAGCGGAGTTCTTATGCCGTGGCATTACTTTGCCCATAAAAGTAGTAAAATTATGTTGACTGAAAACAGCGGCAAATGTTTGCTGTTGTGTGGCAGCCAGGGGTAGGGGGTAGGAGGTGAGGGGCGTGTATCGGCGCCTCACAAATACTCATACTTATGCTGCAGATAAAAGTAACTTCGCTGGCGTTTTAGTTAAAATATTTGCACGTTTTCCAGCGAGTGTATCTTGCAGATACTTTTTGCTACTTTTTTGCTGCTTTTTTGCTGCTTTTTGCTGCTGCTGCTGTTCATTTCATGCGAATAAAAAGCACGCTTATTGGCTGGGGATTCGTTGTTTTCGGGTTGCTTTTGTAGTCTCGCGAATGCAAACAAGAAATGTGAAGCAAGCAAATGCATAATTTCAATTTCCAGAGCCAGCACATAGAGAGCGTTAAGAGATTGCTGATTGAGTGCGTCTCCCAGGCGAGTGGCGATGTAGAAGATTAAAGACAATGGAATTCCATCTAGATCAAAGTTTAATATGTGCAGCTCTACAATTTTCTGTATGGGGAACCTAGAACTTAATTTAAACTGGCGTCAATCCCTATTTTTTATACCATGTTCGACTTGAAAATGGCTAAACAAAAATGGTATTCAATAACAAAAGTCACAACAGAAGTAGTAGCAGACCCTACAATATATATATGCTTGATTTAAGCTACTACAGGGTGCAAAATAAATATAATATTCTTTGTTTCACAGGCTGTCTAGCGTGGACGTCAAAGCCTGCTTCAAAGATAAAATTAGAAAAAGCCTTAGGCTTCATAGGCTCAATCAGAAAAAAGTATGCTTTGTGCTATAAGTTAAAGCTCTTAAATTATTTGTTGTAGAATTTAAGTACAAATCGAAATAGAATTAAATTAATTTATACAAAAAATCTGATTGAGCGCAAAGAACGATTAAATTAAGAACGAATCGTAGCTTATTTTAATCTTAAAAGTTTATGGAAGTTGAAATGATATATATCAAATATTTTGAAAGCGCCTCAATAAATAATTTAGGCAATTCTGTTTCTTACTGTGTGTTGTCGGGTGTATCCTACTGATTTGTTGATTGACCACTAACGCTGCAATTGTCTTTCATAAAAGCAGCTAAGAACTGTCAATTGTATTATTGATGTATAATAGTTTTCCATAGAATTTTCAAATAGCAAAATGATGCGTCATATCATGGACTTCGAAGTGTCCCAGGCACCCAGTGATAGCGTCTCAGCCCTGGAGTTCTGTCCCACAGCTGCCAATCTGTTGTGTGCCGCCAGCTGGGATCAGACGGTGCGCGTATGGAAGGTGGAGAATACTGGAAGGACGCAGGCAATTTGCACCTTGGAGGCGCCTGTTTTGGATGTCAGCTGGCACGATAATGCCAACAAGATCTTTGTAAGCACCACGGACAACATGGTGCAGCAATGGGACCTGGCCACAAATCAGCTGACGATGGTGGGTAGACATGGAGCTGGCGTTAAGACCTGCCATTGGATTAATTCGGGTGCGAACAGTTGTCTAATGACAGGCTCCTGGGATAAGACTTTAAAGGTAAGCGCAACCCAAGTAACAACTTCCCTATGGAAGCTCATAGTTTTTCTCCATGTTTTGCAGTTCTGGGACATTCGCCTCGCTGATCCCATACTCACCATTAATCTGCCGGATCGGTGTTATGCAGCCGATGTCCTGTTCCCCATGGCTGTTGTGGCCTGTGCCAACAACACGATTATGGCCTATGCCTTCGATCAGAATCCGGTTGCAAGTAAGCAAGTGCAGAGCTTGATGCAGCAACAGATGCGTTGTATTAACATCTTTGGGCCCTATGAGAACAACTCGCCGGGATTTGTTGTGGGCGGCATTGGAGGCCACGCAAGTGTCCATTATTTTAACCAAAGTAATGCCAGAGACTCAATGCGATTCACATGTCATCGTTCTGTCTCCACCGACGGCACTTATCACATTTATGCTGTCAACGATGTCCGGCATAATCCCAAACAAAATACCGTTGTCACAGCGGGTTCCGATGGGATCTTCAAGTTCTGGAACATCTACAACAGTACTAGAGTGTATGAGAGCAGCAAAAAGGATCAGCCGATTACCAAATGTTGCTTTAACTCCGCTGGAAAGCTGTTCGCGTATGCCATAGGCTATGACTGGTCCAAGGGGCATGAGCATTTCGATCCGGATAAGAAGCCGCAGATCTTTCTACATCCCTGCTAAGGTAATAGACATTTTTTAAATCGTTGATTCTACATTTAATATGCTTTGTCGAATGGAATTCTTTAAATAAATTATTTGTTAACTTTGTTACTTTTTATATAGTTGAATAAATAAATTTTCAGAACCGCAAAACTAAATATTTAAGAGACGAAAATTAAAAATCAAAAATTAAATAAATAAACAGAATTAGTATATAATTTTTAAAAATTTAAAATTGTATTTCAAGTTTTATAATCTAAGCTTAATTTAAGTTTAATACATTATATTACGTTCATGTATTACGTGACTAATGCTCTAAATTATTAATTATATTTGCACTTGTGGCTTTAGGTATTACTCCAGTATTAAATAAATTAAAACCAAATCATTTTAACAGCTTACAGGGATTTTAGTTCGGAATAGTTTGGTTCGGCATTTACAATATTTGTTTCATTTAGTATTTAGTTAGCTAAATTATAATTAAATACAAAATACAGCTATTTTGAGTTAATGTAAACTAACAGAAATATAAATATATAAATACTTAGCAGAATTAAATTCACCTCAACTCACTACGCCTCACGTCTGCACACGCCGCCACCTTGGAACGAACTAATGGAATCGGCATTGCTAGCCCACTTATATACCCTACTGATCGTTTGCTCCGCAGCTCTGTCTCTTCCATTACTCGAATGCCCTCACACACCAATACATAAATGCAGCAGAGCCCCATGTAAAATACGCCCCCTGCATGACTCATGCAGACTCATTAGAAGAACGCCAGAGCGAGCAATGGAAGATAACTCACACATACAGAAACTGAGAGCAGGGAGTGGTAACAGAGAGAATGGTCAGAGATTAGGAACAGAGAGTTGGAACAAGGTGTAGGAACAGAGAGGAGCATAGAATAGGAAGAGGGATTAAAACAGGGAAAAAGGGAATAAGCATAAAGCGGATGAGCAGAGTGTTGGTTGAGGAAGTAGGAACAGAGAGTGAGAACGGAGAGTAGAGAGTGATAACGCAGAGTAGAGGTAGTGAGGAGGAGCAGCGTGTAGTAGGTATAAAAAGGAACAAAGAGTGTGATCGGGGAGTAGAAAAGAGAGGAGGATCAGAGTAGTAAGAACAGGGAGCAGGGGTAGAGAGTAGGAGTATGAATAGTGTGCAGAAACAGAGAGTAAGATTAGAGCGTAGGAATAAAATTAGACTCCAATTATTTAAAGCTGCATTGCATTCAGATCTGTGTTGCAAAAATAAAAATAATATATGGGAAAATAAATTTAAATATTAAATAAAATATTAAAAAAAAAAACAAAAATCATATCTAAATTAATAGAATATTAAAAATAAATTTATTTAATTTATTTATGATTTAAATTTAATTTTTTTTTAAACATAAAATTGTTTTTAGTTATTTTTATGGTATACTCGTACTGTAATGTAATTATTTGTACCATAGTGAAGAATAATAATTTCATTATTCAAGTGTATATATTTAGTCTTATTAAATAGGATTATTAGTAATACTGATGTTATATTCGTCTGTTTGGCAAATCAGTTGGGTGTATTCTTTTCAGTCTTCTCCTCATCGATTAAAAATTAATATATATTTTCAATTTAATTGTGAATATATCTAAATTGTCAACCCTGCTTAAGGTTGAAACTGCTTGCATCTGTCTAGACCAAAGTTCTGGCTTTTCTTCAACGATATTACGGAGGTTGCAGAAATCGCAATATGCAGCCTCAATCTGCTGTGTATTGGCCAACTGCTGCACAATTCTTGGCTTCTTCCAAGCCATTGGCTGTGAAACGTGTGTGGGCATTGGGCACTGGCAGAGTGAAATTTCACACTTTGTCGCTTTGCATATGGGGAAGACGTGGAGGCAAATGCGAAGCGATTACAAAAGGACGCCGACTTGTATGCTGGTAAGCTGGGCATCGCGTGCCAGGGCGATAATGAAACTGAAAGGCGGAGGGAGAAACAAAAACGGAAAACTTTGGCAACCGGCCACAAGATTTGGCAATTGGCCGTGTTGGCCAACTAATCAAGCTGGCAATACGAATGCGAATCAGCAAATAGTCTTTGGCCAGCGATGCGTGTAACTTTTTCAATTAATTTGGCTTAGACTGAAAGAGTTCTGAGCTGAGCTAAGTTACGGCTGAGTTATTTCAAAAATGTTTTGCATATCAGATTCTGCGCCTCAGGGGGTGTATGCATGCGGCATGCGGCAGGGGGCAGGGGCAGGGGGAGGCAGCACTTAAACGCCTTCGTTTTAATTTAATAAGAGCTTGGCAAAGGCAACTGGCAACTGGCAACTGGCAACTGGCAACTGGCAACACGAGCACAGCATCCCAAATGGATGCAAGCTGAAAAGCTACTGCTGAGAATAAATGCGGCAAAAAATATACAGACACAAGCCGCGAGACTCCGACAACTGCAACTGCAACTGCAACTCCGCCTTGCCGCATGTCAAATTTGAATTTAGCTGCAATTTTTACAACTGTTGCCAAAGTCGCCTGCAAGCAGTGTTGCCAAAATGCGCTTTTTTTTCGCCAGTTTTGGCTTTGTGAATCTGCATTTGCTAAAATGCGCAAACATAATTCAACTTTATGTCAGTTTTCTCTTAAATTTAAAAAATGCTTAATGAAAAATTGTAATTGGCTAATAATGGAAATAAAATAATAGGCTTAAATAAGGAATAATTATGGGCCTATTGTCAATATTTTTTATTGATATAACAACTTTAATTTAAATCACATACTTGAGCAAAACTTTGTTATTTTCTTTCTTTTTTTTGAAACTTTTAGCTCAGCTTTTATTGAGCCCTTTCCGGCTAAAAGCCAGCTAAAATAAGCCACTTTTTTCTTGAAAAAAAAACTTGGCAACACTGGCTGCAACTGCAACGGCAGCAGCAGGCGTGTGGCATGCGGCATGTAGCATGTGAGCCATTCAGACAGTTGGCAATTTGCATAAATTTAGATTAGTGACATCTGACGTGAGTCTGCGATACGAGTCAGCTGGGAGGAGTTGCTCTACAAACAGTGCAAGACTTGAGAACGAGCGATGGCGAACGGGAGGGTGAAAAGCGGAGGGAGCGGAAATATTAAGTAGGCGACTGCGCGATTGCCACCTCCTAATTCTCAGTCAAGATTAGCCTGGCAAACTGGCAAGTCGGCAAAGCTGAAAAGCTGCCAAGCTGGCAATGACAATGCATATGATTTATGAACTAACTCCCAAACCTTGTATCTCAACTCAGCTCAGCTCTCAGCTTTCAGCTCTCAGTTCTCAGTTCTCTGCTCTGAATATCAGCAGCTCAAGTGGAAAATTAATCGCATGCAAGCTCATTATATGTGTGTGCACAATATAAATGCTTCAGAGCGAGGGGCAGGGGGAGTGCAATTGTCGCCAGGCTTAAGTTGGGGCATTTAAATTATGCCACAAATCTCAGTACTTAACAAATTGCAGCAGAAATGTGTAAGAAACAAGCAAAAAGTATTGACAAAACTGCAGATATTTTGCATAATCTAGCTTATTGTAATTGTAATTGCAGCTCAATTGCCAAATCTGTAATTCAATATTTAACATAAGCTGTGTCGCATGTCTCAGCTTATAATTGATTAAATGCCTCAATTTGCATGCAAATTTTACTTTCACTTAATCAAAATAAAGCCTTAAAATCTTTATTACCAAATATTAAAGTTTTTGATAGAATTTCAACTGCTACCTTTTTAAAAAATAAACAAATATAATACCAACAAAGGTAGTATTTTGTTTTGAAAAAAAAAATAGTATAAAATTATTATTAAATAAAAACAAATATAGGAAAACAAATTTTGTGTTGATGCGTTCACTCTTTGACATTAAAAATTTTAATTTAAATAATTAAGATATAAAGAAAATTTTAACTTTTAATTATGTAATTTTGGTTCTTTAGGGGTTTGGCAAGCGCGAATTCGGGCAACGAGAGTTCGGCTAATGAGAGATTGGTCAGCAAGATCCATTTCCAAAATAATAAAATAAGCAACTGAATAAAAACTAATAATAGATAAATAATAAAATATTCCATTAATATTTATATATATTTATTGAGTGGTGCAAATAATAAAATTCAAACGATTCTACGTTTATTTACGGATTACAATTACTTGGCATTTATTTACCTAAACCAAACGCATATTTTGTTTACTACACAGAACATATCAGCTTTCTAACTGCCCTACGAAAGTATTTCTAAGCAAATTATGTAAAGAAGGAATAAAATTCAAGGCGATTAAAGAATGAGAGGGATTTCAAAGAACTCCACTCAGGTACTCTATGAGAATTCTCGTCAGTTTGTTTTGATATCAATTTAAGCACCCTTACAATTAGCAATAGCTTGCTCAGAGCACTTTGCTCAAGTTAAATCTCGTTTATATTTATATCTTTATATAGATGGGGATTTCCCTTTGCCATTATCAAAGAATCGTTAGTTGTGCATGGTTGAAATAACTATAAATACCGTTGAAGCGTATCGCCCATTTTGCAGCGGGGAAATGGAAAATGGAAAATTTGCAGTCTTAACATTTGTCAGAGTCACAGTGGGCATGGGGAGCTGAATATTTTGTTAGTTGTGGCAGTTATCGTTGCTCTAGCTCCGAGCAAGATATTACAATTCAACCTATAATTTATTCAGCTAAATCCTTTCGCCAGCCACTTAGAGTCAGAGTGTCTAAGAATAAGCAGCGAAAATAAATTAAATGGAAATCATTTGTCTTGCTCAACAAAATATCACACAAAATGGCCAAGCTCCAAGCTCACTGAGAGCTGAAAGCTGAAAACTGTGCACCGAGCACTATGAGTACTATGAGTATCTGTGAGTATCTGTGAGTATTTCTGAGTCTCTGTGAGTATCTGCACAAAAGCTGAATACTCCTTGGAGGCAAGACACTTGACAGCCAACAACAACAAGTGGCTCAGCAGTTGAGTCGCAAAATTTGCATAAAGAAATAATATTCATTCCGTGCCAAAGGATGACAGCATGTCAAAATTGTCCTTGACGGCCAGGGATAAAACAGGAATTCATCGGCAATGGCCTTAGATACGGCTCAAGTGCGGCCAGCTTAAAGTTGGCCCATGGCTTTAAACGCGCTTCAAGGTATGCTGCAAATTTGCAGCTCATAGTCCGCCTAGTTTATTTGGTATTAAACATGGCATTTATCTAGGCACACGCCCCAAGTGCCACGCCTGCCCTGCTGGCGGTCGAAACTATCTGAAATCTCAGCTAACCAGGCAAAAGGCCGATTAACAAGATTAAAAGCGCCATTAAATGCTTTGATTCGGCTACAAGTTAAGACCACGCAACCGCAGATACGCAAATGTTGTTGAGGCTCCAGAGAGAGAGAGAGAGAGAGAGGGATAGGGGAGGGAGAGGGAGTTGGGGCTTAGGTTCCATCTTCAGGCAGAGCCGGCACAATGCACACACCCAATAATTTATCCAGGAGACCGAAAGTTGTTTGGCACTACTTAAAGGAACACATGTTTTGTGGCAGACACAGCAGCCGTTGCCTCCCATCGAATGTATTGTAGCTTGTATCCGTTGGATACACGGGCCAACGAGCCACGAGCTACGAATATTTCTGTCTATACACTCAGAAAAAACACCAGTACATTCATACTCGATTCAAGCAAGCAAAGTGTCAATAGAATGTGCTTAATTTAAGTGAATTTCATGTTATCCAAAATATCTGGATTTTAAGTACTTTTCGATTGTTTTTTTATCCTTTAGTCATAAATTAATTTATATTTTTTTCCTAAATTCACACTCATTTGTTCTGAAATAAATCTTGTTTATGTGTAAATAATTTATAATATCGAATATCAATTAAGAAATGCACTATAATATTGCACAACTTTTTTTACTTGTTTTATTTACGCTTTTAAGATTCAAGAAAACGTCAGCCTGCATTTCTCTGAGTGTAGCTTGTTTAAACGCATATGTTGAAGTCCTGGTTAAGACGTAAATTACGTTAAATTGCTGTTAAGTAGAATTGTGCTAGCGGGCAAACAAAATACAGATACAACATACAGAATACAGAATTCAGATACACACACGCATAAATACGCACTCTCAGATACAAATGTATCTGTAATCCCATACGCCGTCGCTGCGGCTGCGGCTGCGACTGATTTGCGTGTCTGAATCCCTGCGTATCCTCATCTCCATGCTTATCCTCATTTCCATTCGGATTCTCATGCCACGCCGCCTCGCATGTTTCGCTTGATTGATTTAGGTTGGGTTAAGCCCCACGGGGAAAACCGTTAACGAAACCTACACACACAAGCACACACACTTAATCCCAATTTGCCAGAGTACAAATCAGTTTTAGTTATTTTCCCTCCACCAGCATAACTAAATTATACACAACACAACAAGTACACAGAGTCGTGGCTTGCAGCAAAGAGCCAGAATGTAGTTTACCAGACGGTTAATAAAGCAAAGGTCATACTTTGGAGCTAAGTGGGTCTAAAGTAGTTCTCAAATGGCCCATTTCTAGAAGAGGCAGCGGAGGAGTCAAAGCACAGCCGACAATTAACCTTTAAATACAAATTAAAAGTTCTTTTGAGAGCAAATAAATGCCACACGCTCTTCTCTGATATATTATTAATCTCTTTTCATATGAGACAACAGCGATGCCAATTTAGCGGGCTTCACAATTCTATTGATACATATATTTAAAAATATATTATTTATTATTGATATTTTATATTTATTTTAGTTTAATTATTTAATTATTTATTTTATACATTTTTTAATTATTTTTTGTATATTTTGTAAGTTTATAGAAGGTGAGAATTCGGGCTCGACGTCTAGCAATAGGAGATTTTTAATGGAAAAATTGGGATTTGGTCAGATAGTACTATTTTTAATGAGGCCTACATTCTCATCAGTGACCTTAGAAACGAAAATTGTCAAACTTGTCTGTATATGTAATTTTTAAGTTTATATTTTTTGATATCTAGTATTTCAAAGCTATTTAATCAAACTAAGAGAACCAATTGAATAATTGAAGCACAAGTTTAATTCCCATTGACTTTACTTCAATCAGTTTAATTTCCACACCGCATTTGATTAAATTTTAAATATTAAATTAAGCAGCTGACTTTAATAAAAACAACCAGAAAATAAACGTGCATAGGATTGCGCTTAAATTAATTAAATCTCTTAATCCCAAAATGGAATTCACAACAATTTCATTTGTAATTAAAACTGCATTCATGTTAAGAGGCTGTGAAAAATTTGCTGAAATTTTAATTTGCTTACAGAAAACAAAACAATGTGTGAAAACAATAGAATTAAAAACTAAAACAAAAAACAATAAAAAACAACAAACAATTGACAGAGAATGAAATGAAATGCGTGAAAATGCGTAATGAAAATGCATTTGAAATGCATGGAATATTTGTAAGTAAAATTTATTGCGATTTTCATCAACAATTGCCAGAGTTTAGCATTAAATGCAATTAAACAGCAAAAGGCAGCAACAATAAAACTGAAATTGCCTGAATAAAATTGCAATTCGGCCAAATAACAAAACAGTAGCAGCAGCAGCAACGACAACAACACATGAAACAATGGCCCAAACAAAGGCCAACAGCAACAAATGAGCAAAAATAATTTTATGGTCAATGCAGCAGCGTTAAGTTGGCTGCGGCTAACAGTAGGAAGAGCAGGGGAGGGAGGAAGGGAGGGAGGGCAGCGCAACAACAACTAATTTAAATTGAAATTAAAATTGATTGTTTTTTAAACGCGTCTCACTGCCAACGAGGCACGTAGCCCAACGCTGACCACAAGCCCACAAGAGAGGGGTGGGGCGGGGGGTGTGGCATGCGTGTCAAACCAAAGCGGCGGGGGCCACGTCACTTGCAACAATGCCGCAACAATAATACAATGAACAATGCGATGTGCAACAAGCAAACAAATGCGCTAACAAACGCTGCCCCAAAGTGCAAGCCAACACCAGATCGAAGCCATATAGAACCAGCCCATATACCCTATATATATACCCCCCTTCCACACACCAACACCCACACAGGGCTGCTCAATTATGTGTGCTAGTACACTGAGAGAAACATCAAGAGTTTTGGCATTTGAATTAAGAACTTCAGTTGAGAAAAGTCCAATGAGCCCGAAAATTCGTTATCCATTTAAACCTGTTCTTCATTTGCATTTATCGATATATTTTGATGAACTTTTGAGATTAATTTAATTATAATTTGCACTTAATTTTAACTGACTGCCATTTTTTGCCCTAATTAATCTAAATTACTTGACAATTATATTTTAGTTTTTATAAAATTCTTGTACTTATTTATGAGCTTTATTTTGTAAAACAATTCGTTCTACATTTTTCTCAGTATATTTGTATATTTACAGCTTATCTAAAACTTAATCTATAAAGCTATTACAGGGTATTTGGTAGCAGCATACCTGCCTTTCTTGCAACTCCCACTAGTTGCCCGGCACATGGTGTTGTTCTCTTATTTGTATTTGCAGAAAATTGTTGCTAATTTTGCACATAGCCAAATTGAATTTGCAGCAGCCGACGCACGTGCAGCCTGCTGCCTCTCCCCTCTCCTCTCTCCCCTGTGCCCCACCGGTTCGCCCTACGCCTAACAAATGCGCCTTTCAACGGCTAACGGTAACCATAATTGCCACCAACAACATCGGCCTCATCATCGTCACAGGCGTGCGAATATGGTCTGGTCGCCATTCTGGTCTTGGCCCGTTCAATTGGACATTACGCTCAATTAGCTGACTCACTGTTTGCCCAAGAACCGGCCAATATGAGTAAAGGCAATTAACAACTCACCACAGCACCCGCACCTCTTCACCACACACCGGACTTGGCGCAGCGGCAGGGGAAATGTAGGCACGCCATACACACCACTCTGCCAGGCAACTGAGAGTTAGGCCAGCGAGAGCTTGGCCAGAAAGAGTTGGGCCAGCAATAGTTAGGCACACACCACTCTTCTGTGCAGCTCAGAGTTCGGCCAGCAAGAGTTGGGCCAGTAAGCGTTTATCCAGCGAGAGTTCGACCAGCGAGAGTTCGGCTTAACGCACTTAACATTGGCATCAGCTGTAAACAGAATACATCAAATATTAACATAAATAATTACTGTATTTATTCTTTATATTATTTTTATTTTATTTTATTTTTTATAAAATCCAAAAATATTAATCTTTATGAAATAATTTTTTAATACGTTGAGTTATATTACATTATATTTAAATTTTATATTAGATTATTGCATTATTTATTAAAACTTACGGAATTGCTAATTTGTGCTACATAAATAATTAGTGAATATTTAAATATATATTAATTCTTTAAATTATTTATATTATATTATATATTTTACATATATAAATATATATAAAATTTGTTTATTAAATTACGGTATTTTTTATTAAAACTTACGGAATTGCCAATTTTTGCGGTTTCAGAATTTATATATTTATGCATATCATAAATTTATTTAATGCATTTATAATTATTTGTAATATTGTACATTGAATATATTTATTTTATATATTTTATTTATTTTTTTACATTTATTTTTAGCATTTATAATTATTTGTAATGTACATTGAATATATTTTTATATATTTAATTTTTTTTAAATTTATTTTTAGCTATTTTGTAATACACATTATATTACATGTCACATTACACACATTATATTACACATCATTTTCTTTCAGAACTGTGATTTACGCTCTCTCCGCTCTCTTCTTATTACGGTGCTTGCTGAGCGAGTCTCAAAGCTTTCGATTGCCTCTCTTCAATGCGCAGACGAAGAACTGCTGATAAGCCAAGCCATGATGCAATAATACAAGGTGGTCCACTCGGTAAATTAGTCCCCAGGAAAGAGAGAGCGTAAGAGAGCGTTGCATAGAAAAGCAAGCACGCACTAAAATTTGGAACCAAAAGCCGAACGACTTCGGCAGCCGAGTGGACCACCTTGTATAATTCCATCATGAGCCAAGCTTTGCCAGAAAGAGAGCGTCGCAGCTGCGCTCTTTAACGAAGCTGTGCAAATAGCAAAAACAATTTACAGCTAGAGCTGTGTAGTCTCTGTTCTCTTGTTGCTCTCTTAAGCTAAGTACACACGATGCAAGTAATTTGCAGCAAGTTGGTTGCTGCAATGAAATTTGCACGTGTGAACACGAGTGAAACTAATTTGCTGCAAGTAAATAACTTGCTTAAACTGCTTGCAGCAATTTTTTTTGCTTGTCGTGTGTATACTTTGTTTTGTCGTTATTTTTGTTGCGTCAACTGCTTGCTTACTTGCCTATGTTGCTTGCTTGCAGTCGCAGAGTTGCAGCAAGTAATATCGTATTTACACTGAGCGATATTGCTACATTATTATCTTTTTTGATTTAAATGCGCTTTTCAGTATAGTCACAAATTGTAAAATAAAATATAAATTTTCACCCATTTTTAATGGGTACATTTAAACATTTAATAAACAGCTGTTTGCTATCGGTATGCCACATTTTTGTATCGAAAATACTAAATTTGTATCGAAATACTAGTCAAGATACGGCCACACTTTCAGCATAATAGCATAATAGCGTTTTTACACTGAGCGGAATATTCCAAACGTGATTCGGGTGTTTACACCAAGAATCGAATCACGCGACCAGCTGTTCGGCCAGCGCAAACGTAAACAAACAAGAAAACGCGCCATTTCAAACGTAAACAAACAAGAAAACGCGCAAATTTATGTGCATTTTAAAAGCGAGCTAGACAAAAACTGCGATATTGTTGCATTATAATCTTTTTTGATTTGAATGCGCTTTTCAGTATAGTCACAAATTGTAAAATAAAATATAAATTTTCACCCATTTTTAATGGGTACAGTGCATACAAATGAGTAACAACAATTAAAATGGTTAATTTGCAAATAATATTGAATCGGCCCATTTATATTTTTGCTCTTATCATTAATTTCGCTTATTTTCATTTCAGTCATTTTATTTTTGCGGGCGTTTTTAAATTTATTAGCTGTAATAAACAGCTGTTTGCTATCGATATTCCAATTATTTGTATCGAAAATACTAAATTTGTATCGAAATACTAGGCAAGATACGGCCACACTTTCAGCATAATAGTCGAATCTTGGATTATTCGGCTCTTCTTCTACCCACAGAGGGCTTATGGCAGAATATTCTGTTTCGTGATTCGGGCTCAGTGTAAACAGCCTATAATAAACTACCAATTTGGCCAGTTTGCATACGCTTTAAATCAACAATAGATGGCGCTTTTGTGAGCACACTTTCACTGTATCAGAGCTAATCGCTCATTTGGTGGAATCGCAGGACGCATTACAGTGTAGTTTTTTACTTTTTCTAATAAAAAATTGAAACCACTGACCGACATGCGAAAAAAATTGTAAAAGTTTGATTCATCGCCATTTTTTAGCTCTTTTAAAAGGTTCTGATGCACTCCTTTTTCATCTCTTTTGGAAATCCACTCTTTCACCCAACACTTTCTTTTTTTTGCAGACTCCAATCTTCTTAATTTTTTACGTTTAATTAAAGTTGCTAATATAGCAATAGCAGCAACTCTCGATTTTTGTGGCGACATAATATACACACGTTGTTATTCCTTGCCTTTCACAAAACAACTAAACTTTCAAATAAGTGTCACTTGCCTTTCACAAAACAACTAAACTTTGAAATAAGTGTCACTTGCAAGCAAAAAATGAAAACACGTGTAGACATTAACGCAATTAATTGCACGAAATAGCCAAGCAAACGTTTGCGTGCAAGTCAAAAATTGATTCAAGCAAGTAATTTGCTTGCAATATTTGCATAGGTGTAAACACTTGTGCAAGCTGTTGCTGCAAGTTATTTTCAACTTGCTGCAAATTACTTGCATCGTGTATACTTAGCTTTAAATTATTGCAGTTCGATTGCTTTTCCTTGTTTCCATTGGCCGTAGATGGCAGTTAGTTTGTGACTAACATAAGAATGCTAAAATTTCTGCCAACTTTAACTAACTTTCTTGCGTAAACACAATTGAGCAAAGTTTTGCTCCGGTTTTTTGAGCCAAGCATCAATAGTTTTTAAATAATTAAAACTACGCTAAAGCAATTAATTTTAAATTTCAGCTTTTGCTGCAGACTGTGCGTGGGCGTCGAGCTGTTGGGGGCGTGGCAGTGCGGTTAGAAAATATTAAACATTGGCAGAAGTCTGGCAAATGTCACTTAAAAAATTGAAAGGTTGCGCAGCGCACCATCTTCCGCCCCTGCACGCCCCTCGGCCCTTGTGCTCGCTTTTTGCAGCCCCAGGGAGCCGCAGCAGTCACAGCAGGAGCGGCGGCGGGTGACGGCGGGTGGCGGGCGCTGGCGTATAGGGGGCGTACAATGTTGGCAAAGGCGAAACTTAATTAATTTGAGTAACTTGGCAGCCGGCCGGTTGAACGATCCCCTTTCCCCTACGCTCCTCTCCACACCGCTTCGGGGGCGTCTTTGCAGTGTGTCGGGTGTGGCATGAATTCTTAATGCATGCTGTGTGTGTGTGTGTGTGTATGTGTGGGAGGCGTGTTGCTAAAAAACGAAGGGCTGCGAAAGAAAGAAATAACTGAAACTGACTATGTCAACATAATTAACTTTGAAGTGAGCGGGTCCCGACCGACGACAGGACGGCTCAAAGCATTCCTCAGCTGCCAAAAAACAGCAGAGGCACAAAAAACCCTCATGCATTAGTAGACCCTGCATATGAGCTTGATGTGATGTCCAGGTGACCTAACAAAAAACGACGATGGCAGCCGGAAATGCAAATTATTCCGAGTGTAGCACATAATTAATTTAAATGCATTTCCCTGCAATTTGCTGGCGCGTTTGAGCAGAGCAACCTACAAATTTCAACTACAGACGAAACGGAAACAGAAACGGGAATTTCGTACACTAAAAAAGCAAGCGCACATTTTTGAATCAGAATTGGTTTAATTTTGAACCTAGAAGCTGATATAATATGGCGTAGTTGTAGTTTTATTACAATTAGCGACTGTTATTCCTGAAGCTGCAATTCAATTCAAAATTTTTATAGAATTTAACAAGATTTTAAAACTATTTTTTCGTAATTTAATTCCATAGCTAAAATTTAGCCACGCATTAAATTTACCAACATTTTTAAACGACTTTTTGTTTTTTTATTTTTATTATTATACCTTATTTTTTTATATATTTTGTTTATAACTGAAGACACGACCTAAGCAGACCGTCTCTCTGCTACCTAGAGTGTTGGGCAGAGGAACATTGGTTATACTATACTCCAAACAGAATTGTTTATGCCTGCAACTCAATTATGCTTGCAGCCAAAGAAAAGTCTAATAAAGAAAGCATTGAGAAAATATAGAGTTTAAGCATATCAAATGAAAATTGTTAAATTAATGCCTATGTAAGCTTAGTATATTTTGTTGCGGCATTTATGTCAGCTTAGAATGTGAATATTTGGCAAAGTCCAAGCGCCATGAAAAACTTTTGCATGATATCAGCTGATTTCAATTTACCTGCTCAAAACTTTTTGATTGCCCAATTTGCAACAAGAATGCAATCAGTGTGACCGCACTTCCCACTTGCCCAGACTCGGAGAGATGTTTCTTAAGTAAAAACTTAAACAGAGCACTGCAGTTAAAGCATGAGTTGGGAAAGAGATGGGATGGGATGAGATGGAATGTTATGGGATGGGTTGGGATGGGATAGGATGGAATGAAATGGGATGGGCTGGGAGAGCAGTTGAGGATGTAGGAGAGGCAGCAGTGGTCACATGTGTCTGGCTAGTTCCAAGTCCCTGCCAGATAATGCGCAACAAAATGAATGGAGAAACTGACAACTCACTGGGGAAAGGAGGCAGCAAACGGCAGGGAGAGAAGAGAAACTGAGCGGGGGGGAGGGGCGGTAGCTGGTCAAATGTTGACGACGATGACTTTTAAATTGTTTTATTGAGGTGCCAGTGTTGGTCAGAAAGTTTAGCAAGTGCTGAATAAATGAGCATGGAAGTCCATTTTAGAGCATTACAAAGCTGCTGCTGCCGGTACCCCGGTACCCCAGCAACCCCTCCCTCCGCTGCAGAGAGTGACGGAGGGACGGACGAAGGGATGGAGGGAGCTTTGGCAGTGTCCGCATGTGTGTGTCGGGCATACAAAGTCAAATTGCTTGCAGTTTGCAGAGCAAGCGAGATCGCACGAGATGATAGACAGAGATAACTAGAGAGAGCAGCAAGCGGGAGAGGGAGACGGAGCAGGGAGAGGGAGCAGGGGAAGTAGGGACAGCATTTTGTGCCTGTCACGTTAAACTTTTGGCTGTCGCCTAAGTAGCCTGCGTTCAATATGGCCGCTGACATGCACAGCACTCTGTATATCACTCTCTCCCCCTCTCCCTCCCCCACTCTCTAACTCCCTCTATCTCACTCTCACCCTCTCTCTCTAACCTTACCTAATATGCTCAAAAATGTCGCCGAGGGAATCGGGGCCAGGGTTTAAGCTGCTGTCAATTGGCATTAGCTGAAACAGTGTCTGCTGCCTCTTATGCTGCTGCCACTAGTTGCAGTGTCATGCTACTACACTGAGAAAAATACCCAATACAAGTTTGAAAAGCTCTAATTAATTAAAATTACAATTCATCTGTAATTAAATAAATTATATTATTAAATAAAAATAAAAATATTATAATAAACTATGTTAATAATTTATATTAGAAATTATATTAATAAGCAATAACTGTAAAAAGTACTTAATTTTATATGCAGTTGTATTATATTTTAATACCCTGGACCCATTAAAAACAGGGTTAATAACTTTGATATTTATAAACTGATTATAAAGTTAAAAAAACCCATAATAAACTGAGTTATAAATAAATTATATTAATAAATGCAATAGCTTTTGTATATAAAAACTTAAGCTGCACGTAGGAAAATTCCCAATTGCAATATGCATTTATTTATTAAATAATCATTAAGTTTAAAAGCTTATCATAAGTTTACTAGATGGTAAATTGTAATAAATAAATAAAAGCAAGCACCTTGGCTAATAATTAAGCTGCACACACTAATCGCTTAATTTTTCTCTCAGTGTGGAGCCTAGAGCTGAAATGAAGCAACAACTGTAAAGTTAATACTGTCGCCGTGCAGATTAAAACCCAAACATGCCAGGACATGTATTGAGGTGGCAATGAGCTCCTGATGGCATTACGTACATACACATACATACTTAGATATATATATACATATACATATATACAATATATATATAGATATATCTGTATATCCAGCACGTGCGCTGCTAGTCGGTCGCATTACCGTTGTGTCAAGGTATTAGCCAAGCAGACTTATAAAAAACCAGCAGAATCTGCTGCGTAATGTGTGTAAAAAAAGCTCATCAGCAGCAGCGACATGTGTTTTGTTTTCTCTTATTTTTTATGAGGCTACATAAGTCCCTTTTGCTGCCCTTGGGTCGGGGAAATTGAGATTCAGTTATGGTCTTTTTCTCAATTTATAAAGCACCCGGCAAAAAATGTAATAAAAATTAAGTGATTAAGTAAACTTTGTGCATTAATAAATTTATTTACAAATGCTTCTGTCTGCTACAGATTATCGTTAACTTAGTTTTGATTAAAGCAAGCAGCAAATTTAAACAAGAGCTGAAGCAACGAGAGTTGGGCCAACGAACTGCCAAGCAAGAACTAGGCAGCCAGAGCAAGGGAGCAAGAGTTCGGCCAGCGAGAGTTTAACCAATGAGAGTTCGATCTATGAGAGTTCGGTTAACGAGAGTTCGGCCTGCGAGAGGCGGCAAAAGCTGGTTGAAGAATGCTACAGTCGAACGCTACCGACTATTGAAGATCACGTACTTAAAATAGTTACAAATAGTTACAAAAATATTTACTGAATATTTGCATATGTATTAATTGTTCTGTTCAATAACAAACAATTGTTTATATTATTTTTATTATATTATATAAAATATATAATATTAAAACCATAAATATTTGAATTTATATGGCTTAGTTCTATAAAAATTAATATTTAATAAATTTTTACTTTATTTTTCACAAAAATTTTTGCATTATTCATTAAATTAAAATAAATAAATAAAAATAATGGATAGAGGGTTTAATAAATATAGTTGGTTTACGACTGCAATGAATGTAAGATTGAATTTCGATTGAAGTAGCTTGCAGAGCTATCGAATCTGTTAATACAGATATAATATACAAACAGATAAACGAATAATTTTGAAAACTGTTGAAATGAAAGACAAAGGGGAAACTGCAGTAAGAGTCGAGAGGGAAGAGGGAAGAAGGGCAAGGGCCTGGCGCTCAATTAGTCGCAGTGGCAAATCAATAGCTGGCAACGAAATTTGAAACTGCCAACTGACAACTGGCAAACTGACAAACTGGCAAACTGACGAATTGTCAAACTGGCAGCAGCAGCAGCAGCAGCGGCGGCGTCAATCAAGCAGTAACAAAGATAAATGGCTGAAGCCACAAAATTGATTTGGTTGACAGATGAATTGCGAGGGAGACAGAGCAACTGCGTCAGTAAAGGCACAGAAAATCAACAACAGCAACAACAGCAACAATAACAAGAGCAACAATAACAATAACATTTTAAATGACAGCAACGCGCATAACGGCAACAGTTGCTGCCGGTCAGCGACAATAAAATCAAAAGCATATTTTTCAATCAGCAATATTCCGCATAAATGACAAGCCTGGCATAGTGGGCGTGGCTGTCACACACACACACACACACACACACTCAACCAACATTGGAATACCGAATGAAGCACTTAAACGCGTTTCGGGCCGCTGAGCGCTCAAATGCAATTACGCATACGCCATGGTTGCCCCCTCAACAGCAACAGCAACTGCAACTGCAACCGCTGCTGCTGCTGCTGCTGCTGTTGCAACTGCAACTGCTGCTGCTGCCAATTGGCACTTTGACGCATAAATCAACTTTATTGTTTATTGATTTTTATGTTTGTGTTCTGCATGCTTTTTATGTGTAGTTGGTTCCGATGCTCCGCTGTTTGTGTGTCATCATTTTATTAAATCTTTGGCCGATCTCCCACCGCCCGCCTGGTTTATTTTTTATTTATTTGAATTTATGCGTTTTTAATGAAATTGGTTCATTGTTGTTGGCAGTTGTGCGCATCAATCGCAGCAGTTCTCTGTCACGTTCAGGCCAACTCTTTTGCCGCAATTCATAAATTAAAGTTGTTTTTCAATTGCAGTCCCTACATATCTAACTAGCCTTATTTTTGCAATTTTTATTCTCTGCCCCTACAGAAAATAGGTGAAGTGCATCGCCCGTCTATCCCTTTTGTTGAACCTGTCGATTTGGGAGTCCATAGAGTTACAGGCACCAAATTTGGAATGCAGACAGCGGTATAGCATACCAAAATTTATTTTACTTTAAATTTTAAATATCAAGAGTAATATTAAACCTATAAAGTTCTCAATTGGCATGCATATTTTACGTTATAAAAGTAATTTATGCTAAAAATTTCATGTAAATTGTTTAATAAACATAGAAGTTATTAAGGTAACAATTTAAAACTCTCTCTGAAGAAAAATTAAGAAGATGCATTGCTGGCAGCGCTACGTAAGCTGTTGCAAAGTGCTATAGCGTACGACTGAACGGACATATTCTTAATATAATTTATTTATAAAATCGAATCAATTCAATTCAAGTCTTTCCAATTATAGTTAAATTTATTATTTCTTTATATTTATTATTTTGTAGTGACCAATGCAATAATTTATAAGTTTTATACTTGTAGCATTAAGATATAATATCTAAATAAATAAATAAAATAAATAAATAAATGCCCAGCAACTCGCATTTGCTTCTATAGCATTCAAATTCAACTGTCTGAAATCCCCCGCATTGTACTACTTTCAAAACAAATTCATACCCCAATACTTGCAGTATTTATTTATTTACATTGTATTCATTGCTGGCCAGGCCAACTAGTCAAATGAAACGCGGCCAACTTTCAAATATAATGGAAATTCCGATAAAGTTTACAATTGCTGTCAATTGAAAAAATGCAAAGTTTTCAAAGTGGCTGGCAGCGCGCGCCGTACAAATTAAAATTTAAATGAGCTGCCGTGACTGGCCCACAGATGGCGCCACGCCGACTCGCCCGCCCGTGGGCGGCGCTATTGACACGTGACAAAGTTGAGCTAGCAATAAAAGAGCGAAAAAATAAATGTAAACAAACTGCCGCTGCGCTCTCTCTCTCTCTCTCTCTCTCTCTCTATCTCTTGGCTGTTTTAGAGCAAGCGTAAAAGTGTTTGAAACAATTTCAATAACCGTTTGCCAAAAGCAGCGCAGCCAATAAGCTGATAGATAGGCGAGGAGATGTGGGGAGGCAAGGCACAGATGAACAGAGCGAATGGCGGATGCCAGAGAGCGCAAAAGTTTGACAGCCGGGCGCCCCAAAGGAGTCGCAAGAAGAAGCAGAGCAGAAGAAGAAGCACTCAACTAATAATAGACAATAGCAGCAGAGACAGCGACAGCGACCGAGGCAGCGGCAGCGCTGCCAGCGGCGACGTCAGCTGAGCATTAAATTGATAAAAGCAAAAATGTTGCATTTAATTGAAAAATGCTTTCAATGAATTTTTGCGCCCGGACGCGTCAACTGAAATCGATTTATTTATATTGAATATTTGTATTTACAACATTATTTGTTGTTGTTGTTGTTGTTGTTGTTGTTGTTGTTGTACAAACAGCGCGTTAAATTGAAAATGCCATAAGGCTAAACATTTAATTGTGTGCGTTTAACGCTCGGCAGAAAACTTAAAACAAAATCGCCAATATAAAATATTGGCAGGCTATGAATGGGAAATGAAAATCAAATATCTGATTAAAAGCTTAATACTAGAGCTGCAAAACTATTGATATTACAATCGATGGTATCGATGCTTTCAAAATGGTACGATATATCGATGTTAAAAATTAAACATCGAATTATCGAATGCTTCACTGCATGGTGACGCTTCAAGCTTCAATTAATAATATTTTTTTACGTAAATTAATGTTTACCTTTTTTTTGGTTTGGTATAGCACATTTTCAAAGTTTGAACGATATTTTGATGTTTTTTTTTGAAAACATTTAGGTTTTTAAACCTCGAGGTTTTGAAACATCGAAGTGGAAAACTATCGATGTGCCCACTATCGATAGTTTTGCAGCCCTACTAAATACGTATATGACGCGATTAGTTTGAGATTCGATGAGCAATGTTGGCAGTTTAGCTAATTTAAGGCTATAACTAAAATGGAACAATTAACATAATGACATTATCCCACGGTAAAAGTTATTATAAATAAAAACAGCAAACCATAAAACAATTAAAATAAATAATTTTTGAATTTAAAATAGAAAAACTAAAAACCGTGTAAAGCAAACAAATGCTTTTAAATTGCAAATTTAACTTATATGTATAGCTATTTTATGAATTATTTATTCAAAAAAAAAAAAACTTACTAATTATTTAAAAATTATTTGATATAATATGAATAAATTTATCATATTAACACTACTCTAGCTCAACCCTTTCGTTGATGTATCGATATTGGCGATATGTCGATATTGCCCATATTGAAGTTTACCAGCAAAATTAATATAGAAATTACCTTCAATTTGGGCGACAGAAAATATCAATTGAGCTCTTCCCTCAGACCCACTTTTCAACTGAAATCAAGTAGGCATTGGCAGAATAAACATGAACCATTTTATTTCCTATTGAGCATTGCCTGAGTAAGTTCAACTCCCTGAATATAGTAAAATTTGGCAAAATGGATCAAAAGCAATCGGAAACCGAAACTGCTGGTCAGGACCAAGACAGCACCATGTGGCTAGTGAAGGTGCCTAACTATGTGGCCAAGATGTGGGAGAATTGTCCGCCCGGTGCGCATGTGGCCACCATGGCCATTGGCGTTGACAATGAGAATAAGGGCCCGCAGCTATCTTTTCAGATTGCTCCCGAAATATTTGATCGTAGTTCCGACCCACGGGCTGCAGTGGAGCACCAGCTGAAACCAAGGGTGGATTTACACCAGAACCTAGCCCTGTTCACCACTGATGAGCAGGACAACGCAGAGTTGCAGGGCTGGGTCGCTTCCAGAATGGATCTTATGCCCGTCTGCGATGGCAAATACATAACGATGAAGAAGGACGAGGTGAGAGCCAAGCCGCCTCCACGAAAAGCCGTTTGCGTGGATTACATTGTGAACAATTTCAAGCCAGTTAGCAGCCATGAGCATAATGTTGGTACTCAGTTCTTCAATTTGAGCAATTCTCATTTCTATGTTTCTCCTTGCAGCGTCAGGAAGCGAAGCGTAAGAAGGAGGCCACCGCACAGGTCATGAGTAGGATGGCGATTCAAGATCTGCTCTTCAAGGCCTTCGAGAAGCATCAGTTCTACTCCCTGAAGGATCTGCAGGCCCTAACCAAACAGTCCGTGTTTCTGCTCAAGACCGTGCTGAAGGATATCGCCGTTTACAACCGGAACCCCAACCACAAGCAAATGTGGGAGCTCAAGGAGGAGTACCGTTACTACGAGGAGAAGACCAAGAAACCCTTGAAGGATAACGAAAATAAATAGGGCATCCCCTCAACCGTATACCTTATCAATATGTTATTAAAATATTATCAACAATAATATTACCTTCTTTGCCTCCCCCACACAGACCTAGACCACACAGTTGTCAGAAATTAGAGACATTAATTTAATGAATTTATTGCAGTTTTTACCCACTGTAATCGATGCTTTAAAACTGCGCTTTCAGTTAACATTCTGGCGTGTTTTCATTCCAGCTCGTTTGTCAATTTCCAACTACATTCCATTTCGCTTACAACCATGCATCAAGCGAACAGCGTGGAGAAATGATAAGAGGCATGCGGCAGTTGAGGCAACATGTGTGGCAGCTTCGGCTGATCCTCGGTACGATGGCATTGCCAGACACCCACTGTAAGCCAGGAAAGAGCAGCGAGAGGGCAGTCAGTAGAAGGCAAAGGTAGATTAGGGGCTGCTTGGGATTTGAGCAGAGTTAAAGCTGTGGCTGCCACATGTGGCATGTGGCATGCAGCGTGTGGCGTGTCAAGTGTATGCAGCGCAGCATAAATAGTCGGGCCAGGAGCGAAAGAAACGTTAAATTTGGCAAGGCTTTTGGGAAGTCAAAGTCAGAGTCACATTCGTATTCACATTCACATTCGTATTCACATTCGTATTCGCATTCGCATTCGTATTCGTATTCGTTTTCGTATTCACATTGGCAACGACAACGGCAACGCTGCATGCGTTACGCAAATTGAATTCGTTGGCTGAAAATTTATGCACCGTCGCGTTTGCCTCGAATTGGAACTGAAGCTGAAGCGACGAGGGGGGCGCGAAGTGGGGAGTTGTTGCTGCTGCTGGTGGCAGGTTCGATATCAAGAGCAATGCAACATGCAACGGCCAACAACAGCAAAGGCAACAGCAACAGCAACTTGCAGCTGAGAAATTTATGCTTTGTTTTGCCTGCCGCAACATGCAACATCAATTCTCGTTAACTTTTCATGCACGGCCGGGCCATGCTGCGTTGCAAGTACAAGTACTGCCAATACTACAGACTGCTATACACATAAAATGGACACAGTCGATTCTCTGCTGCGTGGGGCACTTGCCGCAACAATTTTAAATAAAAAACCAACAATTGTGCGCGAAATAAAAACATTCAAAAGCCAGAGAGTACTTAATATCCGATATAAAATTGCTTAAAGTCTACAGCAGCCAGTATTAAATTTCTTTGTTTAATTTGTTGGAAATAATTATACAAAAATTGATAAAGATACCACATTTTATTTCATTATTTTTTCAATATGTAATAAAATTTAACTTACAGTAGATAAATCTTAAAATAAAGGTGTATTTATTTTTATTGCAAGCATTTAAATAAATCAATCTTAAAAAAAATATCCCTCAATTAATCATTCTTTTAACATCTTATTTTTATGCTGTACGGATTATACAGTAAATAAAATACATGTATAAAAAAATATATATATTTGTAGCTCTTAGCCCAATAAATCTTCAAATCAATATGTTTTATAACAAATTGATCTAGAAGTTAATTTAATATTTAAAATTGTAGCAATAATAATTTGGAAAAATAATTTGTATTGTAACTTAAACTACAATTTAATAACTATTTATTTATTATAAAAATTTTTTTACTTAAATATATTTTAAAAGTTTGTGAAATCAATATTTATATAGTAGTTTCTAAAGCAATAACTCTTTACTTAATTATTATACATTTATCAAATATTTATCTAATATTAAATAAATTAATAATAATAGTTGCTAAAGCAATAAATCTTTAGTTAATTATTATACATTTATCAAATATTTAATAAAATATATTTTCGTACATCTTTTTAGGTACCTAGATCAATTTAAGGTTCAAATTTACATCATGTATTTATTTATTTTTAATTTTGAAATGAAACAAGTGAGGTTTTTAGTATTATTCTAGATAGTTTTTCCTGTGATAGGAAGAATTATTTTGTGTCTTATAATTGGTCTATTGAACTGGTAAAAGCAAATATTACCTGATTCATTTATACATGATACATTTATTCTTCTTCTTATTATTCTGCTTAACTAAACATTTATCTGCTTCTCTTTTTGCACAGCAACACAATCAATTGTCGCTGTAGCCCGCAGGTGTGAATGCCCATAACGCTGCAGAGGTTTTGCCAGACAATGGACTCAAAATAAACAGGCGGTGGTGCAAAGTACAGTTGAGGCGTTAGTCGCAGTTAACGGGACTGCTTATCTAATTAAGATATCTGGCGTGGCCTTATCAGCTACATATTAAAATAAATGCACCCCCGCACAAGTCGTAACTTATGTCACATTTAAGGACATCGCGTCGCGTCGGCTCGCCCCATTCTGGGCGCTATCTTTCCCGTTATGAACTGAGCTCCCATCCTCGCTTTGCTCGCTCTCTTGGCCAGGACATTTGGCCGTCGACTCTATTAGCAAGGCAAATTTTTGTTGTAACAAGCGGAGGCCCGAGGACTTTGGCGGGGCCTCATTTCTTGTGTTTCATTTTCGTGTGTTGTTGTTGTTGTTTGGTCAGCTTCCTGGCGTTGCCAGAAAGTGTGCAACACAATCTTGAAACTTGAATAACGGAAATAAAAATTATGAGCACGAATATTTTAACGTTGTGCGGCGATTTGCATAAGAAAACCGTTAGAAGTGTCCCTCACTGGCACTCAACGGTGGCCACAAGATGAAGTCAAACACCAAAATTTGTATGGGGCACGCGCACAGCTGCTCCCCCTGTCCTTGCCACGCCCCTTCCCTACGCCCACTGGCCATACAGCTGGTGCTATCCGTGGCCATACCATGGAGTTTATTGTTGTTTGGCGTTGTAATTGATAAGTTAATTTACATTTTTATTGAATGGCCCCAGCAATTGTTGTACTTCACGTTGTTGTTGCTGTCGCCAGAGTCCAGGGCCAGGACCAGGGGCACGTTTTGCATACTATTATTTGGGTAACCCCGTCTGCAGGAGCCTCCCACTTGCCCTTGCCCCTCCCCTCACAACATTCCAGACTTCGGTTTTATTTTGTTTTATTTATTTATATACTTTATTACGTCGCGTATGCCGGCAAATTTAATCAAAGGCATTTGTGGTTTATCTTCCGGCCAAATCGACTGTATCGCAATGCTTCATGGCGCATACGAAGGCGAAGAGATTAGAACATGCTAAAGAGAGGTCAAAAATTCTATTTAATGCAAGATTTTTATTGAAAATTAAATATATTTATATATAGAGAATCAAAGTAAAGTTTCTGTTGAGTGAATTTAAAAGCCTATTGAAAGTATCTAATAGGTAAAATTTCAAACTGCAATGTGGTTTATTCTGCATTCATCTGAAATATCAGCTGTTTATTCTTCCATAAATCAAGTGTGAGACAGATATGATACTTCCTGCCGCAATTACTATCAAAAGCGATGCTACAATCTGAAATTCCTTCAAATATGCAGTGTTCTCTCACTTGACAGTCTCCAGTCAAGTTGTCCCAGCAGTTATCTCCTTGAAGCTTTAGGAGCAGGCCCATTATATCTTCCTCCCTCTCCTCCCCTCTGCTCCCCTCTGTTGCAACTGCAACTGCAGCTGTTGGATATGCTCATCACTTATACCGCCCTCAGCAACAACACGTTCACACAATGCACTGCCCAGATAGAAATTGACTCCGGCTTCTGGTCCGGCAGAGAGAATTGAAGCATCAAGCAGGGGCATAACCATCATATGAGCATAATCACAAGGTTGCAGCTCTGCAGTGGGAAATGTGCAATGGGCAATGGGCATTGGGCAATGGGCAATGGGCAATGGGCTATGCACAGTGGTTTGGCTTGCCGCAAATCTTAAAAAACATTTTAGCTATGTAATAAAAAAAACTCCCCCCGATCAGCAAACATTTTTATAGAGCACTTATTTTGCAAAATAGTTTTACTATAATATTTGGTGTCCTAAAACAAAATTAAAAAGTTTCATCCTAATCACAATTGATCACATTTTCTCTTGCATATCTCCGCAGTTTCTTATCCGTGGAGAGATATTTGCCTTTCTATATTGTTCTTAAAAATTGTTCTAGTGACAAATAGATGAGGGATCAAAATTCGAGCATTGCATATTTCTATTTTAGCTTTTTTGCACCACTGTGCAATGACTGGACATGAATTGCAGAAGGAGAAGCAGAAGGCGAAGGAGGCAGGTGTGAGACATGCAAACGAATTTTCACATTCACACAGTTTTTGGGGCCTTCTTTGCTATTTTTTTTTTTTTTTTTTGTGGCCAGGTCAGACAAATTATGAGCACAACGAGGTGCTTGTTAGAGCCTGAAGAGCGCTTAGAAAGCAAGGAGGCAACAGCTGTTGCTGCTACCTGAGCGATAAGCATTTGCGTGATTAATGAAATTTGATGGTTGGACCGAGAGGCAAAACAGTTGTGAACGGCTGCGAAGGAGCCGAAAGTAAAACAATGGGCCACAAGCGCGCACAGTGGGTCAGCATGACTTATGCGAGGCAGCGCACAGTGGGCGTGCTAACAACAACAACAATGGCAACAATAACTAATTGGCTTTGGGCCGCTACTCCAATTAGAATTCGTAATCGCGCACGCTTTGCCCATTTGAATTTATATCGAAATTTAATTTAATTAATAGAGCCCCCAAGTGCTGGCCATGCCTTAAAGCTCTGGCCAGGTGTTACGTGCCCTCCCCCTCTCTCCCACAGTTGCCTATCGCAGCGGGAAGTGTCAAAAAGTCAACTCAATAACTGTTTATTTTACTGGCATATTTCCAATTTCCATTTGTGGCCCACTTGCAATCGCTTGGCCAGCCAATGTGTGTTTGTTTCTGACTCAGTCGCAGCTCCACGTGGCGAAATTCGAGCCTCTTTGCATATGGCTCTAACTGTTGTCGTTGGCCAACTCTTATCGGCCTCCACTCCAGTTGATTTCCCTTCGGCCATGTCGGTGAAATCTTAATAGATAGTTGCACAGTCCATAAGTTTTTATGCAATAGTCAATTGGAAGCTGTAATAAATAGCGTTAATAGTTATCTAAATGTTTTGCCTGGCTCTATAATAAAATATTGCCAGCGACGTTAAGCTCTATTAAGTATATTTCCTTTAAGATATGACCTAAGAGCCAGGTCTAATTTACAACAATGAAGTTTTAGGTATGTTTCCTTTACGATATGCAGTCTTGGGTATATTTCCTTCAAGATATGTGCTAACCTCAATAATGAAGTAGGTAGTAGTAGTAAGAAGGTATATTTTTTTTAAGATATAACCCTAGGTCTAATTAACAACAATGAAGCCTTAGGTATGTTTCCTTTAAGATATGACCTAACAGTTAGGTCTAATTTACAACAATGCAGTCTTAGGTATATTTCCTTTAAGATATGTGTTAACCTCTAGGTCATATTTACAATAATGTAGTATTGGTTCTATTTTTTCAAGATATAACTAACTGTCTCCTGAGCTCAACCGAGCAACAACTCAATAAAGATTAAACTATCGTGGAGCACCGGGTTGTTATACCAATATCTAGACCTTATATCTAAGCCTTATAGACCTAAACTACTTCTAAAATGTACAAAATTCGGCACAAATTCTTTATTTTTGTAGAGTCTGTTCTTATGGATTTGTAATCTCCCAAATGTTGTCAAACTATTCTATGAATTTCAAACATTTTAGAGGAATATCTGTTGTTGGACTACTTCCTATGGGCATGACAAAGTGAACATTTCACTTAAAAGCATTTCTTTGCCTTCGCTTTCAATTTGTGTTTGCCAACTGCCCCCCGGCCCGCCTTATCTACAGTTTGGGCATATTTTTCAGTGCTGCCCACCTGATAGAGTGATCGATAGAGGCAACTAGCTGTAACGACCGTTGGCTACCGTCTGTACGGCTGTATGGCTCTAGTGACGCCCACAAGTATGCCTACATGAATACGCCCATTTGCTACCGTTTAGCTAGATTGATTTCCATGCCAGACGCTGCACGACTTGCTGATCATTTTTTCGCTGCTTCTCCGCTTCCCCCTTGCCAACTGAGAAAAAATGTGGGCGAGTTGCATTTTCCCAACGCTGGCCATCAATCAAATTCGAGTGCGAGGACAACGCGAACTGCACTTCACTTGCTCTGGGAGGGGGGGGGAGCAGGGAGTGAAGGGAGTGCACTACCTCTGAGCGCTTTTGGTTGTTAAAATTGTTGCGGCATCATTTTTCATATCCGCGAAAAGGCAAAACAACACACAATTCTGGCCAAAAAAGAAAAACAAAAAAAAGCCCCTCGAAAGCAATATCCCAGCGAATCAATGTCGAGAGCCATTCGCATGGAAATCGAGTAGCAGCTAACAGCGGGAGCTAAACCCTCACCCTCTGCCCCTCGCCCCGCTCCCCCTGGACCGCAACCTGCAACCTGCAACCTGCAACCTGAAGCTGTGCAGCTTGTGAATCCGCTGATGCGAATACGTGATCGTAGCTGCTGTTTTTTTTTTTAGGTCTGTCTGCGCCTTCGACAAAACGCTCTTGTTTTTCCTTCTTTTGCGCTGTATATGCCTCTATCTTTCCCCTCTCTTCACCTCCTCTCTCTGCTCCACTAGCTTTGTGTGCTCAGCGAATGTTTCGTTGAGCTGTGCGAATTTGTTGCAATTTCTCATTGTCAGCAGCGCGTTCGCCGGTAAATTTTGATTAAACGCTCCACGGGAATTCACTTTACCGGCCAGTTTCGACGTTCTCTCTTGCACTTCGAATGCCCTGTAATTTAAAGTGACATAGGATAGTATAAACTTATTCAGTTTTAATATTAATAGCTATTAACCCTATTTAATAGGAATAAATACATACACTTGTATATATATATAGTGAAATTATTATACTTCACTATGGTACAAATTACTACACTACAGTTGGAGTATACCATAAAAAAATAAAAACAATTTTATATTTTCACAAAAAAAAAAAAGTATGAATAAATATAGTAGAAATTTTGCAAAACTTTGACGCTGCCTGAAGCTCTCAAAGTCTTAATATTTAATAATATATTTTGGTCAAGTTTCCAACAGTTTCCCTTCGATAAAGTAAAAAAAAAACATAAAGATTAACCCATTCCCTATTGGATATAGTTTTAAATACTCTGTTAGGTTCTAAATTCAATTGATGATATTTGACAATGCCTAAAACAGTCTTGAAGAGTTCAAGTTAACAATATTAAATTTGCAGTCTAATTAGTTAATATAATAATAATCAATATAATAATATTCATTTATTTTTATAACCTGTACCTATTGAAAAATGGGAAATACAGGGTTATTATTAATATTTTATTTTCTCGCCATCGCATAACTAATGTTAAAATTACTCCTGTTTCAGTGAATTAGAATTTTGATACTGTGTAATGTCACAAATTCAATGAATACCAACGATTTTAAGTGAAAACTCAAATACCTTTTGGGCATAGCGCATAATTCCTTGAGCACACACGACTGGCGCCTTCGCTTACTTCTTGTGGTTGGCCTTTTTTAGCGGGGTCTTCGATAGTGGGACCCCCTAGATTGTTCTATTCCCTTTCCATTTGAATTTGATAAATGATGTATGGCAGGGCGATATGTTATGCAATTTGGGGATTCTCTGGGTCTGTTTCTACTGTTGGTGAATTATTAAATTTAAAAGGCAATTAGAAGTCTGTTGTCTGTATGCGAACATACCACTCACCTCCTTCCATCAATACAATCCGCTTAAAGTGCAGGCAGGCAGCTTGCCTCAATAACAAGCTGTAATAATAATTTCGCCCCAATTAATCAGTGTTAAATCAGCGAAGCGACGCGACGACGACGACGACGACGACATCATCCGATACTGCGATACCCCAGATACTATATGTAGTTTCGCCTCCCTTTTGCTCTGTGAATTGATTCGATATTCGAGCAATTGGCGCCTTTGTTTTGCCGGCTTTTCTCCTTTGTTCCGTTAAGTATATGTATGTTATGGCTGTACCCATTGTTGCTGATGCGGATCAATGTCTGGGAAAGTAACAGATGCCCACGTCGATGGTCCGTTTCCATTAAGCTTAAATATTGTTAAAGCAAAGGGAGCAGCATTTTTTAATTATTGCAAATGCAGAAAACAACTTAAGGAGGTAAAATACGTACGGCTCCAGTTCATATTCCAGCTCCAACTTGTATTTAAGATTGAATAAAATATATTTTTAGATGCTATAAAAAATATAGAATCTTTGAAAACTTCGCTTCGACTGTTGATAAACTGTAAAGACTGAGTTTTAGAGTACATCAAACATATATGTATTTAAGTACATCAATTTATACACACCTTCTGAGCAAATATCCGAACTATTCAAGCATCGTTCAACATCAAAACAACAATGACATTTGATGAGCTTCGAGTGTTTTCCTTTAAATCGTTGTCTTGTGCTTGTTTTTACACAATGTTTTGTTCGTTTTTGCGCTTTTGTAAATACTTAACAATTGGCCGGGTCTGGTTCTTGTTGTCTGCCTGATTGGTTTGTGCTGCTAAAAACCAAGTTAATTGCTTCGTTGTGGGTCCGTGCGTCTTTTAAGCCATCAGCCATCAGCCACCAGCCATCGAATCTTCATCTTGAGGCTCTTGCCTGTCAGCAGACATCTGGGCAATGGGTCAAGTCAGGCCGTAGGTGGTCCCATAACAAGCTAATGAAATCTCTGTTTTTGTTTTGTTTTCACTTTTGGTTTTCCTTTGCAGAATGAGTCAAGTAACTGTCCAAAGCAATCTGTTGCCACTTGCCCGATATCATAACAAATAATCGAGAGAACAAGCCCAAGACATGCAAATTGTGCGAGGTAATTGCCGTCAGCGCTCAGTGCAAAGTGTTTTTCTTACTCTTCACCCATTGTAAATGCCAAAATAAAAAATAAAATACGATTTTTGTAATTTTACACATTTTATTTTAACTGCTTTAAAAACACCAAAATGTGCACAGCTTTCTAGAGGTCAGGTTCATTAAAAAGTGCTGCCCATTTGCATATCGATGGTTTTAAAAATCGATACATGAAATATATCGAATTGACAAATATTTGCTTTAACTTTTTATATTTTAACTGTTTCTTGTTGTTTAGCAGCAATCTTATACAGCAAAAATAAAATAAATAAATAAAATAAAAAATAGAAATAAAAAATATTTAAGTTTAATATGATCTTCGCTTCACATAACATATTTAAAATTATGCAAATAAATATAATAAATATATATAAAACATTATTGGTTTAATTATACATTTATTTTTATTTTTACACATTTTGTATTCAATTTTATTAATGCGATTATTTTAATGTCAAACGATAAGCATCGCTTATTTAGTTATCGTTATCGTGGTCCAAAGCGTTATCGATTGCGTAAAAAGTGCATCTCATCTTCCTTTGATTTCCATTCCTTTTTAACGTTGTGAAGCGCTGGAGTCGAAGCAATAAAAGTTGCTCCCGAGTTGTGATCATTATCAGCAATTAAGTTCCAGTCCGAGGTAAGTTCAAGTGGCTTTAACTACGCCATTTGCGGCTAGTTAACACATCGTGTTTGCCCCTGTCGCGTTTAATTAATGAACTTGCCACAAATTTGCATAGGTTCTGTGTGCGTGTGTGTGTGAGTGTGTAAAAAAGTTGAGATTGTGCGTACTTATTATACATGTGTTTGTATGTATGTATGTACATACATATTTTTAGAAGGCTAACAAACTTGCAGCTGCCACATTTTTATGGCTATTTAAAGACCGCAATTTGATTTGCGCTCAAAACAAGTGCGAGCACGCTAGTCGAGTGTGCCGTGCTGCAAGCATAACGTTTGTATGTAGCTTGGCACGTGCTTGTTGGCCACTTGTGTATGTGTGTGTATGTGTGTGCATGTGTATGTGTGTACAGTCCGTCGTCTATTTTGGCTGATAGAGCCTTTAAAATTAGCCTATTAGAAGCCTATCAATATACCTCAAGGCATAGAAATTTTAATGGAAAAAAGTATTTGAACTAACACAAATCGATTAAAGTTTTTTTTTATTATTGTAGTACCTAGGACTATAAAATGGTAAACGATATAGTCATTGTGGGTTCTGCGTTGCTTCCTCAAAATGTTAAAAAAAAAAAATCTTAAAAAAAATAGTTTAAATGGAAATCATTAAAATTGGTTAACTTAACAAACTACATTTAAATTATTTGAATATCTCCTTAAGCTTGGATATTATATTGAACTGAGCTTCAAGTTTCTTTTATTAATAAAATTCTTGGGAATTTGTTAGCTTCCCCTTATCCAGCTCAGCCCCGTCTTGTCAATATCGCTTAGAGTTGATCGTCGTCAACAGCAGCAGCAGCAGCAGCCAAGTTAACAACGTTAGCCATGTTGTGCGCCAACTGTTGGCCACCAGTGTGGGCCCTTGTCAGTGGAAGCCCACTTGGCTGTCAGCTAGCGGCGCCTGCGGTTGACACTTTGGCCCGTCTTGGGCTATGTTTTTTTTTTCGCGCTGACACGCCCGCTAATCTGCTCATGCATATCTTCGGGGACGAGGTCAGCTGATGACTTGACACTTTCTGCAGCCCAGACTGAGACCCAGCTGGAGACCAAGACCCAATTTGTCGCAGCAAATAAAGGCGAACAAAATTGAACAAATGTTGTCTCATTAGGCCCTAAGATATCGTTTACACATTGCGCACTCAACTGGCAAATTCAAAATATTTATTAGGCATATTTTAATGAAATTTATTCATATTTTTTACAGCTCATTTAGTTCGAGTTAAGCTGTCCAAAGATGTCGGATCAGACGAATGCGAAGGAAGAACTCGTCGGGTAATCGATTAACGAAACGAAATAAATTTAATTAATTATCTATCTTTATCTTTAACTTTTAATGTAAATTAACTCTTTAATATAATTTTAAACCTAATCCTATATTTATATTTAATTCCTTGTCGACTGGTTGTACCTGACATTGAAAAAATAATAAATAAATAAATATAATTAAACTTTTTACATTTCAGCCCGATGAAACATTTTGGCCTTCATCCCAACGAGCCCCATTTGTGCATGGGCGGGGTGTTCGAAGGGGGAATCATGCTAGCGTTCTCGTGGGAAACCAATGCTATGTACCCTTTACATGATCGTCATATTTAGTAAGTAAGATCGTGATATAGTATAATGACTATGCTTACAATGCAAATTTCTCATTTCAGTTGCGCTGGAAGTGCAACTTCAATTAATGCATCGGCGATGAACGAAATTGCCGCCATATCGAAGGAAATGACACTGAATGGAATGCCATTTACAGTGGCAAAAGCTATTGAAATGCTGGCCGAAATATACGAAGAGGTGGCTGATGTGCAACTGATTCTTGGTGGCAAAGACCACAATGGTCTGCAACTGTACAGCCTAACCTCCAACGGTACTTGCAACAGGGTACAATATGCGGTTGCAGGCACCAATGCCCCTGAGATCATGGCGTATTTTAATGCGAACTGGAAAAATGACATGAGCATTGAAGAACTGGTGGATTTGCTTGATAACGCAGCAAAGATAGCTGGGATGTCCTTTTGCGATATGGCTCCTGTGGTTATATTACAGCGCTAAGTTCAGAATTATTATGTGAAAAGTAATCAAACAATATGTACGATTAATTGATGGGTACAGCCTATTAATTGCTGATGTTCGTAAAATAATTAAATACATTTCTCAGCGTCAAGCAGAATAGATTATCTGCTATGGCTTTAACAAACATGCTGCTCTTCATCTCCCTCGGTTTTGGTCTAAATGAGTATCGCCATCTATGGCCTACAGTTGCCCACAGTCGTTTCAGTTTACAGGTAAATGCAGAGTAAGCACAAATGATTTATGCACCAAGGCAGCATATAATTAATAATGATTAAAAGCTGGCGCCCATCAACAGTCCCAGCCTGGATCCTGCTATATGAAGCACTAATCGCCCTGGACAGAAGTCGGACTGCAACTCGAACTCGGGAGAACTGGGAGTGCGACTTTCCTACGAAATGAAAAGTGAGCGAAGATCGTGAAAAAGCGACGAAAAAAGATTCTTTTACCCAAGGTGAAGACTCAAACACACTTAATGTATTATAGATCTTTTAGATATTATTGTATAGATATAAAGGTTTATTAATATTTTTTTAGATTTACTTGGAATACTTTAAACGTCTCTACGAACTAAGCTCATAAAAAAAATACAACAAAAAAAAGATTATTTTATCTAAGCTACATATTGAACTAGACTACAGATTTTTTTGGATATATTTAATTGGAACTAACGATCTTTACATTTATATTGGTTTGGAATACCCTTGTTCTTTGGTTCTTCTTAAAGGTTAACTAAATATTTGAGATAAAGACTAAATACTCTGTTTAGTATTGTCTATAATTATAGAAATTTTATCAACATTTATTTGGAATACCCTTAGCATTACTTTATCTTTCCAGCAGTACAAAGTTGGCATAATAGTGTATATACCTTTTATACATTTTGCTAGCTCATCAACAAATCCACTGGCGCCCTGAAGACGTCACGCTGTGTCTGGATTAACATGAATTTATATGTGGCATTTGAATGTTTCATAACCTGGCCAGGAGAGAGGAGCTAGAGTAGGAGAACCTCGGGTACCGAGGCCTATGCGTGACCAGGTTTCATTTTCATTAAGCTGGACTTTGGCCTGTATATGTGTGTGGTCTGCTCTGGGTGGCATTATGTTGTCAGAGGCACTGCATCAAAAAAAAGCTGCTAATTGATTTTGTTCCCCATATATTTTGTATTTTTTGCGGTGTCATAATGGCAATTATTTTAATAACATATTGTAATGGTATACGAGTGAGGAGATGCTTTATTTATTTTAGGTTCCCCTTGAGGCTTGCTTGGTCTTCTTATCGTAATGACGATACTTCTCCCTGAGTTCCCACACCGGATTCATGTTATAAACGCAGGTTTCCTTCAGTATGACCTTGAGCACAAACACTGTTTGGTTGAGGCATGCAGATCCCTGAGAGAATAGAACAAATGCATTTTCCTGCTCATCAATTATGAATAGGGTTAGGTGTTGGTGCTTATCAATCCTTGGTTGCAACTTGTGTTCCGCTGAGACCTTCCAATTACCATATTTTTCAAGTAATCCGGAAGCTTTCTTAAAATAGATATACACATACATATGCAGTAAATGCTCACTTGATTTAAATTTATTTGAATAAGTTCCTGTAACACCTATTTTAACCTATTGGGTGTTAATTTGGTGTTTTAGCACCAAACTTGGTAAATATTTTATTTAATTATAAAGCAACACTAAGTGCTTTGTAATGATTTCATTATTATATTTTATATACATACATACTTATTTAAAGGTAACGAGAGGGAGGGCAAACTTTGTCGACCAGATGGAAATCCATGGTTTTCACGCATGGTGTTTATTTTTATGATATCAGCATAAAAATATTTTTAAAACTAAAATATATTTCTTTAAACAGAAGATTTATTTGTAGTTCAGTAAAATATTTAAACGATTAAGTGCACCAGGCTTAGTTCTTGAACGTGGCAACAGGCGGCAAAGCCGCAGATGCAACTGCAGTACATATTTGCTTAAATCAAACAGATTTGCGAATTGAGCGCCGCATTAGGGTTGCCACCTCGCAAATATATGCATGTTCATTTATGTAAGCCATGAGCGCAGTATGCAGCTCACAAATGCAAGCTCGGGCTCTTTTGTTGCAAGAGCACGGGTGGAGAGGTGCAGAGTGCACGACAATGCCGCAGATAAATGTTCATGTTGTCACACCTGCGATTCGCCGCATGCCCCATAAATATACTGCTCATATATATCGTTGCGAATCGGTGGCAAGATTGCAAAAAATTTCGCTGGAAGTGAGATATCACAAGGGTGAGGCGACACTCGATTGTGGCAGGCAGGTATGCAGCTCGCAGTTGCACGGCAAAAAATAAAAAATTAAAACTGAAAGCGAAATATTATTAAAATGTCGCATTGTTGAACGAACGTCTGCCTTGCCTTCTTGGAACTTGCCACATTTATTTATGGAGCATACGCTTTGATTTCTTTATTTCTTTTTGCCGATAGTTTTATTTATTTATTTTTCGTGCCTCGTGCTCTTATCGTCGCGTGACATTGACACGACACGGCCAGTCACTGCATAAATATTTGCTTATTTATGCAACAGCGTCAACAGCCAGCATCAACAGGTTGCTGAAGATAAATGTGGCAAGATAAGCGAACATTTCATACACAGATAATTTTGGAATTCAATTAATTTCATTTATTTGCAATCTTGGATAGGATGCTATCTTGACGGACAGGCTGCAATTCGATATTTTTACCTTCGCACACTTTCCATTTATCGATAGTAGGCAACCTAAATTATGTCGTCTCTAAGCTCAGCTAGCACATTTTCATTCAGCTTTGCAGCAGCATTTGAAACGGGTGTGTTCAAGTTTGTCCGAGTTGTAAAGAATTAAAAAAAAAAAGAAAATATTTAACATGGGCAAACGCGTGAGTGTTATAAAATAAATGTGAAAAAATATTTTTTTTTACTACATCTTAAATTTACAGAAGTCAAACCAAGATGGAGCTTCTGGCAAGAAGCACAAAAAAGGTAAGTTTCCACAATATATGTACATTTGTATAGAAAATTTTTTTTTGTGTACCAAGCATATGCGAAAAGTTGCACGCTTCGTATATTCGGTCCATAATTAGGGATATATGTGCATATGTATGTATATAAGTAATTTAAAGTTTTGCTTATTTGATGAGTCAGCACATGCATGAGAGAAAGAGACGTCAATATGCTTGCAATGAGTGCGTATGTGGTGAGTTAGCACGTGTGGCAGACAGAGACGTCAATATGCTGGCAATGAGTGCGTGTGTGTATGCGTGTATGTGAATGCGATCAGCGTTGCCTTATTGTTAGGAAAAAAGTACAAAAGAGTGTGGAATTGGAAAGATGGCGTACTAGACTACACTAAGTATACATAAATATTATTAATCAGGACAAGCAGCTAAGTTGATATATCCATGTCCGTCCGTAAAACGCGTATGTGGTGAGTAAACACGTGTAGCAGACAGAGACGTCAATATGCTTGCAATGAGTGCTTATGTGTATGCGTGTACGTGTATGCATGTATGTATGTGAATGCTATCAGCGTTGCCTTATTGTTAGGGAAAAGGTACAAAAGAGTGTGGAATTGGAAAGATGGCGTGCTAGACTACACTAAGTATACATAAATATTATTAATCAGGACAAGCAGCTAAGTTGATATATCCATGTCCGTCCGTAAAATGCGTATGTGGTGAGTAAGCACGTGTGGCAGACAGAGACGTCCATATGCTTGCAATGAGTACTTATGTGTATGCATGTATGTGAATGCTATCAGCGTTGCCTTATTGTTAGGGAAAAGGTACAAAAGAGTGTGGAATTGGAAAGATGGCGTGCTAGACTATACTAAGTATACATATGCATATATTATTGATCAGGACAAGCAGCTAAGTTGATATATCCATGTCCGTCCGTAAAACGCGTATGTGGTGAGTAAGCACGTGTGGCAGACAGAGACGTCCATATGCTTGCAATGAGTGCTTATGTGTATGCGTGTATGTGAATGCTATCAGCGTTGCCTTATTGTTAGGAAAAAAGTACAAAAGAGTGTGGAATTGGAAAGATGGCGTACTAGACTACACTAAGTATACATAAATATTATTAATCAGGACAAGCAGCTAAGTTGATATCTCCATGTCCGTCCGTAAAACGCGTATGTGGTGAGTAAGCACGTGTGGCAGACAGAGACGTCCATATGCTTGCAATGAGTGCTTATGTGTATGCGTGTACGTGTATGCATGTATGTGAATCTATCAGCGTTGCCATATTGTGTTAGGAAAAAAGTACAAAAGAGTGTGGAATTGGAAAGATGGCGTACTAGACTACACTAAGTATACATATACATATGTATATTATTGATCAGGACAAGCAGCTAAGTTGATATATCCATGTCCGTCCGTAAAATGCGTATGTGGTGAGTAAGCACGTGTGGCAGACAGAGACGTCCATATGCTTGCAATGAGTGCGTATGTGTATGTGAATGCTATCAGCGTTGCCTTATTGTTAGGGAAAAGGTACAAAAGAGTGTGGAATTGGAAAGATGGCGTGCTAGACTACACTAAGTATACATACATATCGAGCCCTTCCCGCGAAAAAAACGTAACCAACAAAATCAAATTTTACAGGAGAAGGTTTTTTTTTAGTTTATTTCAATATTGCTGGATGGATTTCATTAAAACTTGAAATACTGTCTATTTAAGCTGTTATGTATATAATATATTCGTTTTAAAATTTTATTTCAATCCATTCTATGATTTTTGTCACTTACGTTGTTTTCGCGGGCACTCGCGGTGCCTGTTTAGCTCGAGCCCTTCCCGCGAAAAAAACGTAACCAACAAAATCTTATATTATATGTGAAGGTTTTATAATTGTAAATTCGATTTGTTTATGAAACGTAAATCCCAAAAAAAAGTTTCTAACAATAAAGTATTTCAAAATAATTATAAATTCGTTTATTTTATAAAATTAAGTCTTTTTTTCTTGTTTTCAACTTTAATTATAATGCAAATTAAATTGTTTTATTAAACGTAAGTCGTTTTCACAATGTTTTTTATCAAAACGAATTTAAATATAATAAATCAATTATTTATTTTCAAATTCAATACTTAATTCTTGTATTCAACTGTTTTATATAATTTATTTTATAATCAGTACCTGATGCTTGTTATTTTATATATTGTTTTTTTTTCTGTATAAACAAAAGCTGCTGACGTCGACGATAAAGCTAAGCTCTCGGTGGATCTACCATCAACATCCGGTAAATCCAGCGGTAAGGATAAGTGTAAGTTTTGATTTCTATACAACACTTTCTATTTGCAATAACATTTGCTACTACGTTTTCTACAAGTTGCCGTGCCTGAGGCCTTGGACTTAACTTCCTATAAGAAATCTAAGGGTAATTTTTTTTTATTTGTGATATGGCGATTTCCATACAATTTGATTTATATTTCAACAGCAGCTAAGGACAATGCTAAGGAAAAGGGTTTGCCCAATAAGAAATCCAAGCGTAAGTTTTTCATTGAATTCGCCTTTTGCCTGCTTCTTTCTTATCGTATAACTTTAGATGAGAACCCAGATGCTGATAAAATAGAGCCGTCTGATACTAATGCTGTTGAGGGAAATCCTAAAAAGAAGCTTAAGAGTAAGTTTTAGTTTGTGGTGAAAGATTTATTTTTAATTTTCCATGCATCAGTGTCCGTTGGTGGCGACGATAAACCGCAGGTCTCTGTGGATCTACCATCAACATCCGGTAAATCCAGCGGTTGGGATAAGTGTAAGTTTTTATTTTTAATCTATATATGTTTTGCTATAACATTTTCTACTACTTTTTTTTTACCAGTTGTCGTACCTGAGGCATTGAACTCTGCTTCTTCTTCTAACAAATCCCATAAGAAGTCTAAAGGTAATTTTGGCTTTTTGATTTGGCGATTTTCTTACAATGTCTTATATTTCAACAGCAGCTAAGGATAATGCTAAGGCGGAGGGTTCGCTCAAGGAGAAATCCAAGCGTAAGTTTTACTTTTAATCAACCTTCTGGTTTGTTCACTTATTAACGTATAGCTATAGATGAGAAACCAGATGCTGGTAACGTAGAGCCGCCTCAGGTTGATGCTAAGGAAGATAAATGTAAGTTTTGGTTTGTGGTGAAAGATTTATTTTTAATTTTCCATGCATCAGTGTCCGTTGGTGGCGACGATAAACCGCAGGTCTCTATGGGTCTACCATCAACATCCGGTAAATCCAGCGGTTGGGATAAGTGTAAGTTTTTATTTTTAATCTATATATGTTTTGCTATAACATTTTCTACTACTTTTTTTTTACCAGTTGTCGTACCTGAGGCATTGAACTCTGCTTCTTCTTCTAACAAATCCCATAAGAAGTCTAAAGGTAATTTTGGCTTTTTGATTTGGCGATTTTCTTACAATGTCTTATATTTCAACAGCAGCTAAGGATAATGCTAAGGCGGAGGGTTCGCTCAAGGAGAAATCCAAGCGTAAGTTTTACTTTTAATCAACCTTCTGGTTTGTTCACTTATTAACGTATAGCTATAGATGAGAAACCAGATGCTGGTAACGTAGAGCCGCCTCAGATTGATGCTAAGGAAGATAAATGTAAGTTTTGATTTATGGTGAAAGATTTAATTTTAATTTTTTATGTATTCTTACAGCAAAGCGTAAGAAGAGCAAGAGTAAGTTTAACTTATCAAATTAACATCTCCTGTGTTGCCATTTTTATATTTTATGTATACATTTAGGCTCCAAAAAGGATGCTGTTGATCCTAGCACGATCTCCAAGGGTAGGTTTAAACTGAGGCACTTTGTGGGGTTGCCATATTAATTTAAATAATTGTTATATAATAATTATATTCTATATATAAATTCACACTTACTTTCTCTATATCACTAGGTTCCGTGACTGATACTGATGCCAAAGAGACAGCTCAGAGTGAGTTTTAATTTCTAGTTTATTATCTTGTGGTGTTTCCATTTTCATTGTTTATTTGCTCCACTAGTTGCCAAGGCTGGGGAGAAGGACAAGGAGGAGGTTCGTGGCAAGAAGCATAAGTCTAAGCGCATGAAGTCTGATTGTAAGGTTCAATTAAAAAAATATCTTGAGATCTTGTAGTGATGACATTTTCATTTTTTCATTCCAGCTGATAAGCGAGAGCCTTCACCATCGCCTTCATTCACTGGCAAGAGCTCTAAGGGTAAGTTTTATTTATTCGAAAGACATTTTGTTTCACGTTTCTTTCACAGATGGAAAGAAAGAAGATGCTGGCAATCTAACCCAGGCTAAGAGTAAGTTTTGGTTTGTTTTTAGATTTCAGTCTGTAACTAAAGATCTTTTATTTTTATGTATTCCAAAAGCTGCTAAACCTGATGACAACTCTGAGATGGAATTTATGATGCTATCAAGTGCACTCGGTTGTATTGAGGCAAGTCTACATAATATACACTCAAGTTAAATAGTTAATAGATAATATAAATAATATATATCCAGGGTAATGCCGGAAGGGCCGTTTCGTTAGCATCCTATCCACAAGTAAGTCTCTATTAAAATCGTTGATGTCATACTCATATAATTAATTAATGTGGCATTTCTTTTGCGTAGGCTCGGAATTTGTTTGGATATCCTACTAGGAAGGTAAGGAATTTGAATGCCTCTCTTATTTATACCCCTCTTTTCACTTTCTTGTATTGTATTGAATCGATCTCCCAAGAAACAAACCGATGAAAAGAGCGAGAGAAGCGTACATAGTCTTAACAGCCAAATGTACAAAAAGGAGGGATCGACCATGCGTATCCCGGAGAACATTGTATCTCATAATATAATGGGCAAACACGTGTTCTTTAAAGTGAAGTACCAAGGACAGTTGCTGACACAACCTGTTTCGTTCGAAGAACTGAAGAATGAATCACCTGTCATGCTGAAGAAGTACATGGAAAAGTTGAAAGCTTCAATGCCCACTAAATGAATATGTATCTATTATTTTGCAAATGAATACGAAACTTAAATAATATATCTTCAATTATATGTTGACATGAACTACATAAAACAAAATAATTCTTTTTGTATCTGACCCGGATTGGAAGTTATATAAGCCATTATGCGATCTTAAATTAATATTATTTGGGGGATGTAGTATCCAAAGCTATTGTATCTGAATAGGGGTATACAAAGTTGTCTTGATAACTGTCCTCCAGTTTATTTACATATATAAAACTGCTTGTCCTGAAATAAAATTTTTTTTTAAATCAAAAATAAATCTAGAAAATCGGCATTTTATACGACCATATATTCTTAAATATGTTTTTATTAATTTTTTACTATCAACGATAGTCCATAGTCGTTTGCTGCATACATATAAATTATAATTCTCATTGCCTCCGATGCGTTTAAAGTGCGTCATGCATGCAACGTGTCCGGTTCTCTTCACAGCCTTCTCATAATTCATTGAGCGGTCAAGAGAGCGTAAGGACAATCGGGTGAGCGGGTGCAGGGAAGGGGGCGGGGTGCGCTCCGTCTGGCTGTAATAATTTAAAAAATTGCTCTATTATTTATTTGAGCATATGTCAATGAAATGTATTTATTTATTCACAGCAGCAATAATAAACCAAACGAAAAATTAAAAATAAAGCGGAGAAGAGAAAAACGCCAGCAAAGTCAGCGTGTTGTTAATGAGCAGCATGATAGAGCCATGGGTGTGGAGGGGGGCAGGGGGGCTGTGCTACCCGCTGTTGACGTTAATTGACCGCAGCCATTTTTTTTGTTGTGCTTTTTTATTTCGCATTTTTGTGCTTGCAGCATGCAGTAAATTTTAATGAAATTGCCGCCGTGCGTTGTCAGTTGTTTGCTGCTGTGCAGCAGCCTACTCGCTGCTGGGGGCGTGGCAGGGCTGGGGCAGCTCAAAGTGCTGATGACACGCCTGTCAGCGACACTTTGTGCCGCTTGTTGCATGGCAAACATTTATAAAATAAAACCCAAATAAAAATATGCATGCTTGCCAGTGTTGCCAGTTTGGCCCATTATAGGCTAGATTTAGCATATTTCAAAATACAAAGCTTTTCAATTTGTTTGTAGCTATACATTTAGCATAGTTTTTTTTAAGTTTTATTTCATCATATAAAGATAATAAATATTTTAAAGAATTAACAGCAAAAAGAGTGCCATATTTAAAATTTAAAAGTATTATATATATAAATATTTATTGTATATATTATTTATTATATTAATAAATAATACCAAACAAAGACGCAAAAAAAAACAAAACAAAAATGCAAAGAAATTTTTGTGCTTTAATTTTTATGTATTAAACTTTAACCAATATTTCACCATAATATTTATTTTATAGCTATATTTAGCTTGTTTTTAATTGAAATTTAACTGACGCGCGTGCCCAAAAGTCTGGCAACACTGAAGCAGATGGAGAGCGAGAGAGCAGATGCAAATGCATATAAAATCATGCAAATTGCCGAGGCTTAATTTTCGACGCCCTGTCAGTGGATAAGCGGCCATGGTTCTTGTTGTTGTTGTTGTTGTTGTACTTTCTGCTGTTGTTGTTGTTGTTGTTTGTGTTTTAGTTGTTGGCAAGGCTTTTTAATGTTTCACTTGCTGGCCAGCCATGCTGTATTACGTTTTCTGATGTCGCTGCATTTATAAATTAATTAAAAATAAATTACTTTATGTTGCATGTCGCATTTCATTAAACTTAGCGCTAAATAAATATTTCGGTTGCAGTTTTCAAAAGTCAAAGCAGCACAGACACGCACACACTTACAGCACAACATATGTACATACTTACGTACACACATACATACATACATGCTTTCTTAAGCAGTTGCTGAGCGAGAGAGCGGCATAGTTGCCAGTTGAGCCTGCATAAGATTTCTAATAATTATAAATAAATAGAAACTTATGTCCAAATGTCATAAATTTATTTAAATTAATTCATTTTTCATTAGCATAATTTCTTTTGTTATTTATTTTAGGTTATTTAGGTTAAAATTTAACTGAAAGTGGCAACATTGCAAAAAAGAGACAGCTAGACTCTCAACGCAAGCTCTAACTGTCCCGCTCATGCGTGCTTAGTGCTGCCAAACAGCCCTGCCAACTTGCCTAAATTTTATTATTTAATTTTTCGTAATATTTGTTTTTATATATTTACCTGAATTATATATTATTTAGATTATCCGAAACCCCAGTAGGCTAAAATTTTTATTGATAACCTTCCTGTATAATAAATAAATAATAATAATTATAAATTATATAGATACCTTGTAATTTATGTGTAGCTTTTTCTGGCAAAACTGCCGACAAGTGGCCAAAACTGCTATTTAGTTTTATATTTCGGTATTTATTTATACCATATATAAACATAAAGCTTAAAAAAAAACAATTATGCAATTTGAAAACTGTTTTATTTGTGCAAAAAACGGATATTATTTGCAAAAATTACTTGTATTTAAAACATTTATAGATTTCATAGAGTGAATAAACCAATTGTTGTTGCAATTATTTTGTATTTATTTGTTTAATATTATTTTTGTTGGTTTTCAACGCTCAACGTTCACAACAACAACGATCAGTGCATTCGGAGTGCGCTCTCTTCCCCTTCTCTCTTCCCACGCTCTCGCACTCTTGGGCTAAAGAGCAACAGCTGCGCAGTTTCGGAGTTGGGGCCTAATTTAGGCAGAAAGTTTGATCGAATAATGCACCATAAATGGCTATTTAATTGACACACTTGGCCAAGTTTCGCATTGCCTCAGATTCAGTTGGCCGTCTGAAAAGAATTTAATTAGGCACGCAGTGCGACTGCCCTGCAATTTGCCTAAAACTAACAAACGGAGTTAGTTAGACGTTCGAAGAGAGGAGTGCAAGAGAGGGGAAGAGAGCGAGAGTCGAAGAGAGCGGAAGCTCAGCATTCGCCGCTGGCTAATTCCGAATTTAATTTGTGAGTCTGGCCGGACGCAAAGGGAACTTATTAGGCACAGGCTGGAGAGTTGGGGCTGAGGCTGGAAGGGGCGTGTCGAGGCGAGTCGGTTAAGTGGCAAAACAACAAAGAGAAGAGACTGGAACTGCCAAACATACAAACGTGCGCTCTTTCTATGTAAATATGTATAGCAACAAAACCGCAAATTAGTTCGCAGGCCGCAGATGGCACAACAACAACAAGAGTGAGAGCAATAACAACTAGTGATGGCAAAAACTGTTCCATCAATCGAATGTTGATTTTCGAAACAAATACCTAAAAAAAAATTTTAATCATAAATATAATTCTGAAAGCAGCCAAAATGACAATGCTGTTCATCAATAAGTTGAAGCTTGTGAATATTATTCCGATTAGTCGAAGAAGCAAAAAGATATTTGATATATAATATATTTTTTTCTTGTACCGTACATAAACTTTTGGTATTAATGCCAACATTAAAACTGAACCATATTTATACATTTTTAGTTATTTAATGCTGCATTTCAATTGCTATATTTTGCCCAATAATCGATTAATTTAAACCATTTATTTGAAACAATGAAATCGTTTTTTGAAACAACAATCGATTGTTGTACATCATATGATGCATAGTGTCATCACTAGGCGCAACATTGCCAGATTGGCCCCAATATCAAGCGCATCCTCAGCGTCGAGGCGAGAGAGAAGCCAAAAACCAAAGCGAGACAAAATAAATAAGAAAATATTGTTGGAGTGGCCGCCGCCGGAGGCGTCTTTCCAGGAAACCCAACGACAACTTGCACTTGCCCCCCTTGCCCCTTCCGCTGCTTGGCGTGTCTCCCACTCTCAGAAATTGACGCGCGCGTCGCTTCAAATGGCCGTCAACGTTGTCATCGGCATTGTTGTTGCCTCTCGCAGTTGCTGCTGTATCGACTCTTTCCTCATCTGCATCTCCTACTCTATCCGCATCTGCATCTGCATCTCCATCTGGCATCTCCGCTCTTGTACGTGTACTGTGTACTTAGATGGCAGCGCCAGATAAGCAGCCCTCCTCTCTGTCCCAACCGACCTGACTGTCCCATACGACCTCTCCATTCCGAACGTTCTCTCTATCCTCTCCGTCCTCTCTGTCCCGTCCGTCCTCTCTATCCGCACCGTCTTCTCCGTCCCATTCGACCTCACTGTCCCATTCGACCCTCCTCTCTATCCCAACCGTCCTCTGTCCCGTCCGCTCTTTCCTCGACTGCACTTCACGCGCTTGCTTTGTTCATAAATTATAATTTTATGATCACGAACATATTCGTGGAATATGTTGGCGTTGCCAGCTCCATTGTCGCCATCTACGCGTTAAATATTAAAGCCCAGAGCGAGAGGCTGGGGCTCTTGGAACGGCTGAAAATTGGCTCTGCATGGAGCATGGATCACAGGGTGTCATCGTTGCTGTGTTTACACTAATTGAAGAACTCGACTTGGACCCAAGTGCAACTCCCAACGCCAAGCTCAATGTCAAGCAGCTTCTAGGTTTTCCTTTTTTCTCTCTTTGCACTGTAAAAATTGTTTATTGGCCTTAGGGCTGGGTCAGTTGCGTTCTATTCTAGGCCTGGAAATTAGTTTTGTTTCTTCTTCCGTTCGTCTCTCCCTGGTAAAAACTTTATTGAGACTCGTAAATCAATTAAGTCTCAGGGACAGCTGAACTTCAAATATTGCAGTATTTATGCCTTTTAATTAGCATAGCTCCAAGATCGGTTCTGCCCACTAACGCATAACAAAGATACAGAAGATATAAACATAAATAATAAACCAAACTCAAAGTCCGCCGACCATCACAGTTAAATTGGGGGCGTTGCCAGCTGCTATAAAGCGAGTCTTTCCTGAAAGAGGAAGAAAGCGAGAGGAGAATTAGAGGGTTGCCAGAGTTTAAGTTTTGTGCAATGGTCTTGTTTTATTTTTTAGTTTTTAATTTATTTAATTTCATCTTATACCAGTCGTCAGAGAAAATAAATATTTAAATAAATTAATATAATAAATAAATATTAAATTAAAATTATTGATAAAGCTAAATTTAATAAAACTGTTTTGCTATTCAAAATGAAGAAAAAAATCATATAATATTTTTAGCTTGAATACAAAATAATTGATTAATTTGCAAAAAAAAAAACAGAAAAACTGGTAAAAAGTTTAATTATTTTTAATATTTTTTTTTAAATTTAAATAAATAAATATAATAAATAAATATTTTATTTACATTATTGATAAAGGTAAATTTATAAAAACTGTTTTCTATTTAAAATGAAGCAAAAAATCATATAATTTATATTACACATCGCCTGTTTACCAGAAGAGTGTCATAACTCAAAAAACGCGATTTTTGAGTTAATGATGCAGTAATGTTCGTTGGATATTAGACTATCTTGTGTAAAAATTTCATTATCCTATCTTCAATACACACAGCGTGAGAAGAGAATATGTCGGTCCACCTCGTATGGAGATACACGGCGCTTGAAAACTTTAAACGCGTTTATCTCGAAACGCACTTTTTTGAGATATGACACTCTTCTGGTAAACGAGCGACATGTTTAGCTTGAATACAAAATAATTGATTAATTTGCAGAAAACCAGAAAAACTGGTAAAAATTCCAATTTTTTTTTAATTTTATTTCAAATTATAAATGGCAACCCTAAATCTGTTGCACAGCATGGCGCAAGTACTGTTAACTTACTCAAAACACGCAGTATTCTTTTGCTGCCAACTCTTTAAAATAATAATAATAATAATAATTAAATAAATAAATTATACTGAACACCATAGCTAAATATATAAATTAACTTAATGAAATATAATTTGCTATTTGGTGCAACACGATTTTCTAGAAATTTGCAGCATATTTTCAGCTGATATTAAAGTTGATTTTGCTGCTGATATTAATGCGCGACAATTTGTTTTATGTTCTCCCTTTCGCCATTGCCCGATTTTCATTATAAAAACGCGAGAAAAAAGCAAGAACATTAGCAAAAATAGCATCATAAACACATTTTGCTACGTTTATGTGGCTTAATTTGAATTTGCAGGCCGTAATGAACCTTAGCCATGCAATAAAATGAAATTTAATATGACTGCGAGAGCGCGGAAGGAAGGAGGGAGCATAGGGGCACTGCCTCCATAGGGTCCTACCACCTCCATAAGGAGGTGGCCCTGGCTCTCGTGCTCTTGCTGTTGTTGTTGTTGTTGCCCTAATTAGTTCCTTCCGCATTATTGTGCCGGAGCAACAGGGTAAACATATTTTCATATATTTTAATATTTAAACTGCAGCGCACAGTTATGCATATAAATGAATTTATGACATTGACCTGGCAACCCTGTGCAGCGGCGTTTACACAATTATGCCAAATATCAATTGCAGTGCATTCGTTATTCCATTTAAAGCTCCGTACCAAAACTTTTCCAACCTGCAGTTTGTAGTTCGCATATAAATCTCTATTTTAGAGCGCAGTGACAAAAATCTCTCGCTCAGCACGAGAATAACGATGATAAGGACTTTGATCATCATCAGCATTGAGTTACAGTCGACTGCTGGCTTAATTCCCTGGAAATCTGAGTTGAAAGTTCAGGGCAAATAACAAATTACAACAAAAAGCTTTGCAAAAGTTGCCAAGGCAGCTAAAAGATCTAAAAGATGCAAAAATAAAAGGAGTAAGCAGCTTTTGGACTGAAATAAAACAAAATTCTGTGTATAAAAAAGAATTGTACTCTTAAATTAAAATTTTTGTATGTATGTATGGATTAGCTTGTTAAATTAATGTACACAAAACATTTGCATACTTATGGGGTTTTCCACATTTTCCTTTTCATAAATTAATTTTGTTTTTTTTTCAAATTTATAAGCTTTACCATTAAATTTAATGCTTTGAAAGCTTAACGGCTTAATTTTCTTTGAGCTTTTCAGCAAATAGCTCATTAAAAGCTTATCTCATGATTAATAACAATATTTTTAGCTTAGATGCTATGATAAGAAGTTTCTTTTCGTGTTCAGTCATTTTAATGTGTAATAAAGCTTTATTTATTTGTTTTGCCTGAGAAAACAATTATTCGCTGCAGTTTTTGAATTGCAATTAAGTTGAACACTCAAGCAAGACATTTGCACTTCACACCTGAGCCTGAGTTGAGTGCGGAAACCACAATGCAATTTATAAGTGCTCTTTAGTTGGCCCGAAAGCAACCCCATTTGGGAATTTCTTGCGGTTTTTATGTAGCATGCACTTGAGAAAGCACTTGAACTTCAACTGTAAATACCCAAAAATTCCATAAAGTAATTCATTGATAAGAGAAAGGGCGGGAGAGCGGGAGGGAGGTTGGGAAGAGTGCATGTGCTGCTGTTGTGAGTTTTTGCGTGATTTTTTATTTTTATTACAACAGTTTATGAGCGAGTCGAGCGAAAATCTGTTGGCAGCGCAAACGCAGCGAAATTAATTAAAAACGCCCACATTTCAGCGATAAATCAGTGGCGAGTGCGGCGAGCGACGAGCGACGAGAGACGAAAGACAAGAGACGGAGACGGCGAGTAGCGTGGGCAACGAGCGAAGGCGACGTTGGAGGAGAAGCGTGGAAGAGCGCGCAGCAAGATTGAACGACAGCAGCAGGCGACACTACACACACACACACTCACACACACATACAGTCAGACATTGTGCTTCCCCTCCCCCTCTCATCTGCTGCTGTTTGCTTAAGAGCCACTAATAATCCATTGTTGGCTTTTGTCCTTGCCGCTGTTGTTGCAGCTGCTGTCGCTGCTGACGTCGCCATCGCCGTCTCCGTCGCCATCGCCGTCTCCGTCGCCATCGCCGTCGCCATCGCACCGCAGCATTCGAACGCAGCGCAGCCAAAAGAAATTGCATGTTTAACAAGCAGCTTTAACAGGGTTTCCTCAACAACAACAACAGCAGCAACAGCAACAACAACAAACAATAACAGTCACATTGAGCGCAAACTTTTTTGGGCTAAAGAAAAGTTTTGGTTTCTGATACCCTAGAAAGCTTACAGATGTCTTAGCAAAGGTATAACAAAATCAAATTATGGAAGACGAAGTAGTAAAAGATTTCAGCTGAAATAATATTAATAACATTTGTCTCCTAATGGCAGAAGAAATTACACAACAGCTTTCATTGAAAGCGTGCAGAGTTTTTGATTAAAATTGAGCTTAAAGCTCAATACATTAAAAATTTTAATATAGAGAGTATCTGCTAGTTGAGAAATTCTTGTATAATTATTGCCGTTTCTGGCTTTTTTGTGTGTACCTTTTTTATATAATATAAAAATTAAAATAGTTTAAGCCAACAGTTTAAAGCTCATTACATTATTATTATGATTATTAAAATTATTATATATATTATATATGCATAGATTTATTGCTTAAGCTTTCTAAGCTTGTTATTAAAATGCAAGCAGCTTAAAAAGCAGCTGAAAGCTCAATGCTTTCACATTATTATTATAATTATAACAAGTTTCTGATATTAAAAAAAACTAAAGTAGAGCGTATCCATTAGTTGGGCAGTTCTCAGATAGTTACTGCCTTTTGTGGCTCTCAAACAGCGTTTGTGTGTGTTCCACGTCGCAGTTCCTTTTGCTTAAAGCTTTTTCGAGTGCATAAAATTTCAGATTTATTTATGTTTCGGTTTTGTTGCGGCCTCTTCCGTAGCCCCCGTTCCTCTTTATCCCTCTTCCGAACATTTCTTGCATATAAAATGTGTTTTAAATTAAAAATTTATTTGCCAAAAAAAGAAAACGAAGAAATGTTTCGATATTCCCTTGTTTTTATTTTGAAAACAAAATTTATGCAGATACTTTTTAATGCTGACAGCAACTGGACCGATGTTCCATGGCATTTATTTGTATACCCCCCGATTACTTTGCAACGGGAGCCCCTGTGTGGGGCGCCAAGTGGTAATTTGGCAAGTTCAGCTCTACAGTTCTCCACGGCTTTGCAGTTCTTCAATATACAACATACAGTGCATATCATAAATATTGTGCCGCCTTAACTCTGAAATCGTCGACATTTTTATGAGCGACGCCGTGTCTCTCAGTCTCCCAGTGCCCCAGTCTTCCGATATCCCAAGTGGCAATGCCAATGCCAGAAAGCGGCTTAAAGGCTATGCGAATATTGGGTACACGAATGCAAATGGCATTACAATTGGTTCAAGAGCCTCGGGGAATTTCACAAAACATTAAACAGCCATATATTTTGCGGCAAATAAACTACAAAAATGCCAATGAAATATTTTTGTTGAAGGTTTTTCAGTTTAAAAGGGTTTGAAGTTGTTAATCTCTATAATTGGTAGTACAGAATTTATAAATAATATTCCTTTTTTTTAAAGCTTGCATATTGAAAAGTTGAGGATCTCTTTAAAAATGTGTATTTTCTCCACATTTGCGCCAAGTATTATACAATTTTTAAATAATATTTTCTGTATAGTTTAGAGGTTCGTTTACTCACAGAATTTAAATTAATTTGGCTAATAATCATATTTAAACGGTAGCATTTCCAGCGCCATCTAGCGTAGGCGACGTTTACTATGCGTTGAAGATCTCTTTTAGCGTTGCCACATATTTGTAGACTTGCCTAAGATTATGAAATGCAAATGAAACGAGCTTTTAATATACGATCGATAAGCATTTTAAATGCTGTGTTAAACGAGGCATTTAGCTGGGACTCCACACCGTGGACATTATGGGGCAGACAACTACATTTGTGGCAGCACAGGAGGTCGACGGCGGCGATGCAAACGCAGCGATAAATATCCAAGTGTAAATGGATAGGAGAGCCCGCCAAAGCGAAGCCGGCAAGAGGCAAAGCAATGAACTAATAAAGGACAGCCATGACAACAAGACGATGATGACGTTGACGACGCTGACGCCGACGCCGACGTCGACGCCGGCGCTTTATTAGCCAGACTTTGTTATTGTTATTATTGTTGTTGGCCCTGGCAGCGCGCCACAAATGCATTGCCATAAATTCTGAGCTTTAGCGGCAGCTCAGTGGCAACGCCAACAATGTCTATGAAGACGTCGCCATAATGAAGATCAACGATTGGCAACGCCGCGTTGCCAAGACAAAGAGAGAGAAGGAGAAAAGAGAGAGAGAGGGGAGAGAGAGAGAGAGAGGGAGATAGAGATAGAGATAGAGAGAGAGAGAGGCAGAGAGAGAGAGAGAGAGAGCACGCACCCAAGAGAGCAAGCTCCGATGCACTGTTGCCAAATGAGCGTTTTTCTCGCCAAATCTGGCTGATTCTGTGAAACATTTGCAATAAAAGCTTTTTTCAAAAATAATAAGGCTTTTTAAACAGCTTTTTCTTAAATTTATTGTAAAAAGCAACAAGGTTTGTTTTCATTATTTTTTTTTTTATCGATATTTGCTCCAACAGCTTTAAATTAAAGCAAAATATCATCTGTAGCGTAAAAATGCATAAAGCTGCTATATCTTTTGTTGACACTCCATATTTAAACAGTCATATATTACTGGAAAATTTTTATTTTTAGATTAATGAAAACTAGTCAAAATTGTTGTTGAAAAACAATGAAAATCTTTAGAATGCCTTAGCTATTTTCTTGGTTTTTTTTTTTAACTTTTTGTTAGCTTTAGTATTCGTGTCTTTCCCGCCTTTCTTGACAAAAGGGGCAGCACTGCTGCGATGGGAAGGTGGCAAGCTGGAAAGCAAAGGTGTATTCCAGTCCAATAAGTGTGCCTCGGCCGCATTTCTATGCGTGGCGCGCAAATAATTCATAAATTTCATTCAATTTTTATTAAACGCAAGATGTACGGGCAAAACCCAGACACGAACGAAGTGGGAGGCGAAGGCGCACAGCAAAAATAATATAAAATAAAAATACAAAAAAAAAATAAATAAAAAAGAGAACGTTCCGGAAATCCGCTCATTACGCAAGGCTTGTAATTAATCTTAAAAAGCAAACCGAACAAAAGCAAAGAGAGAGTGCAAGGAAAAACTGTGCAAAATAAAAAGGTGAAGAGAAAGCAGAAAGAGCAAGAAAACCTTTTGCACTCAGTGTTGTAATTGTTGTTGTTGCTGTTGTTGCTGTTGTTGTTTTTGGGGTCGTACACCTGTTACACGTTGGATTTCGGGGTATACGCATCGCATCCGTTGCGAAAAGGGTCTCGATTTGAGTGTAAATATTTGCAAATGAGTTTGAAATTAAGCCGCTTTTATTATTTATGGGTCGGGGTATGCTGCGACTGCGCTGCGACTGCGCTGCCACTGCTGCTGTTACTGGCAAAACTCTTAAGATGTTTAAATGGATGAGTGGAATGCACAGTGGGGCGAAGCTGCAGAGTATGAAACAAAATGGTAAAGTAGAATAAACTTTTTTAAATTTGAACTGCTAAAATATTTAAACGCGAATTACGATTCAAATATCGTTTTTTAAAAAGGTTTTATTTTGAAAATATTTTTGTATTTACAATAAATTGTATTATTTAATTTGAACTTGATTCTAGTTGGGGATCGCCTGGCTGTAAATTAATTAAATAAATTTTATTATTTAAATTAAAATAAAATATGTTTATTTTACATAATAACAACTATTAATTTTTCATTTAAATTTAACAATTTGGCTTATATTAGAATTTTTAAAAATCTATCATGGTAATGGTTAAAGTTCGTGTTCTAGTACAGGGTTATTAACTTTGTCAGAATGTATGTAACAGGCAGAAGGAGGCGTGGTAGACCCCACAAAGTATATATATTCTTGATCAGGAGGACAAGACGAGTTGATTTAGCCTTGTCTGTCTGTCCGTCTGTCCGTCTGTCCGTCTGTCCGTCTGTATGAACGCGTCGATCTCAGCAACTATAAGAGCTAGAGCAGCCGTTTTGGTCATTTTTGAAAGGTGTATACCATACGCAGATCAAGTTTATTTCAAATTTTGGATACCACGTCCCTACCGCGAACAATGGCCATAAATAAAATACATTGACCAATTTGAACGCGTATATCTCAGCAACTATAAGAGCTAGAGCAGCCGTTTTGGTCATTTTTTAAAGGTGTGTACAATATGCAGATCTAGTTTATTTAAATTTTTGGATGCCCCGCGCCTACCGCGAGCAATGGCCACAATTATAATAAATTGACAAATTTAAGACATAAATCTATTTAAATTAATTCTTTCTTCTACGAACTATGGAAATGATTAATATCTACCAATTTTGCAAATTTCAATTATATCGGTCCACTATTAAAAGAATTATGATTAATTAAAGATTTTTTTTATTTTTATTTTTTTTTTTAATTTAATTTTGATGTATATGTAAGTAGTAGTAGGCTATGCTACATATAATAATATCCCGATATATCATTTACGCTATATTATATTTACTATTTACTATACACAAAAGTTCAAACTCTGGTCAAAGTGTACAAATAGTATTTCTTACGTTGTTAAACAGTTGAACTTCGGAACTAGACTAAAAATTTTGTTAAACAACATATACATTTGAATTAAGGAATGACAGGAATATCATAGATATCTCATTTCCACAACTCTACCTTATATATATAGCAGCATGCCATTGGAAATAGTTCAGTACTAGCAAGGCTGATCTTTGGTACAGGGTATAAGACAGTCGGGCTTGCCCGACTGTCATGTCTTGCGGGCGTTTTTTTTTAATAATTTGATATTTTTAGCTTAAAAAAATTAAAAATAATTGATTTATTGTATGAGATACAATTAAAGTAATGTTCCAATATAAATCGTGTGTATTTTTTAATGCCCTATATTTTGAGCTAAGGAGCGCAATAAGTTATGTTTGCCCGCTTTAAATATTTAATAATTATGCACTAAATTAATTATGATTTAAATTTGCATGCTTGCGCCAGTGTAGCTCTGTCTGTCTAGTCTAGCCAGGCTGAGTGCAGGCTACAGATTGAATGGTTAAGGAAAGAGAAAAGAAAAGCAAAGCAGCAAAAAATGAAAGCGAAATATACATAAATTATTATAATTCTGTTGCTGTTTGGATTCATTTTTTTCTCTCTCTCTCTCTCTCGCTCTCTTCATCTCTGTCTCCATCTATCTCGACGTGTTTCGCATGTCAGCTTTTGCCAGGGAACAGCTCTAGATCCGGCTGTGATTCCATTCAAAGTCCGGGACACCGGGAGTTGTTGCTTCTTAGCCTCGGCCAGCAGCAGCTGCGTCTTTCCGCCGCCCCCCTCCCCCTCCCTCTCTCCAGGCGGATGCTGCTGCTGCTGCTGCTTCTAAGCTGTGCGGGCGACACTTGACTGACGCCTTACTGGCGCCATCTAGCGGCAGTCGGCTGCGCGTGCATAACTTGCGTTTCATTATAATGAGATTATCCCTTTTGCATGTAACTGTGTGTGTGTGTGTGTGTGTGTGTGTGTGTGTGTGTAGGGATCTCTCTGTATGTGTGAATCTGGCACATTTCCATCGTCAGAAACTGCAACAGCTGTTTGTGTTTTCTTATTTAAATTATTTCTTCCTTTTGACGTGTTGTTATTTCTATTCGTCTTCTGCTTCTGCATCTTCCTCTTCTCATTTCTCTCCTCTGCAATCTTGTCTTTTGCTGTTTCGCCATTAGTTGCCGGGATTTCGATTTGCCTTTGTACAAGTTGCGCAAACAGCTTTTCACAGCAGCAAATCCGCTAAATTTTTACATCGTTTCGATTAAAAATAAAAAGGAAAATACAAATGAAAATATATAAGTATTTACAAATATGCACTCAGAGAAAGTAACAAACCATTCTTTCTTGATTCAATCCATATGGTACGTTCATCGAGAGTTCGTCCATCGAGTGTTCGTTCAGTGAGAGTTTGGCCATGGAGCATACAGCCAGCAAGAGTTTGACCAATTAGAATTGAGCCAATAAGAGTTCGGCCAGTGAGAGATGGGCCAATGAGACATGGGCCAGCAGGAGTTGGACCATCGAGTTTGGTCGAGGGGGATGAGCGCCCTAGTGGATTTATATAAGGAGTTTTAAAAAAAAGAAGAAATTAAAAATCAATATACCCATATCTATTTATACTATATAAAAATAATTTAAACGTAACTTTAAACGTTTCAGACTAGTTAATTTATAGACGTTTTGATTCTATAAATATTGTTTATCGAATTCTTTTTCATAACGTAATCTTTTCTTAGAATTTCCAAAACAGAAGTTAATGAAAAACCTACAAGAACACCCGAAAATAAACTAAAAGAAGCTGACCTAACCTCACTTAAGCCGACCTGGCATCATATGCCACATCAATTATGCGACAACTTTAAGAGGTGCCAATCAGGTGTGTAATATGAGAACTCTGTGAGTTCTTCAGCAGTTTTACTTTCATCCAAGATCTTCAAACGCCATTAGTGTTAACATTTCGCTTTCCTCGACTTCGATTAGCATATTCATAGAGTCGCCCCAGCTGGTTTAGCATCGATTTCAATTGAAGCATGTCACATGTCAGACCTTAAGTGGACCTACAGCAGGCACTCTAATGTGGAAAAGCTGTTTAGCATGTTCGAATTATGCAGAAATGTGTCGAACATGCAGACAAGAGTAAAAAATAAACAATGAAATAAATTGTAGTATTTTTTTGTACAAGGGCAAGCCCATGTTTGAAAACTAATTAGAGCCCAATAATGCAATGAATCGTGTAATGTGGCTCATTACAACATCATTTTGTACAAATATACATGACTGAAGTCATCAGCTGGCTGCAGTTGTTGTAAATTTAAGGTGTGAGTGGAAGACAAGGCAATAAATTTCAAAGATAGCCCGCATTTATCTGAGAGATACACTGATTGAACAAATGAGATAAGTGCGGAAAGCGTTGAGATTCACAAATCAAATGCGTAAATAAATCAAGATAATTAAAATATTAATCAAATAAATCATTAGAAATATAAGAAAACCGGTTACATTGATGGATTCTGTATTTATTTTAAATGACATATTATTGTAGGTTTATTTACTCTTAACTTTGTGTCTTTTAAAAATCTTAGCTTGCATTTTGAAGCTACTTTCACAAATAAGATAAGGTCGGATATCGTTGAGATTTATAAATCATATGCAAAAATCAATCAAAATAATTTAAAAAAAAATTAATCCAATAAATCATTACAGTTAAAAGTACCCAGTTACATTAATAAATTATTATAGGTTTATTAACTTAAGATTTTGTATATCTTTTAAAAATACTAACTAGAATTTTGCAACTTTGTAGTTTTAACAGTCAAATTTGGTAACTCCAATGATTTCTAGGTTTTTTGATTCGGTTGTGGATTAAAGTTAAGCACATCGAAGGTGAGGATCTTATAAAAGGACACCGACCAGCCGGGATCATTGACGCGTGATAGGACCTTGTCGATCATCAGTTTTGAGGCGTCGCTCATGGCTCCAGGGTCGAGCGGGTGCTGCGGTGGATGTGTCAGATCGGATGCTGCGTTCTTAAGGCGTCGCCATTCCGCCGTATAGTCTCGCCGGAACCGTATGAAGATCTCGGCAAAGATAATGCGATGCGGAACCGATGCGATATCATTGGGCGTCTTCAGCTCCTTATCCATGCGTCTCAGTAGATCATTGATCTCGATCAATTCGCTGGGCGTATCGAAGTCCTTGGTGTTGCGCAGACCGACAAAGAGCATATCGATGAAGGCGTACTTACGTCCGTAGTTCTTACGGGTCGCCACCTTCATGGGTATGGCTCGACGTAGATGCTCCAGGTCGAAACGCACCAACTTCAAACGGGAATCATTCCGGGAGAGCAGCATATCCCTGGTGATCTGCTGGAAGCCCACCGGAGTTGTATATTCACCGATCTGATCTCCGCCTTGTTGCCTTATAATGTCCGTCATCACAACGGCCGCCTTTTTGGAGCCCTCGATGAATTCCCGTTCGTTGAAGCTGTGATCCCACAGGAGTTTCAGCTTCCACATGTTCAGTTTGGTGACGAAATACTTCCATGGATTGTGCAGATACACCAGCTTCGGTATAATCTTGCGCTGCTGCTCTTCGTATGCCTTATTCTGATCGCGCCACTTGCGATCGTGCAACATGCGGCTGTTGCAAGTGGATGAGAAGGAGCCACAGCTCCTGAGGGCTATCATACGCAGTGCGCCATTGCAAAGGACAGGTATTGGCATCTCGGCATCAACTGCTTTGCATTTTCTCCACAATTTTGATGGGCCAGAATTTGTTGAATTGTCGCTAAAAGTGCCCGCCCCTTATTGTTGTTAACAATAGGTAATATTCTCAAATTTTGACAGTAAGCTCGGCGTAGATTATGAGCAAATAATATACAAACACAAACATAGATCGACCGTGAGAGAAATTATAGTTTCTCTTCAAACATTATGCAGCCGATACATAAATTATATTCAACTTACAACCGCGTGAGTTTCCAAGTATCTGAGCATCTGAGTATCTGAGAGTTTGCGTGGGACAAGTGTGCAGGAAAGAGTTTTTCCCTTTTCCCCCTTCTATCTCATCTCAAATGACATAAAAATTAACATCAATGATAGCTGAGAAATGAAATACATAACTCCAAGATGCAATTGTTGCGCCTGCGAGATGTGTATTTAAATGGCGAGGCGAATTTAATTATAAGTAAGTTATTTTTAATGGAAAATTAAAGAGAAGCTCAGTTCGGGCTTTCGATTTATGTCTACAGCCACGGAAAATTGTTTAAATGCTTAGATAACTTTAAATTTTGAATCAGGCTAGGTTTTGGTACAACTCAAAGAAGTTTCGTCTGGGTTTGTTTAAACTTTGTTAATGGAAAGTAAATTCCATAGGTTAAAAATACAAAAACATTAATTAATTATAAAGAATATCTTTAATTAGATATTAAACTAAATTAAAGTTTAAAAAATGTATTTATGTATTGTAATAATAATCTGGTAATAATAATATAATAATATATATTATATATTTTTTAAGAAATCGTACGAATTTGTGTTGTGTTTGCGACTTATAAAGTTAACTTAATTTATGAAATTGTTGTACTTGACTCTTATTATAGTCAATATGTCTCAAATTTTTCAGTTTGCTGAGAATGTTTTCTCTACTAACATTTCATTGCTGGGTTATGGGTTGTATTATATGGAAATGGGCAGCTATGAAAACTCGAACGCGTTGTTGTTTGTGTGGAATAACAACAACTTGAGCTAACATTAGTTTATCAATTCCCATTCCGTTGACTGGTTGACACAAAATGCGTGGTCGTCATCAGTCGGAGCAACAGCCTCAACGTCATCGTCATCGGCATTGGCATCGGCATCGTCACAGTCATCGTCATCGGGAATGACGAGGCAATTTGGAGGCCGAAACAGTTTCAGAGAGGCAACTACTAGCAGAAGATAGGCATCTTTTTATGGACCGCCGTGTTACAAACAATTCAACAGCAACTAACAGATACTTCAAGCACTTGTGAGTGTGCGAGTGTCTCAGTTGCTCAGCTAAGAGATTCAAATTGAAATTCGAATGAAAATAAGTAATACATTTCAGCTGCAACAGTCAACAGACAACAGACAACAGACCACGAACGGTGCATCGTTTATCTTGTTGCTCATTAAATCATTCAACTGTCAATCAGTTTTCCCTGCCTCATTCGTTGCGCTGTAGTATCTATGATTCGAGTCGAGCTGAGTCGAGTGTAGTTCGCTGTGGTCCAGCTGGAAGCCATGGACAATCGTCAATTGTCCACGGCAGTTGGCTAAAAGGAAATGCGGCTCATTCCGTTGGCTCTGTCAGCATCTAACGGGCTTTGTCCAACGTAATTATAGAGTGCCATCTACTGTTTAAAACTGCACGCATATCAGACATTATCTTTATTTTTTTTGTATTGAAACAAACGAATATAGCGGATAATACTTACTGATTCAGTTTAGAACGGTACTCAAATAGTTTAGATTTTTTCTGCTTCGAATTTCCAATAATTCTTATTATATTCAGTTACCGAAGTTGAGTCATCAAAGCGGTATTACTCTTCGCTCATCTATATAAATTCCTAGAACACTATCTTTGTGCTCTATCCCACTTGTAAGCAGTTGTCAGTAGAAACTAGTGCAAAATTTCCAATTCCACGTAAGGTAGAATTGTCGTGAAATCCTAGATACATGATAAAACGATATACAAATGGATTTATGAATATGCATCGGGTACTCATGAGTACTCTCAATAGCATTGTACGCCGTTCCGCATAAGTTTACAAAGAGTCGAGTGGTTTAAATTTCCAAAATGGAAGCTTGTGTTCTCCTTTTGCGGCGGAATTACTGAAGCATAAGTATCTCAAGCTATAACTCGGTGTAGTATATATACACTGAGAAAAATGCACATATTTTATTTAAATACGATTGAAGTTTATATAGATTTTATTTAAATTTAATAAAAGCGAACTATTTGCAATTCAAAACATACTTTAACGGTTAAATAAATCTAGAAATATTTGATTATTTATATGCACATATATATAATATATATTAAATCAAATTGTCTGTTCTGATTGATAGACCAACTACCCAAAAAAAATCTCATAAATTGGGAAATATTCTACAATAAAAAATAATATTTGAAACAGCTAGCTACTTTAAATAAAACTCTAAAATAATTAAATGAAACTCATATTAAACTGAGAATTAACTTAAAATTATATATATAAATATTAAAATTAAAGATGCAAAAATTCTCATAGATATTCTCGTTAATATTTTCAATTAACATATTCCTAGTTTAGATACAAAATGTTGAATATTAAAATAAACATAATTAAACTAATACTGAAATGAAAATAGGGACTCAAATGATTAAAATAAATATCCAAATTACATTAGATTTTTTGTGCAGTGCAGCCGTAGCGCTGTCAGCATCAGTCTCCACATATTTAACATAACTCAACTATGCCTGTGCCTGTTGGGCTGTATCTCATGGATATGCGCAAGTATCTCACATGACATGGGCCTGCTCTCCTACCTGTCTGTCAGTTGATTCAGGTTAAATCAATCAGAATGAGAATTGCGAACGAAAAACGAGAGCTGTCAACACGGTTCATTGTTTTGTGCTGTGTAATGAAAGAACCGCCTATCGAGCTATCGAGCTATGGAGCAGAGAGCTGTAGCTTGCGGCATGCGGGAGGATTGTGGATTGTATCTCACAGATACAAAACACACACACGTCTGCATTTGCGATTCGTGAAGCTATTTGCATATTTAGTTTTCAGTTTTTTAGTTATTATACTGCAAGTCTGGGCGATGCATTGTCTGCTTGTCATGCGGGTGGTCATTTAGCATATTTTGATATCGAGATTTATTGACAAGATAGCAACGCGTGCCCCATGCGAGATGTGCTCGATACTTTGTCGGCATGGCCGGAAACGAGTCGGGTAGGGAGGGGAGAGTGGGAGGGGAAACACTTATTATGTCAAAAGTTAGTTCGACGCTAATTAATTGTTTAGCTCGTGCAGGCGCCCACTTAGGCCAGCTGACCACAAAAGGCAAACCGAGTGCCTGCCACAAAGACAAAAAGCTGCCACACAATGGAAATCGAGATGTATCTGTTGTTGGAATGTGGTCGTGGCATTGAAATGCGATACGCAAGGTGAGAAATGCGACTGACGATCGTTAGTTCGTTAGCTGCCACAAATCGCAAACCGCAAACCGCTAACCGCAAATTGAGGAATTGCTTTTACCTCTCTGCCAACTTCTAGGGTTTCGCCAGTCGTGTCTGTCTGCGGAAGGTCAGCGTTGTCGCATGCGAATTGATCGTGCCACTTGCAGTGTTTCGCTCTGTTTCCTCTGCTGCAGGAAATGCAGAGCAAGTTGAACTTGGGCTGCCTCATGTGGCAAGTTCATTGAACAACAACTGCAATCGAAGCAATCGAAACGTATCGTCTTGGCATTCATTTCGTTCTGTAATTGAATACTCTCACGCATGCGCTGATCCTTAGTCGTGTCTCTGATGAAATCATTTAAAATTCCATTGCCGCACATGCACTGACAAACTGTCAGTGCGACACCTAGCGGCCAACACCTGCAACTGTCAACTGCCAACTGCCAACATCCAACTGCCAACTGGCAGTTGGCAGGCGTGATGTGCCTACTTTATGGCCACTTAAGTCCCAGCCACTGACACTTGATGTTCGCTCGCTTCTGTATGAAACTTTGTCGCGCTTCCAAGAAAACTCTGCCTGGGTGTGCGAGCTCCCCTCTCCCCTCTCCCGATCCGTCTTCCACCCGTCTCCCTTCTCTTCTCTTCGCGACCACCCCTGCCGTTGCAAGAGTTATGCTGTCATTCGTAACTGGGCGAATTCTCTAATTTATGGTTTCAGATATTCAAAACTCTTAATACTCTCTCCACACTCGGCTACCAGAGCCGCGTTGCTGCTGGCGCCATCTAGCGTGCGCTGTACATGTGATCTTCTATCGAAAGGCTTATTTGTTTTGGAAATAAGACTGATTCTAACTGTTGGTTGCTTTCGACTGGACCACTTCCTCAGTAGCTGGAAGAAACGGATTCTTTATTCAAGAAGAATGGCAAGTCGAATTCCCACTGTCGGTTGCTTCCGACTCTAACTGCGTTTTAATGGCTAGAGGGGAAGGTTGCAGCTGACACCGTCTGGTGCGATAACTAAGCCTGAACTCGTCATATTGCTACCAACATTGTCGGTTGCTTTCGACTACATAGCTGGGAGAGCTGGGTTTCTGCTGAAGTAATATGGGTCTTAAGAACCGTGGCAACTGTCGGTTGCATCCGACTAAAACTATTGTTCAACTGTTAGAAGAAACGACCTTTTACCTGTGGATTATTAGTAAAAGAAAGCGTGGCGACCGTCGGTTGCTTCCGACTATAAGTATTATTTAATAACCATCCAAAAATGATTTCTACTGGCGCCATCTACCTTCAAGAAAAGGCCAGATCTCTAAGTCTTATCGCCAGCAAGAGAGGCAAGATTGAGTAGTATATTATTCATACTTCTAATTGCTTCTCTTTATAGAGCATCAGCTCTTCGCTTTTACTCCGACCCAAATTTCTTCGACGTCTTGACCACTTTCCAAGCAGTTCGTGTTGTAGTTGTTGCCGCAGTCGGTTGGTCGGTTGTCAAATGAAAAGTGCCACCCGAAAATGTGGAAAAGCTGTCAAGTTGTTGTGCTCTACGTGGTTGCATATCAATGCAAATGCAATCGAGTGGGGCGAGGCGATGAATTGAAAATCCGAATTCTGGCCTGTCGCTCCACATCATATATCAGCGGAGCTGAACTAGTTCTTTTGCCCACTCTCGTTACATTAAAATATTAAACAGAAACGAATTCATACTGCATTACCCACTAACCCAGATAGAATAAACCAAGCCATCCAAACCCCGTTGCGGGATGCAGTTTGGGTTTTTTTAGCCACGTGTCATATATATGACACACATATTCGTATGCATATATGTATATAGGGATAACCTCTCGCTATCAAGCGAAAATAAACCGCTCCGGAGGATGCAAACAAACCCAACGACGACGACTGCCAGTAGCCAAAAAATATGTCATAAAAAGATATGGTCTGCGTCAATATTGACACAGAGCCAGAGACAACTGAGAATCAGACGTTGGCCACGAAATGCGGCGTATGTTAGCCAAGAGGGGGCGGTGGGTGGGAGGGAGAGGAGCCACAATTGCTCAGCTGTCTGTGTGGCTAATAGGTGGCGCTGTTGTTGTCGCCAGCGTGTCAGCGTCGTCATCATCATCGTCTCTCTGTAATTCACATTGTCTCCACGTAACAGCCGCAGGTCACATGCGGCGTTACACAACACTGTCTTTGAGAATGCGAGAGCAGCAGTTGCAACTCTGGTGTGAGAGTTGTAGCAGAGCAGCTAAATTAAACGATATTAATTGGGATAGCTTTGCTTCATTCAAGCTTGGGGTTTTTATTTTATGTTATATATTAGGTTATATTAATTTGTAAATCATTCCTTATAATCAGAATATTAGCATTACCTATTTTCTTGTAATTATGCTATTGTTTTTCTAATATTCGCCTATCTAATTATGTTTTCCAACAAACTAAATTTCAAATATTTTACTGTGGCCAGAGAACATTAAATTTTTAGCTCTTGCAACCCTTTCGTACACCCTGCCCATTAAAAATGCCACTCCAAGGCATTTGGTATTTGTATTTGCTTATCTAGGGCTAATGTTTGCCTGCATACGAATTACACTTACCTTGCAGGGGTCTTACGGTTTCAGGGGTTTTATCGCTCCTTTGGCATTTGCACTCTATACTTGTGCTTACATTTTTAATGCACCCTATGGTTCGGTGTGGTTGCCCCTCTGCATGGTGGGGTTTTCATCATTCGAACTGGCTTAGGTTAACCAAGTTAAATTGTGCTATTTATATACCACGAAAATAACCCAAATTCTTTTATCGCTGGATAAATATTTATGTTCCCAGTGGAACCGCAAGTAACCCCAGTCAAAAAAGAGCACCATTCGATACGCTGGCAAACAAAGTGAGGGTGGGAGGCATAGGGGAGGGAGAGGAAGAGGGAGAGAAAGGATGGATGGACAGAGAGACAAAGTAAAGAGATTCCGCTTGAAAAATATTTGCCAATGTCCACTGTGCATTAGAGTTGTCCATTCCATGTGGGGCAATGTATGAACGGTTTTTGATGCAGGGGGAAGAGTGTCTTAAGAGTGCGGAGAGGGGAAGGTGAGTGGAAGGGGGAAAGGGACCGAGGGTTGTAGGGGTTGTAAATCGTGTGCTAACGTTGAGCAGCTGTGGCCTAGAACTAAAAATTTCCTTGTATGCCAAGTTAGACGTCATGAATTATTTAAATTATAATGTTGGCAACAACTACAAATGGGTAAACAGAGAGGTTGATACAGAGGGGAGAGAGAGGGGAAAGAGATGGAAACACACAGGTAGTTATATTGTACATATATTTGTGACAAACTATTGTAATTGCGCTAATTGCAATTCATTATTCAGTGTCAGCACTTGTTTCATGCTCATCAGCTTGCACAACAACATTATGATTAAGTGTGTGTGTATGTGTGTGTGATGTATGTGTGTGTAGTGTGTGTGTGACAGTGTTGCCAATGAGAACTGACAAAATGTTGAGCAAAATATCCGCAGGATATGTGCTTGTTGATTTCGCTCGAGACTTTGACATTTTATCCGGCCAAGATGCTGTGGGTGGTGAGGAGGGAGGGGCAGGGAGGGAGGATAACACGACTAAATACACAAACAGACAGTTATCCAGCCATGATATTGCGCATACAGATAGCGTTACAGCTGCAGATACAACTACAGATACAGCTACAGCTACAGATACAGATACAGATACAGATACTCGTTATTAATAATGAAACCACGCATTTATTAGAGAGAGCGTGTCTGTATGTGTGTACTTATATATAAATATGTATATTTGTTTGTACGTGTTGCTTGTTTATTTACTCTGCATGCTATTTGCACACTCACAACACACTCACACACACACACACACACACATGCTGATAAATTCCCATATACAATTTCCACATTTATATTTCATATCATATTTTTACGAGGCATTTTTTTGACGCTGTCATTATGCAATCACTTGAATGAATGCGAATACCAATAAAAAATAAATAAAAAACCGAATAATTTCACGCACAATATTAATTTAATCAAGTGCCCTGCATGACTTACTTTACTTACTTAAAGTATCTTTTCACCTTTCTCATAATTGCCCTTTAAATATTCCCTCCAAATGCAGATGAAGCTTGACAATTGATTGGCATGATGAATTTAATTGGCTTAGTGGAATTTGCAGCTAATCAAGCGGCCATTGAAGCTTAATTAATTTGGTGCAAATTGCTGCAAAAATGCCAAAAATTCGTGGCGTGAAATTTTAAAGCTTTTGTCGGGCATTTTTGGCTAAAACTGCCAAAGCATTTGGTCAAAGCTAAGCGCATAGCTGAAATTGCCACAAATATCAATCAGCTTTGAAAAATTACCCAAATTATTTGCAAAAACTTTTCCATATTTCTGTTTATATCCTGTATCCATTAAATGAGTAAAAACAGGATTAATAACTCCGTGCAAAAATTTTTATATTATTCAGTTTATGCGGCGAATTGGCAAATACATGAACTCAATATATGAATTTGCAAAATTAACAAAGTTGCCAGAGGAGAAACTGTTTAATGTTTAGCTGATTTTGATTTAAAAAAAATTATAGAAATTTGATAATCAGTTTTTTCCCCTATGAATACAAATAATATACAGTAGAATCCGGTTATAGCGACATTCAAGGGACCGACGATTTTACGTCGTTATATCCGGAAGACAAAATCCACGATTTTGTGTCTTTTTCGTATCGAAAAAACACAAAATCCATGATTTTGTTTGCTTCTTTTAGCATTGTTAAAGAAATCAAGTTTTCCTCTTAAAAATTTTTTTTTTTGTTCGGCACGTCGCAATATCCGGTTGAATTGTGAAAAATCTCGTCGGTATAAGTGGTTTGACGCTAAAAGCGGAGACGTTCTAAGCGGAGGCCCTTTCATATAAGTTTGTATGGGGACCAACCAAGCCATCGAGTTTTCGTCGCAATAAACGGACGGACGCTATAAGCGGCGTCGTTATAACCGGATTCTACTGTATATAATTTCCTTAAAAATTGCATTTATGCCCATTGCATTTTATAATAAATAACCTATAAAAACAAGATAAACCCTTCTATATTTCTTATAATTCAAATGAATTATTTATTTATTTTTTGCACATTTATTAGTTGCCACATAGTTAAGTTAAAGCGTCAAAGCGCAGGCTTTACACTGCGCAAAATCATTTGCAAATAAAATAAATAATGTGCTCCTCTCTCACCGAATGTAAGCGAAATTCATTTAAAATCAGTCATTGTAATGTCTTTTAATATTATGCAATTAAATATTGCAAAAATTTAATTTCCCAATCTTTATTAAAACTTTTTGTTCAGTGTAGAGCGAAGCTCTTTTCTTGTTGATGGCTGATCTGCGACTGAATTTATATTCCTTTGCTCCGCTTTAAGAAACCCCACGAGATATTTGAAGGCAAATGTCGAAATCAGAGAAATGAGATCACGAATTTGTTCCCCGCATAAATGCAGTATATTTGCATGTGTGTGTGTGTGTGTGTGTGTGTTACATTTCTTTTTGTTGTCTCTCCACACAATAACTGTCATCACAGACACACACACACACACACACACATACAGCCAAGCGCAACTTTTGCCTGCAGGTGTAACAGGTTTCTTTGTCAACTTTTGGAGCACTTGACCCAATTAGCGTTTGCATGCAGAATTTAACCCCACGCCCCGCCCCGTCCCGCCCACTCACACACACACACACACACACACACACACGCACACAGATGCACAGAATAAATTTGTAAGTTTTTGTGCAGTTTGAAAAGAGAAGAAGCTGCCAAAATAGAAGCAAAAAGCACAAGCGGGCAAAACAAGATGGCGATTGTCACTGGAAGAGCACGATGGAAAGAGGGGAAGAGAGTGGGAGAGAGGGGAGCGGGCTAAATAGTTGTTATACTAACTTAACCTCATTTAAATATTTTGTTGCCGTTGTTGTGGCTGCTGCCATTGTTCTTGTTGCTTACTGTGAAGCAGCATCTTGTTACTTTTATTTTTATTTTCATTTTCATTTTCGTTTTTATTATTCTTCTTTTTTCGGCTCTGCCCCCTCCCACAGCGAATGTTGCAGGTGCAACAACACACATTTCGCCTGCTTTCTTAATGCTCGCGCTCTCGCATAAACTAGCACACGAGAGCAAGTGTCTTGAAGAGAGTGTGAGGGGAAGAGGGGAAAGGGGAGCGGGAAGCGGGGGCAGCGCGTGGCAGTGTTGCATTTTGTATTCAAGTGCGACGAAAATTGCTGTAAATTAGTAAAATGTAAACAGACACACATACTACAGTAGCAGCTTTAAGAGAGCGAGCAGCGTTGCCAGATATGAACAGATTTAAATTAAAAAAAAATAGCTCCAAAATAATTTAAAATAAATATAAAAATAAAGCAAATATTCAAAAATATTAAAAAAATAAATCAATATAGAATATAAAAAATTAATTTATTCACTTGACGTAAACACACAAATATTACTAAAACTCCCCCTACTAATCTGATTCTAACTCAAATAAATCTGTATTTCAAATTTATTAATTGTAATAAAGAAATAACTCGTAATATTCCATAACCCCCTAATGTATGTATAATTTTAAATTGATATTTGAGATTACAAAATTTATATTGTTTTGTTCTGGTATATATTCTGATCGGCAATGTTCTTACTAGATTTTAAGTTCTTTAACTCCATACAACAAATAGTATCCAATTAATATAATTCCTTATAATAAAATATACTTATTAAATAAAAGCCAATAATGAAAACGCATAAAAAATAAATAATAATAATAATAAATAAAAATAATATATATTAACCCCATTATTACCCATTTTATGGTTACAAGGTATAAATATCACAACTTTATGCATTCTCAAGCTATAATATAATGAAGAGAGATTTAAATTTTTTTTATTTTAAAGCATTTGCTAAAATTAAACAACTAATGCAGAAATTAATTTAAGAAATAATATATTTTTCCTTTGCCACCGTTTAACAATTGTTTTAAACAATGCTCTTGAAAAAACAGCCAAATTTGTCGGGAAAAAGCGGACTTGGCAACACTGTTGCTGGGCACAAAAGGTTAAGGTGCTTGCCTGCTCTGCCTCGCAGAGACGCCGCTCGAGTGCTGCCCAGCGGAGAAGCTCCATGGCTACCAGCCTACGCAGTTAAGTGACGCTGCTGCCTCTGTCTCTGCCTCTGCCGCTGCTCTGCCGCCGCCGCTGCTGCTGAGAAGCTGCAGCCAGTCAAGTGAAAGGCCCTTCCCCTCTCTTTGCACAACTCTCTTGCCACAACATTTGCGCTCTGCCTGCACTTGCACTTGAACGCCTGCTTCAGTTAACAGAAAGCTTAACAGCCAGCGGCATACTCTTGCTAATGTGGAAATAATAGTGTATTTATTTAGTTGATTAATTATTGCTGGTTATTTAACTTAAATACACACGCACACACACACGCACACTTTAGAGCTTTTAGCTTGCAGAGAGCAGCTGTCTGTTAATTACATTGCCATGTTAGTTAATTACATTTGGCTGTTAGCTTAAACAAACAAGGCAGGCAGACAACTGTTAAGCCATTTAAATGCATTTCGGCAATTGTAGCAATTAAATTAATGAATTAATTGCACACAAAAATAAACAATTGTTATTTTAAGAGTATTACAGATGCGACGTTGCCTCTCTCAGTTCTCCTTACGCGCTTTCTGTGTACCTCATGTTTGCATTTGCTTTGCTGCTGCTGCTGCTGCTGCTACTGCTGCTGCTGTTGCTGCTGTTGCTGCTGTTGCTGCTGTTACTGCTACTGTTGTTGCTCTATGAGTGGGTTTCAAGCGTCTTGCCGGATCTCAAGCAGCCAGCGTTTGTCAAGAGAAGCTGTAAAATGCGTTTCCCGCAATAACAACAACAACAACAACAACAACAAATGTGGTAGCTGCAAGTGGAAGAAAGAAAATATTTTGTTTGCCTTTTTTTTTGGTTATTTATTTAAATTTACAAACATAAGCCCGATAAAAAGTGAAAAAAAGAAGAAATTTCGTCATACGCACAAAACAAACAAACGCGTCGGAGTTCGAAATGAGTTGCAAAAACGCGTTCGGCTGCTTTGGTGATTAGCAGCGCAAGGTTCGGACGCTGCATGAAGCCCTTTTCAGGGTGAGTTTAAAATGCTGATCAGTTCAAGTTGCCGTCGAAAAGAATTAAAGCGCACTTTGTTAAAAAAAATAATAAAAAAAATTATATATCGGTAGGTAAATTATGTTTACGCTTAGCTTAGTAAATTCGTCTTAATAATTATAAACTAAGCTAACTGCGTTTGAGTTTGAAAGGAATTGCAACAGCAGGATCGGTTGCCTTAGAGCTGGGCAGCGTAGGGTTCAGACGCAAGCGTGCTGAGCGATTCTCAGGCTGAGCTTGAAAAATAGATTTAAGAACAAAGAAAATATTAAGCGAACATCGTCTAAGAAAAACTTAAAATATAATACAAAGAAATATTTTTATCATAATACCTATTGTAAACCTAAATATTTGGGCGTAACTTAGTAATTTCATCATTATAAATATAATCTTTATAAATTACACACTTTGTAGCCAGCTGTGTTCGAGTTTGAAAGGAGTTGAAAGGAGCAGGTTCGGTTGCCTTAGAGCTGGGCAGCGTGTGGCTCAGACGCAAGCATGCTGAGCGATTCTTAGGCTGAGCTTGAAAATTACATTTAAGAACTAAGAAAATATTAAGCGAACATCGTCTAAGAAAAACTTAAAATATAATACAAAGAAATATTTTTATCATAATACCAATTGTTAAGTTAAATATTTGGGCGTAACTTGGTAAATTCATCATTATAAATATAATCTTTATAAATTACAAACTTTGTAGCCAGCTGTGTTCGAGTTTGATAGGAGTTGCAACAGCAGGTTCGGTTGCCTTAGAGCTGGGCTGCGTGGGGCTCAGACGCAAGCGTGTGAAGAGGTGAAGAGAAAGAGAGAAAGAAAGAAAGAGAGAGAGAGAGAGAGAGAGAGAGAGAAAGAAAGAAAGAGAGAGAGAAAGAATAAATAACATATAAAGAAAACATTGTTCAAGCAAAACTCTTAAAAGAGAATAAAAAGAATTATTTATATTACAATAGCAATAGTGAATTTAAAGCTATTTATGCTTAGCTGTTTTTAATGATGCCAAGATATTTAAACCTTTAAGCTGTTGCTTTTTTTATGGCTTTGTTATGCTATTTTATGATATCAGTTTATGATATCTTAAAACTAATCCACATACAATTGGTACGGGTATTCTGAAGCTGAATCGGTTTCGAGCAGAACCGCATGAGAAAGCGAAAGTGTCTGGGCGTGTTCAACTCTTATTTTTATCGCTCTTTTTTATCTGGCCGATAAGCCGATAAGCAGTTAGTATGCATGTTATGCATATGGCTAAGACTAAGGTGTTTGCAAATTGCGTGGTCGATTTACGAGCGTATTTATGAGCTGATCTCGCTTATAAGTCGCAACCTCTGGCTGATCCCACAGACACACAAACAACAACAATGCGTGTGGACAGCTCGTTAATACCCACCGAATGTGCAAGGTGTTAAATTGAGTTTAGATTGGAGTTGTCGATGTGGTAATACTATCAGTTAGCTGGAAGAGCTGTAGGTGACGTTGGCTGCTAAAATGGCAATGAATTTGATAAAACTAACATAATAGCGCTTGAGGAGGAATGTGGTTGGGTAAAGGTAAAGCGATTGCCATAAAAGCAGTTTTAAATTTAATGCGATTTTAATTTTTGTGCACAATTTTTTTGGGGTCGTAAAAAAGTCGTGAGTTCGTGTGTGTTTGGCCAGGTCCACACATAAAATGTTAAGAAGCCGAATAAATATTTCAAATAGCCATAAATATCGTTTGATTATGCCATGCCAGTAAAGTGGCCCAAAGTAACCAAAAGGACCAAACACCAAACACCAAAGACGAGAGTCGAAAGACCACGGCAAAGGCAATCTTTTAATTAAGGCAATAAAACGGAAATCGACCACGTAACCTAAGGAAAACATAAACTTTACATTAAATCCACTTAATGTTCGAACAAAGTGCCATGGATGTCTTCTTTATCGCCACGTGCCCAGGTTGGAGAAAGCTAGAAAGCAGTACACTAGAAGAAAATATCTAAAGAAAAACGTAGCGCTCGAATAAGGTAAATCAGGGCGTCCTCTGCCTATCGAGCAAATTGTCTGTTGCATATCTTCGCTGCTTCGTTATCAGATCGTTATGTAATCGCAAGCTCGATAGAGAATGCCCCAGACATGACAAATTAAAACTCGATTCCAAAAGGTGTGGGTGTAACCGTTATAGTTTGCGAGATCCAGGACAGACGGACGGACAGTCGGACAAACAGACGAACATGGCTATATCGACTCTGCTCGTCGTCCTTGCGAGGTCTAACACCCCATTTGCTGGGTTTAAAACACACACTCTCCATTGGAACCCACTTAGTTGACTCTTTTCTCCTTTTTAAAGTACAGGGTCTATAAATCTAAAAAAATATATATTAATTTAAATTTGAAAATATGACAAGTTTTAAACCTTTTAATATTTGAAATTTATATAAATTTTTAATTTTTTTATGCAATTTTTACTTGCCTGTTGTTTTCTGCAATTGTTTCGCTCAGTGCATGCCCGGCTCCTAAACCAATTCCTTGCGCTGCTGTCAGGTTCCACTCATCAGCGACGAATAGACATGGACAGGCGGACAGTCGGACAGTCGGACAGTGGGACAGACTGACAGCTTCTAATTCAAAAGCGTTTGCCACTCAACTGAGCAGCAGATGTGCCACATGCCACAAGACTGTTTTCTCTTTCTCTCTCTCCCTCTCTCTCTGTGTCTTTTTGCACCTGTGCTGCCCACGCTGCGTGCTCGGCACTTGAGCTGCCTGGATGCTGCTGCCATATTTGGATTTTTATTTGCCCGCCATGGACATGAGAACGCGTCAGAAATTGGCGCCTTTGGCGTTGGCCTCTTGCTGTTCGACTCATCTTGGGACCATAAAAAGCTCTCAGTCACGGCCTTTCCGTTTCATTTGGCCCCCCTCCTTCTCCCCCTCTCTACTGCCACTCTGTTGTAAGCATGTATAAATTAAATATCTCGTACATTAACGCTCGAGTGTTTATTTTAGCTCGGGGTCAGCAGCGTCGAGCGAGTAGAAAACTCATTAAATTAGCAATGTCGATTTTAATGTCCTTCGCTCTGGCTTCCGTTGGACAGCGGGGCCAAGGAATTTGAGGCAAATGAATTATTTACGGACACGTTGCTTGACAACTCTACGGTGCATGTGCGATGCGGATATAGGTGGATAGGTGGATAGATGGCATATAGCGTCCTTCGTCCTTCCCATTCGATATATTTAGCCGACGTCTATCATGCGAATTGTCGATTTTATTTACGACCATTTCACAATTATGTCAAATGGCTAATTGAAGTGCGACTGCAGGGTTGTTGGGCACCCAGAAGGTATGAATTCCATCGGAATTTGGCAAACGTAAAGCGTAAAAATGCTGCAGATGCTCAAAGACAAAAATAAATAAATAAAACAAACATCAATGAGAGCGAAAAGTAAGAGTGCTAAGGTTGTCAAACCGCTGATGTTATACCCTGTTTAAGGCGTAACAAATAGAGCAGTTCGATTTTGCTCAAATTTGGTACAACAATGATATTGGACAAATACAGTAGAATCCGGTTATAGCGACATTCAAGGGACCGACGATTTTACGTCGTTATATCCGGAAGACGCACTATCTGAAAGGAGCAAAACAAATTTTTTTTTTTTTAATGGATGCCATGTTCGTAATAGGTTTTAAAATAAAACAAATTAATTTTTTAATCAAAATAAAAAATTTAATACAGTAGAAGTATAGCGACTTTCAAGGGACCGACGATTTTACGTCGTTATATCCGGAAGACAAAATCCATGATTTTGTTTCTTTTTCGTATTGAAAAAACACAAAATCCATGATTTTGATTGCTCCTTTTAGCATTGTTAAAGAAATCAAATTTTCCTCTTTAAAGATTTTTTTTTTGTTCGGCACGTCGCAATATCCGGTTGAATTGTGAAAAATCTCGTCGGTGTAAGCGGTTTGACGCTAAAAGCGGAGACGTTCTAAGCGGAGGCCCTTTCATATAAGTTTGTATGGGGACCAACCAAGCCATCGAGTTTTCGTCGCAATAACCGGACGGACGCTATAAGCGGCGTCGTTATAACCGGATTCTACTGTATATACTTTTTTAATTTTCACGATATAATAAATCTATTCGGTGTATATATTTTTGACAAATATTTAATTAAAATTTTATTATATTACTTAACTGATTAATTCCTTACTAAACACCTTCAATTAGGTAGCTAATTTTGTGCTGGAATTTCTTAGTTTTAAATAACTTAGAATAACTTGATTTTTGAGGCTCTTAAAAATGCTACAAATATGCCTTGAAATGTGCATATACTTTTGCCATTGTTTCTGTCATTGCAGAGCATCTCAAATTCGTTCTTTGCTACCGCTAATAGCCGCTACGTAGCCCAGGCACAGCGGGAGATTTTTAGCGTCAGGCTCAGCATAAGCCAGCATATATCTAGCTAGTTTCTGGCTACCTGGTGGGCTGTATTTCAACGTGACCTAATGACACTTTGACTAATTGAAAACTGTCAAATCGCAAGTCGAATGCTGCCAGAATCACGCTAGACTCTGACCCCCCTTACCCTGCCTCTCTCTCCCTGTGTGGTTTGCTTAATTGAATCAACTCATTAGCAGTAAATATCTGTGCATCCATCTAACAACAATTTGAGCAGCATTGTAAAATGTATCTGCATCTGTAAAATGCAACTGCAACTGCAACTGTCATACAAATTCTGGCCAATTCAGAGAATTTTTCATGTGTGTGTTGGCCAACTGTGTGTGTATGTGTGTGTGTTATGTGTATGTGTGTTTCATTTCTCATTTGTTTAACATTTGCACCAACACTAACACAGCATAAGCTTTTGGTCTGTGGGATTTATTAATGATATTTCGAATTGAGGCTAACACTCATTTCATTTATTTTGACCAGGCCTTAGCTCTATTTCTAATCTCTCTCCCTCTCCCCCTCTCTCTGTTTCTTCCTCTCACTCGGCTTGCAGTGACTTATCTCTGTCTATTTTGAGTGCTTTCTAATTTTAAGTGGCAATAATTTGTGCACTTCATTTCAGTTGACAGCTGGGAATTGAGCATTGCTCTTTGAGATTGAATATCTTTCGGCTATTTTCTGCATTGCCATTGCGATTATTTAATTAGTCCCAGTAAGTGAGTGAAAGCGACGGAGAAATGGAAAGAGAGGCACAGAGTTGGCATGTCTCTCAGTTGAGAAATTAATAACATTGCAGCTGTCTAAGTAATTGCAATGATGCCTTAAATATTCCAGCATTTTGTGCTTTGCCAACGCTTGAAATAAGCTTATTCTAATATCGTCCTAGTATAAACTTTGAGATTATTTTGGTCAGTTTTAGTTGAGTAATTTTCAGCTTTTATTTAGAGCTGCTAAAAGCTGGTGTATTAGGAATTTTGTTTAGATTTTAAGGCCTTTTAGACAAATATTTTTATTAATTTGTTTTTATTATTAGCATTATTGTAACATACAATTGTCTAATTGTTAACAAAAAAAAAAAAGACTATATTTTGCTTAGCTGCCTCGATACTTAGCTGCATCGTCAAGATAGCTGCCTGATATTTTCATTTTTCTGCATCATGGTCACTTTTAGTATGAAAATAATTACGTTTGGTGCATCCAACTTAGCAGCCTTTTGCACTTAAGCGCCTCATATCGGCAGAATTCATGTAAGTTAGCTGCGCCATCTATTGAGAACGAAGCAAATTTTCTTAAATAAACAATTTTTTTTCTATTTTATTTGAAGAACCTCCATAATTTTTTGTTTTTAGCCAACAGTTGCAATTTCAATGCTAGAAAAACAGTCAAGTAACTCATAAATTATTGTAAATATATGTTTAAAATTTAAACTTTAAATAGTTCCATATTATTCATATATTAAATAAATAAATGTGAATATATTTGTTTATAATTTATTTATTTATTTAATGTCAACTACGATAAATATTCAATGGATAAATGATAACACAGTTTGATGAAGAGTAAAGCAAATATCAAATCAAATTATTATTTAATTCTTCCAATACGCTTTATGATATATATTTCATTAAAATATACATTTAATGACATTCTATTTATCGCACAAATATGCATTACAATATGCTAATTTTAATAGTGTAATGGACAAATTTCCAGCTCTTATAGTATATGCCATGTTAAGCACACATTTAAAGGCTTTTACTCGAAATACTTGACAGATGCTCGAAATAACCCAAAATTGCTGTGCCTTTTGTAGTGTTGAACAACATACAACATACATATATAGTTAATACATACATACACATGTGTGTGTATAATCTATTGAATTCCAATGTCTGTCATAAAATCTGTGCACATTATTCACATAAATGAGCTTTTCTTTTATTGCCAGTTGACTGCAGATTTCGCCTTGGCCTGGCAGAGAGAAATGTTTGTGTATGATGAGATTCGTTTCGGGCTGAAATTCAGTGTGGTTAAGTGCGTGTCTTATGGCAGTGTTGGTTAAGGGAGCGATAACTGATGATGATGATTCCATTTGTGGTTTGAATAATTTTCATAATTTAAATAACAGCCAGAAAACGCCTTCAATACTTTTGCCACAGACTGGGAGGCAGACAGCCGGACGGACAGACGGACGGACAGACGAAAAACGAGAGTGTAAATCACAGTGAGCAGCGCAACTAGACAGTGAAAGAGAGAGGGGCAGGTGAGGTGCGGGGGTGCAGAGTGTGTATGGCTAAGAGGTATGATAAATGGAGCAGCGACTTGTTACGCATAAATTTTGGAGGGGTCCTCGGCATGTGGCATGTGGCAAGTGGCAAGTGGGCATTTTCCTGGGGCTGCTGTTGCTGCTGCTGCTGCTGCCGGGGCAACTAAGTAAATCCTTCACGTCATGTGCGAACTTCTTGTTGTCGTCTCAGCAGTGTCCCTTGCTGATGTTTCTGTCCTGCGTTTGCGTTTCGCCAGCGAAAACAATATTTCATTACATTTACATATTTTCACTCAATTTTCATATTTTCGCATTCACATGCTTGTGGCCGGAGTGCAACTGGCTACCTTTTTTTGTGCCTTTTGTTTTTCATTTTATGGTAATACGCTTTTTGCCTCGGCCGGGCACAGTGGCGCCCTCAAGTGTTCATTCGTTCGTTCGCATTTCGTATGTCAGCATTTTAAATAGGCTTTTCATGTTCGAATTTTTATTGTATTTTCTTTTCGAGTACGTTTGCGCCTCCTCCTGCTTCTTCTTGCTTGTTGCTGTATTTCATTTGTCGCCGTAGGATACATTAAATTCCGCAAGTCGTATGCAAAGCCAAGCCAAGACCCAACGACCCGACGACCCAGCGACCTACCATCGTCTACCACTTACTCTGACTTTATTAAATACAAATATTTTGCTTTTCGCCGCGTACACTGGGGAAATTGTTTGGTCGTCTTGTTGTCAATGTTGTTGTTGCTCTACCATCTGCTGGGCTGTCCGAACGCACGGCGGCGTGGGAGAATCCTTAAGCCAAGGACACTTCACATGGGCTTAACATTTGGCTAGAGTTATGCATACCCTGCATTAAGAGCATACCTCAAAGCTTATAGAGCAAGTGCAGTTAAATAGGGGAGCGTAGAGTTTAACGAAAAACTGCATTACAACTGTTGGAAAAGTAATGCAAGCTGTCACAAGCTTTCTGCTAGAGATATCGCAGGACAAGTTCGTATTCTCTGCATTACAAAAGACGCATTTGTAATGCAGGGCGGAAGATGTTGCTACGGCTGTTGATTACAACTTGCATTACTTGTAATGCAGCGCGGAATGTAATGTTTTCAACCTGCATTACTTGTAATGCAGATGGTAGCATCTTGAAAAATTACAGCAGTTGGTAATCGACGTTTTTCGTCAAAAAACTGGCGATGTATTGCATTCGTAATACCTTTCGTAAGCACAATTCAACACTAACTAGATATCTTTTATGTTCACATCGACTTGTGATCTAAATTCTATGGTTAGGGCAGAATATTTACAATTCGTCATGTTGCGTTTTCGATGAGGTGAGACCGACTGAAAGAAGGGAGACATAAAGAAGCAGAGCTACATATTTGCGAGTTTTATTTAAAACAAATAAAATGGCCAAAGGCTTAAAAATCACCATGACATCAGTATGGCATCAGAGCAAACACCGTCAACACCAACAACCAACAACCAACAACAAGAACAACACGAACATTAATACAGCAAGTGTGAAAGAGTTGATGTGAAAGAGCTGAGCATAAAAAACCCCTTATATATAAACAAGAAGAAATAAAAACCCATAAAAAAATGCTGTACAAATATTGCGCTGCGTCATAAAAAACGAAATACACACACACACACACACACACATATTGTGCAATAATTTTTGCATTTGAGCAGAGCAGATGAACCAGGATCAGAAAATGAAAATGTCGTATTTATAATAAACAAACAAACAATATCGTGGCGTATGCACAGGAAGTACGAGAAGTGCAATAAAAAAATCTGAAAAAAAAAATATAATGGCAGTATTATAGTTCTGTTGGAAATTGTTGTAGTTGTAGTTGTAGTTGTTATTGCTGCTGTTGTTGCTTTAGCGCTTCCAGGCAACGTAATCCTTTATAAGCTTCGAACAGCCTGACAAGCTACAGCCAATCAGCTACCCCTGGCCCCCGTTGGTCAGCAACGGTTTCTGTTTTGTGCTTTTCTTGTTAAACCCTGTAAAGAATTACGAAAGGGTCTTTTAAGTTAGTGCAAATGCAAAACCGGTGTAACATCCAAAAGGATGCGTGTAGACCCTACAAAGAATATATATGTTCTTGATCAGGGCGAATCGATGAATCGATTTTCTTCTGTTCGTCTGTGTGTAGATCGCTAGAGACAATTTTTAAAACCTAGGATCTCCTATGCCTAATTTTTAGACTTTTGATACCTCTTTTCCAACACACAGCAAAAACCCAAAGTATCCATCATATTTAAGGTACATATCCAATGACATTCTTCATTGATATTGTGATTTACGTTAGGAACTGATAAGAAACAGCGAAGATATGAAACAGACAATTCGCTCGATTAGGCAGAGAGAGAGAGAGAGCGCGGCACAGTAATTATTAAAACACAAAGTATAGGGTCTCCTACTGTCGGTTACGTCCGACTGTAGCCTTTCAGCCTTACTGGCTGTTTTTGTTGTTCGCTTCTTTGGGTTATTTGCTTCCTGTTGGAACTTAAAACGTACTTCAGTTGCCATTTAGCTCTGTTTTAAGACCCCAATAACCTCCCACAGCCCGCACTTTCATGCACTCGAGCAGGCTGAGAGCCTGCAGCAGCAACAATTTCATAAATCTTGTTTGCCATTCGAAAAGGAGAGGGCAGAAGAAAGAGAAGGAGAGAGACGCTGTTTGATTCTTTGCCTTTGTTTCGTTTAACATTTCACTCGCATCGCAATATTCGCCTGGGTTTCTCACCCTTTCTCCTGCTTCGAGTAAAAGCGGCTAAATCTACTGAGCAACCCAAGTACTTACCTCTACTCTCTTTTCTTTGGTTCAGCTCTTGACTTAGTACTATGCCCACTTGAGATCTCAGCAACGGCAACTTCTTTTGCTTCTCAGTTGAAGCCTTAGCCACTTTTTTCCTCTCTGAAAATAGTTATGGAGGTTACCATGTCAATTTCTTAAAACAAAGCACTTGTTTAAATTCTGCAAAAGGGTCTACTTACATTAATCTATTCACAAATTCAAATGATAAATTATAATAAAAAAATTAAGGTAATATATCAAAGAAGATGCATTTATTTGTGGGTTATTGTTTTTTATTTACTTGTAGCGCAATAATCTTAAAAAATCATATTAATCAATTGTTTTAATGCAAAATAGTACCAAAACCAGAATTTGTTATACCTAAATACACCCAGACGATATAGTTTTTTTTGCTTTTATTTTAAATAAACTACATGCACTATTTTTCAATTTTATTTTAATACACAACAGCAGCTACAAATTATTAATTTTATATTGCATAAAATTACTATCAATTTTGATAGATATTTTATATATATTTTATAAGGTTTTTTTATGGTTTAAATTCGGATTGGAATTTTTTTCACAAAAAATGGTATGACTCTTACTGCGCAATAAATCCACAGTTTTTATATCTGATTTATAAGAAATAATATTATATTAACATTATAATAAAACCCTCAATTCATTTACAACTATGAATCAGCATTTTAAAATATAGAAATTGTGCAATTTCGAAAAGATTTCATCTTAAGCGTGGGAACGAACTGGTATAATTTGTGCCACTTACCGAATTGCAATTCAACTGACGCCATTGAGGATTTCCAGGCCATTGATTAGGCATGGCGATGGGTATTACTCAAAAGTCGAGTCGGGGTCTCTAATGCCAAACGGCAACCACAGAGCGTAAACAGAGGCAGACACAGAGGCAGAGGCGCTGAGCAAAGAGCTCGTTAAACCCTGGAGAGGGAGTTGCGAGTCGGAGAATGAATGCGTCATCCGATGCGACTAATGAGTCCAAATCCCTGCGAATAATAACACACAGACAAAGGTGTGTCCATGTCGCCAGTGCAATTTGGCTCATCGATATGATCAGAGCTGGCACAAAATGTTGTGCCTAATTGAGGTTCTGGGCTCTCCATGTGGACCTCACCGGGTCTCTTTGTGTGTCGCTCTGTCCCTCTGTCCCTCTGTCCGTTTGTCTGTGCCACATGTCAGACCTAAACAAAAGATTAGCAGCACTTTTTGCTAGCGCTGAAAACGACACGAACTGCAATTGAAACAGCGCCATGGAAATGGAATTGAAACTGCAAATGCAACTCTGAAAACTGAAAACTGAAACTGGACCTGCATCCGTGGCACTTTTAATGGCTGCAAAAACAGCACAAACACTGCATGCCACAGAAACAGAGACAGAAATAGCGAGTGAGTGAGAGAGGGAAGAGGCAAAAACAATTGTCAACAGACGTGGAAACGTGACCAACGAATTTTACGCACAATTTCACAACGCACAAAGACTACACATAGAGCTGCGACTACCTGGAGAGCCATTGAATGCCTCCTCCAAGTGTGTGCACATTCGTGCCACATTTATTGTTTAGTGCTGCCTCCTGCCACCCGCCACGCCACATATGCTGACCAGTCTGAAGTCTGCAGTCTGCCGTCTGAGGGAAAAAATCCAATTAGTTTGGCGCTTGCACAAAATCAACGCGTTTTTCTATTGTGTTTTGCGATTCCCTCAATTGGTTTCCTCTCGCATGCTCATAGGAAGTGCGTACTCGGGCCATTATGCTCACAATAAACGCCAGTGGGCAGGCTGCAGTCGCGCGTGCTCGCACAGAAATTCAATTTGCCCGGCTCAGAAAGAGTTAAGCAGCTCCAACTGTCAAAATCATTCCTCTGATGGGCTGGATTACGGTTAGAATAATGTTTACTCAGATGGATAATGAGTGCAACTAATTATTATGGTCAAGACTCTTTGATTGATTGACAAACTAAATTGATTTTCATTACAATATCTTGAGCTTTTCACTATAAACTAGGCATACCCTTTAAGCTGCCTCAAGTATAGTACTAGCTGCTAAAAATAGTAGCTGGGTTTAGTATGAATCATGCGCACTTTAGGTTGATTTATTCGACAGTTGCATTCTAATCATAAAAAATGATTGTAAAGGCGCTTAGACATTGCCTATGACAATCACAATAATGATGATGATGATGATGATGATGATGATGTTGATGACACAACTACATAAAGTTTACTTTGTCGCTGGTTGTATTTGTTGTTTATGAGGTAGGACTTCCGCAGAGACAACTATTTTGTACTGGTCAAACGGGCACAGTCAATGAATACACTCACATAACTCATTGGCCAAAGGCGTTCTGTCATTGTAAGCACCTTTAATGGCCCTAACGATGACTGCATTGGCAATGAATGCAAAATTGGCAGGGAGTTTTCAGGCAGTTCAATGACATTAGGTTGTCAACTATATTAGTATTGTATTGATCTTAATTTGAATTTATATTAATATTTATTAATATATTAATATGGAATACTATATTTAGTATAAATTTATATTAATACTATTGTAAATTCTAGGGCAAAGTAAAAAGTTCGCTCTGTTTTTATTGTACCTTTTTTCGGTCATCCGCTCTTATCTAACTCTCTTTCAAGCTCTCAATTGCATCTCTCTCTATTGAAAGAGAGTAAGAATAACAGCTACTCAGCTTTACTGCTGAGCGAGAGAGCGAGCTTTTACGGTTATTTGCAAGCTTTACTACTAAGCTAAGCTTTGATTAGATAAGCAATAGATAAGGAAATGTTTCGATAATCTCCACTTCAATTCGAGAGAAAATAAAAGAAATTAAGTAATTTTTTAATACATGAGTACAAATTGATTTAAATAATTTTATTTTTATTTTCTGTTTATCAATCTTATTATGCAATTGCAGCTGATAATGTCTGCATATTATTTCACTTACACTGAAACTTTTACGGCATTAGGAACTTGTGTTCAACTGAATTCATTTCTTATGCTCATTTCTGCTGCTTACACACTCGGAATCCGGCTCATAAGTTCCGTAGCTGGATTTACTCCCAAGTATTTTCATTAACATTGCAAAACTGTATGAAATTGTTATGTCGGATTGCCAGACAATTCCCGATGGGCAATAGAAAAGTTTCATTTTGATGGCAACGCATCACATTTCAGACTCAAGTAGTTGTTATTGCCGTTGTTGTTGCATGTGTTGTTAATGATCATGTTGACACAAGTTGTTAACAGAATAATTTATGCGACTTGTGACGCTTTAAAAGTTTGGTAGGCAGGAAGAGCAGGAGGAAGCAGGGAGGGAGGCGTGCAAAAAGGCGAATCTATTGCATATTTAATGACCAGACTTGCGGTCGGTGCCTACAGCCTGAGCTGTAGGTGCCAGCAACGGTTCCTAGAATCCTGTCCGGATGCGCGTGCTGGATAAAATTAAGAGCAGCTTGGCTCCCGTTCCAGCTGAGAACTGGGAAGAACTGGGAACCGAGGCATAAATGAACGCAGCGCAGTTTTTTGTCATTTGTCAACGTCGCCAAGTTCCAAGATTTTTCCAGCTTCATAAAAAAGAGGAAAACAGACAAAAAAAAAAAAAAACAACAGAAAACAGAAAACAAAAATGATAAACGCATTCGCTTATGATGTGTAGAGTTTCATAAATCATCTTGAAGTTTTGAAGCGAAGCGTGTGCTGTTGCTGTTGTTGCAATGAAGTTTATGAGCAGATCACGAGGTCGCCATGCAGAGGTCTCTACCCTGAGGTCGTCTCTGCGCCCCAACTCCCTCTCCCTCCCTCCCTTCCACCATCTCTCGTACTCGCCTTGTGGTAGAGCCACTCTAAGGTCGCCACGCGACAGCGTTTAGACAAACAAGTGTCAACTGAGGATGATGAAGAGCCGGGCCAGTCAGCAGCAGCCAGAAACAAGTGGCAAGCACTGTTGCCAAAGCCGCTGTTTTTCCGCCAGATCTGGCTGTTTTTCAAGAGCGTTTGCTAGCAAAATTGTGAAACTAGGGCTAGCGGGAATTCTGGCTTGTTGCAAAATTATTTAAACGTTTGTTTTAAATTATTTTGCTTTTTTTTTGTGCTCTTTTATAAACAGCTTTTTAAGCTCGAAAAATTTGGCAACACTGAGCAAAGGAGTTTACAGAGTCTCTCGCTGCCTCCCTCTCTCAATCTCTCTCCCCCCTCTCTTTCTCTGTCTCTCCCTTTCTCTCTCAGAGTAATGCAGCACATAAAGTTAGAGTTGTCGTTGCGATTTATGCAGCGATTCGCAACTGCAACAGCCTGAAGTGCATAAAGCATGCCAAACTCTGGCTAAAAGTCAAGGCTGTCAGGAGTTGCTGTGTAGGTCATGCAAAGCTTAAAGCTGTGAGGGTTTTCCGGGCTTTAAGTTCGGCTATAAATATCAATGGTATTCCTGGTAATTGTTCCCCAATATGTGCTTAATATTAATCAGCTTTCGGCTCTCCCCCCGAGGGCTAGAAATATATTATTTTTAAATGTCTGTACAAGCTGGAATCGATAACATAAACTTTGCCAGGGCGTCTAATAATGGCTCAGCCTGTCAACTGTTGTCGCCTCTCCCCAATCAATGAAACGGCAGGGGATGGTGTGGGAGGGGAGAGTGGGGGGAGGGGCAACTGCAGCTCAGCTCGGCTCAGCTTTAAGTCAACAATGGACAGCAGTCGACGGTCCCCATGGCCACTTATGAAATTGAATGTAAACAAAATGGAAATACCCTGTCAGCTCCCGCCGTCCCTCGGCGACAAAAGTTTCCCCCCCTCTCCATCGCTAGGAAGCGCACTCCCCCGCCCACCCTTGGTGTCTAGTTGACTGACATATCGGCGCCAAGCAGGCAATTAACATGCAATTGTCATAAATTTACGCAGTGCACAGATTATTAAACATTCATAAAATAAATTACAAGCCAAAGCGCATAAATTCTGAATTGATTTTAACGCATTGACTGCCTTCCTTCCTTCCACCCTCCACTCTCTACCCAGCAATGAAAAGCGAATCAGAATCAGAACAAAGGCATTTACAAGGGGCCAGAGACCGGCAGGCAAAGAATCTTGTTATTGAATTATAACAATTTCGACCATAATGGCTAAAGCAAAAACATAAATTTCACCAGGCAAAGTCGCATTCGAGGGGGCGGCCACCAGGCAATGCATAGAAATCAATTTCTGGAGTGCGTTCAAGGGTTAAATTTTTCACCGAGGGGCAAAGTGCCAGCAAATAAATATCGTAAATGCAGCCAGAGAGAAATGAAGCCCCTGCTTCAAATACCCACCGACAAAGGCAACTCTAGGGCTTTCCATTGTGCTCGATTTGCGGGGCAGGGGGGGAAAGTGGGAGGGAAACCGCGTCATATTTCTATGGACTCCCTTTTAAACGTTCCAGATGGCTGTATTAACTTGTAAATTTAGATAACTTTGCGGTTTCCCCGATTTCCTGGTAAGCCAATGAATAACGCTCATAAGGAAGTGCATGATTTTCAAGTGATTCGCTTCTGCACTTTTATACAAATTTCAAAGGGTTGAAATTTTCGAGAATTGGAAAGTTTATGGGTTGAAAATTATTTATTTTGTGGGCTTGTATGTAAATGTTAAACATATTGTCAATGAAAACAGCTTATTACAAGATGTATGCTTAATAACTTGTAATTTAATCTCAGATTATCTGTAACATTTTAATTTAATTTAATTCTTAAATTTAATTTTATACTCGAGCTTGATTTGTATTTGAAAATTCTCTGTGGGCTACATATAGTTGACGATAAATAAATAAATAATTGTAGTTCCATAGAAAGTTATATTGAATATTTCCTAATAGAATGGCAATTAATTTGATTTCGAAGATAGCGATCGATTTGTAAGTTGATTATGTAAGAAAGTTAATAACTTTCCCAGTTTTTACATTTTCAATAAGTGGAGGGTATTAAAAGTTCTTCAAAATACCGGATATAGCTAATTTCCGAACTAAGCTAAAAACATTTTACAATAATTTAGAGAATATTCTAAACAATCGTTATTCGGTCTTTTACTATTAAATTTATTTTATAGTTCAAGTTTTAAGAAATTGAACAAAATTCCAAATTCAGGTCATTTTCGACCTTTGCTTATTAAATTTTACAATAATTCCAAGAATATTTTAAGCTATCTTGATTCGCTCATGTCCTATAACATATTGACTGTAATATAGGGTATATTTCAGTCAAAACAAGATTGCTTCCCTAAAATCCAAGGCATCAAACGAGATTACACAAGCCGACATAACCTCACTCACATATCAGGCTGGTTGCAGGCAGCTAAGCAAATGCAATTATCCCATGTGACATAGGATACAAGAAACAAGATGCAGAGGCAGACAGACAGACAAACCCTGACATATGGACACAGGAGTTAAGGATGCTGTCTGTGAATATTATCGCATTACTTCGAAGTGCTCGTAATGCCATTTGGTCCCTTTTCGCGATGTTAGAGTTGAAAAGGCTCTAAGCAGGAAAATTTGGACGCCACGCCTTGCTTAATATGCCAATGAGAAAAAAGCGCAATGGAAGCTCGTTTGTTTGCTATTATTGTTTTCCAAACGGGCTGAAATGCGACGAGAGAAATGCGAAGATAAAACAAAATACATAAAATACTATAAGGAGCAGGAAAAGCAATACGGAAGGTCGAAATTGTAATACTCTTAGGGAGAGACGTTGAAGTTGATGAAAGTTAGTTCATAGGGAGTAGAGACTTGGTAATGTTTGTTTAGTTTACCTACTTCAAGTTAGAGAAGGTAAATTATAAATGCAGCTAGGAACTTCCATACAAACTGCATTACTATGTAATAATATCCTTTTAAAAAGGGTATAAAGAGCAATGATGATGACGTTGACGAGGCATGCAGCAAAAGCAAAAAACTACAGAGAAAAAAGAAAACATTTTATGACATTGCTGACAATTTATGATGCAAATTCCTCATAACAAAACAAAACAGATGAGAAAGACAACTGCAGAGTGTGAAAGAGATAGCGAGAGAGCGAGAAAGCCAAAAACAAACAAAGCACAAAAAAAGGAGCATGAAATGAAGGATGCTTCAGAGTGCAGCTTTTCGGGTGCAGTGTGACGACAAATTGTCGAGAAATTGCATAAAAAATGCATATCAAAATAAATTGTTATGCTGAAATCTGTAATCTGAAGTAGTTGCGGATGCACTCGAAAGATATTTTACGACAGACTAAAGCAAATGGAGCGGAGCGGACAGAAAAAAATTTCGAATTATTATTTCAGCTGATTCATCAAAAAATAAATGGAAATATTCTTGTTGACATTTCACCAAAAAACATACGCATGCCATAAAACATTAATGGAAAAAACAAAACCGATAGCAGAAAGCAAAAAGCCAGTGGACATCAGAGTCTTCTTTGCTGAGTTGATTTATTTAATTTACTACAATTTTTGTTTATTTGGTTTTTGTTTTTTATAATAAAATCACGTTCACACGCCTGCGGCCACAAATCAATTCAAAAAACCAAATCGAACCAAAGGCTATACAAAATCCCCACTACAATACCGAAACCGTCCGAACCAATCGACCATCTGACCATACGCAACAGTTCATTAAAACTTCTTCTATCTGTCGGAAATATTTGACAAAACAAAAAATAACATTTTATCCCATTTTCCTGGAATGCGGCAACCGCAAAAACAAATAAATATGAGTTCACAACTGAATTTTTAATCGCCGAAGTTCGTATACTTTATACGATATAAGGTCATATTAATGTACATATTAATTTACAAATATTATAAAATATTTATAATAAATTTCTAATGTAAATTAATTTGTTTTCTCCAAATAGTCGAAAATATTTTATCAATATGCAAATTTTAAATATTTTTATAGGCTTATCAGTGTTGCCAGTTTAGCGTAAATAAGTCTTGCATATTTATTTTTAAAGAATTTAATATTTTTCTATAGCTTATATATTTATAAATAAATTTATTACTCTATATCTTTATTCCATATCTTATTATTATTTATATTTATCTATCATTAGCTTATTTCTACTTTAAAGCTGGCTAGAAATCTGGCAACTCTGTCGCCTGCCACATTTAGTACTTTTGGTCTGCCCCTGGGCAGCACAGAGTCCCCTACCTTGTTCCCATGACCCAAAAAAAAAAAGTAAAAACAAAAACTAAACCTCTCTGTGTGCGGTCAAAACTTTACATATTCATTTCATTTATAGTTGTTCGTTGGCGAAAAAGGAATTTGATTTCATTCCGGCATTATATTTATGAACATTTCAATATAAATTTGGACAACATTTACTGCACGGCATAATCAATTTTGCGGGTTAAGCGACATATAAATACCGGAGGGTCGGACGCACACAAACGTCAACAACCACATAAAACCACATATCATTAGGAAGGGAAATGTGAGCGTGTTTTGCCTGAAATTGGCGCATCGAATTGCCAAATGACTAATACAAGCTGGGAACGGGAATGGGAACGGGAATGGGAATGGGATTATAATAGTTGGCATTGGGTTTCCTGGAATAGCAATATCACTTTATTTATTTCGAGCAGCCAACATGACTAAGCGCTTCTAGGCGCAATTCGGGGGCATTGATATAAATGATATGAGTTGATTTTATAATTCTGAAGATTACTTTGCTAATTATGAAAATCCTGAGGCAATAACGTGTTTTCGTTTATATTTCTTCTCATTCCACTGTGCACATTCTTCGCATTAATTTGTCTAATTTACATATTGATTTGTTCAAATGTATAAATGGAAATATTTGTTGAATTGATAATTGGAGGGCCTCAAAGCCTCGATGAGAGCTGCAATTAACCCATTCATCATTTATCGAGAAATACACAGATATGGAACCATAGTTTTTTCGTGCGTGTTCATTTCATGCGAATAGGCATACTCAATAATATCAATAATTTCCGTTAATATCGCTAATCAAATATAATTGATTGGCAAATGCTGCCCGCAGGGAAGCGCACAAAATAGAGGGAATTTATTTAGAGAATATAATTTGTGGAAGCTGCGTGAGTTGGAATCTCAATGTGTGGTCTAAGGCCAAAAGCGGGACGAGTCACATTCCAGTTAAACGACTTCATTTTCGAAGCCAAAGACACACTCCGAATGAGACTTAATTAATTCAGTGAAGGCGACACAATCAAACTGTCAACCGACACGAGAAGAGGGAAGAAGTGGATGGAGAGAAGAAGGGAAGGAAGTTAGCTGAATCAACTCCTACACACAGGCCAAGAGCTCAGCATTGAGAAGAGAAACAGAGACAAAAGGGGCATTCCAACTGTGTGATAATTAATGTCCAGCTGAAGAATTTGGTATCCCAAGTCCCCAGATCACCTAAGGTGCTCAGCTGTCTGGGGGGTTCTCTCACTCTAAAAGGGTTCTGGAAATCTCTTAATACCCTGCAGCTGGGCAGAGATACTGCAGGATAATGGCCTGATCTTGCAACTGTTTAATGGCCATTTGATGATCGATCGCATTCAGATAAAAATACCAAGATTTATAACCGGCGAGTCTAGATGCCGAAGATTCCAATAATTCAATGTCAATTGGCACTTGTTGCTGTACAGATCAGTAAAAATCTCTGACGCGTTGTTCCATTAATGTTAAATTAAACGCATTTCAGCGCTGTCCAAAAAAACCAATTAAATTCTTTTTTCTCAGCCTGAGAATTTTACATTATTTGGGCTGTTGTTCTTTCTCCCGCAGTTCCAAGAGCTCATGACAAAAACGCAATTAATTTGTCCATTTAAATTCAGGCAACGCTTCTGCAGACATTGACGAAACCCTCGGACACAAAACCAAAAAAAGAACATGCATAACGTTCTATCAGTATTTTTTGATCGTTTGCCTCGATTTCAATTTTGATTTTTAACTTTTATTTTTTCGTGCTTCGTTATTATTCGGCGATAAATTAAAGGTTTTCAACAGCCATGTTGTATATGTGTATATATAAAATGCATAACATTGTTTGGCATAAAATTGAGTTATTTATTAGACTGAACAAAAGCCAAATCCATTAAAATTTATACAATGTGTAGACTTTTTTCCATGCGACTCGGCGAATGCTTTATTAAATGTGCTATTAATAAAGTTTGATAAACAGACAGGCGATTGATGCAGAAGTACGATAAATGGGAGTATTTCTAGAGCTGGTTCAAGTTCTTTTAAATTTGTCGTTTTGTATGCCTTACAACTATTCCAATTTTGCTTAAATTTTAACTGAGAGTAGAGCAAGCAAGGAATATCGCTTTAAATAGCCAAATTATACAAGATACAATAAACATATCGCCCAGTTTTCCGGAGGCAATAGCACTTTTCATCCGATTAGATTATCGAAGATTAGAAAAAAGCTAAAAACTTGTGACAGAATAGTCTATAATATACAATCCAAAAGGTATTCCACATCATTCAATATCAACATTCTTATTTATGTTAAGTGAATATATAATCTTGTCATTTGATAGAATAGATCATGTATATGCTTTATATGTAATCAATCAATACAATCATATATTGAATATTTAATGAAATTATTGAAATTCCTTGCGCTTGTACTTCTCCAGATCGTAGAAGGACGTCATCACAATGCGACCACCAAACTTCCGTCCACTGATCGCATTCAGAGCCTTCTTGCAGTCGTCCACGGTTTCGAAATGCACAAAAACCTTGCCACAGCCGGAAACGACCTTGCCGCTCTTGGGACGTGGAATGTTGAGGCTTTTGACGGTGCCGTATTTGGTGCATTCCTGTTTGATGTCGACGCGTATGTCCTCGTATTCCTCATCGTCTAGAAGGTCGCTGGGCAGCACCATGTTGAGCAGACAAAGCACCTCGGTGGAGTTGCCCGTGGTCATGTCGTTGTTGAAACCGGGAACTTGCAACACGGGCAACTGCGAGCCAACAGTGATGCGTGCCCCGGCAATGGAACGCTGCACCACAATTTTGCGATCGCCCAGTTGCATGCCATTGAGGGCAACAATGGCCTGATCCGTGACGGTGGGATCCTGGTACTCGCAGAAGGCGTAACCCTTGCTCTCGGGTGTGCTCGAGTCCCGCACCAGATTGAAGCCGCGTAACGGACCAAAGGGCAGCAGCAGCTCCCTCACCTGTACGTCGCTCAGACAGGTGGGCAGGCCGCCAATGTAGAGCTTGAACGGAGAGTCCGGCACTGTGCACGAGGTGTTCATTTTGACAGCACTCATCACGGGTACGGCGCCGTTGCTTATGGGAACATAGTCATGGGGACGTCGTATCTTCAGTGTCTGATTGAGAAAAGTGATGCCGTCCAAAGCCACGGCCTGAGTGGTTTCCTCCATGGAACGGAACTCCAGAAAGGCAAAGTTCTTCTCCACATTGATTTGGCAGCTGAGCACCGCCTTGCCCTCGCCCATAACGCCGCCATTCATCTGCTCGATGTGATCGCTGAAGAAGTTCATTATATCCTCATCGCTGGTGGAAAAGGGTATATTGCCAATGTACAAACGACGCGCCTGTCGCGTCGCCGTTGCAATCGCTGCCGACTCCCCATTGGGACCCACCTCCGGCGCAATTCGGGAGGCAATCTGCCCACTCGCCTGCATGGCCTTGTACTGCACTGGAGTCAGGTGCTCGTATCCCACAGGCGCCACATCCCAGCCCGAGGGATGGCGCAGCTTTCGACGCCTCACTGGCGACAACTTCTCATAACTCCTGGATGGAGGGGCACGTGACCTCCTACGGCTGGAACGACGCGAGGTATGTCTTTTTCTTTTGTTTTCGCGACCCATTTCAAATACTTTTCAGGAAAATTGTTTGCAATACGAGTAGCTCAAAGACTGTGAAAACGTAGTATTTTTATTCGACTGACAGTTCGTAATAAAATTTTTTTGTAGGCGATTGATTGGCATTAGCACAACTATCGATAGGACATTGTGACATCTCTGAACTGTCGATATGACGCAGCTATAAATTGTCAAATAAATGCTAGAATTGCTAGTAGAATTATAATTTATAGATTGTTGACGCTAAAGTCCAAATTTGTTGTCCAAATATATCCATGTTTATTTCCAATTTGCTATGGTCTATTATGCATTTTTTTGTTCAAATTTAAAATGTGGGATTGATTATATAAAATAGAGATGTTTATATGATAAAATGGTTGTATCTCTTGTATCTCATGACTTCTTATGCCGTGTTGTGGTATTTTACAATCGAGTGCGCCCTACTGTTCGGCTGCTTACCAGTTCTTATCTACTTGAGCCACAGGACACGCCCTCGTCTTCTGCCTTCATTTTGTAGGCTGATTCAATTAAGTCAGGCGTCTTAGCACCGCCAATCCTTAAGGCAGCCAACAGAAAGCAGCGGCTAATTAAAATTGTATAGTTTGAGGTCTTATCGCAGGCATTTCTCACATATTCACACCTATGTAGCGAGAGCTGTGAAATACCTGAGAGGTAAAGTCGAAGTTGGAGCCGAAGTTGCAGTCGTCTGCGAGGGGAGCTCATTACGGCCACAACAGCACAATGTTAATGCTTTTTCAATTTCCGAAAACCTGAGAGATAAAATAAAAAAAGCGATACTTAAACAGTGGCAGCAACAGCAGGCGGAACTGGTAAGAGGAGTGAGGAGAGAGGGGAGAGGAGAAAAAAGCTTTACTTATCGCTGAGCCGCGCTTGCATTTTCTCAGGTTGCCAAGGTCTTATCTTTATTTTGGTCATTTGCCAGACAGGCCGTCATCAATAATGAAATGCAACTGCAGTGGGGCTTATCTGGCGCGACGACTGAAGACTAAATGCTTTATCGAGGAGGCAGCTACAGATACAGATACAGATACATTTCTTCAAATTAATTCAACGCCTTGAATTTGTCATTTGAAAGGCTTTTAGGTAGACGGCCGGCAAGTTTTTATTTTCAGTTTTGATAAAGGCCGTGCCGACTTGCTCTCAGAAATCAATGCCTCTCGATGGGTAATTAATAAACGCCCATAAAGATGCGGATACAATAAAAATTCCAAGTGAACTCGAAAAGCTGAGAAGAAGATTCTTTTTCAGCTTTGTTGCGGTCGCAGTCACAGGCAGAAAAAAGGGTTTCTTTCACTCTTGTTGTTTCGTTTATGAGCTGCAGCTGCTTAAAGCCGGGATTAACTGGATACCCCCGGCCCCCCCGCCTGCAGACCGGTTATACAACATTCGGTGTCTTAGGTTAGGGCTACGGTTTTATGACTCCTAGTGCCATGTTAGGTAATCGACGGGACGCAACGCGAGATAAGAAATTAAGAAATCAAATCCCTGGGACCCGTTGATAGTTGAGTGAACTCTTGTCGCTTCTACGCATTCACATTAATTGCATACTCATTCGAATCTGGAAATTTGAATTTCAATATGATGTAGTAGATAATTATGGGTTACATCAGCCTGGTATTTCTTCCAGAGGGCGTAATCTTCATCTGCTGCCCATTAAAAGCAGCTACCTTAGCGCTTATCGAGTAGGTAGCGCCCAAGTTTACTTCGAACAACTTTATTTGCCACATATTTTAGAGAACTTATGGGCCTAATTAACTGATCTTTATAGCTGCGAAAGGTGTACTTGATCGAAAGAGAAGTTAGCAGGATCTAGATGAGCATAGCTTCAAAGTAACTGAAATTCAAAATCTTATTTTATAATCTACAAAATCTTACTTTGATATTTCAAGTATTTTATTGAAACTTTACTTCTATATTTACAATTAAAATCATACTTTCATGACAATATTTTAAAGATTTTATTTAACTTATTTGTAATGAATAAACCTTTATCTCTGGCCTTAATTTCATAAACTTAATCAACAGTTTGTTCGATTTACAATTCAATCACTTGCAATTTGTTGTTTTTTCTAATCTTAATTAGCTATTAATATCAAACTAAACACACAAATAAAATGCAGAGAATTAACCAACTTGAGATATGTATCTATGCTCAGGTTAAATGTATCTGATGCCTAAATAAACATATTAGAAGGCATCATAAAAATTTGTATTTAACAAATTTATCTGATTAACAGATATCTGATTGAATTTGTTTAGACGCTTTAATGAAGAAATATTAGACAGAATGCCCAAAATGGAACCCGTTCAAGCAAAACTCCAAGATGTTGTCGATTGAACCTTGACGTTTCTCACCCCCTCTACTCTCACTCTCTGCCTTTCTCTATGTCTTTCTTTTTTATATACCCGAACTTGCATTGAATCCAATCAAGTTTTCTTTCATTAAGCCTATTAAAAAATGCTTTTGTGTTGTATTTGGTGCTGTTTTTATAACCCCCAAAAGGGTAAATATTTGTTGAATCGCAAATAAACTTGAGCAAATTGATTGAAAGCACAAAGCTTTATGCCGAGAGCACAGACCGAACAAGCAAAAAATAAATAAATAACACATTCAATTAACGCATAACCTGTTGCTATAGATTCGCCCGATTCCCCCAATTTAATTTGCATTTCCTGCTAAATCAAATCACAGAAATATTACGCTGCATGCCACACAACAGAGAGCAAATAAAATGCCAAAATTAAAATGCGAAAATAAAATTAAAAATTGTTTTTTGTAATTTGCTTTTTGAACGAACAAAGGCGAAAACAAATTACACGCAAATACTCGTAATTTCAACCGAAACGCGAAGGGGGCCAATGCCCAGAGGGGCGTGGCAGCGAGGGGCGCTCGTTTTTTTGTCAAGTGACGTTCCTGTCTCCAGACTCGCTTCGTTAATGGCAGCGCAATTAATTCGAGCAAATCGTCTGTGAACCCTTTTTATGACCTCCAAAGAGTGTGTGGCAGCAACAAGGGAAAGCGGCAAACGGCAAGCCTTGGCTGCCTCTTCTGGCCTGCTTCCCTCCACCCCCCTCTTCAATATAAAAATTCATTTAACACTGCGCCATAGCCGCACTTTTGTTTGGCTTTTATAGTGAGTTTGCCGCTGCCAGCCAAAATACATAATAAATGCCAAGATAGGCGCAACACAGCTCTAAAATTTGTTTAAATGCCAGCGAAATTGATGCTCAATATGCAGCCTCAAGCGGCGTGTTTCATGCCAACTTGCAGCTTTAAGCTGCCAAGGCATTTTGTCTATTATTTTGAGGAAATTTTCAGATTTTATGTGATGTTGTTTTAGTGCATAAATAGTGTAATATCTAGTTCTCTCCAGAGAAATGCTTAAAAAATATTTCAGCTGTTTCTCATTCGCAAAGGTCCTCAAACTGTCTAGATATTACTAAACAAAACATGAGAAGTCTGGCTTAGAGGGAAATTGTATAGCAAATAAACATCTGGCAATAAAATGTGTGTAAAATAAACAGAATTACTGGCAAATGTTCTTCAAAAATATGGAAAAAAGAAATTGTAGACATACAAAATGTTTAATTTTACTTTTAACTGCTTCAATTAAATCTACAAATATTATATATACTTAGTAAAACTTAAATTTTAACTGTGAAAAGATATCAATCAAATAATATGTTGATTTATTTAAAATATTGTTTTTTAAAAAGTTGAATATTCCTATAAAATTACATTCCAAAAAATACAAAATAAATAAATGGAAATTAAATTAAAATAGACGATATTTGGTATATTTAAGAACCTACAAAAATTGCACTCAAAACTTAAATATTCCTATAAAATTACATTCCAAAAAATACAAAAAAAATAAATAAAAATAAATTAAAACATGCGATATTTATTATATTTAAGAATCTACTAAAAATTGCACTCAAAACAAAACAGAATTCAGTATATGCCTGAAATTAGAAAATAAAACCGATTGAAATTAAAAGCAGAAATTAAATTCAGAAATTTAAATACAAATATTTCTGTTCATTTAACTGAATTGCTTATTTTACTGTGGGCCGCCCTTTAAAAGCAAATAACAAAACTCAGCCATAAAGCGAGCACTTGAAACCCATTTGAGACACCCTACGAGGAAAAACCAATAAAATTCAAATACTAAACTGAATGAATTTTCCGAGGCGCAAATACCTGAGCAGGGAGCGGAGATATAGGCCTGGCCAGAACGCATTTAATGAGGACCATAAAAATCGAAGCGCCAGTGCCCAGTTTGGAAGGAAAGACAAAAGGCCACTCCAAAAAGTGTAACAGGTGCGATAACAGCAACAGCAACAACAACAACAACAACAACAACGACAACAACAACAACAACTGTGAGAGACACCGACTGACAAGACAATGAAATTATAATGCAGATTATGTGTAAAACAAAACGCGCTCTGTGTTCAGGTTCAGGTAGCGGCTAAAGGACATTGGGCAACATGCTGAAAGCATTTTAAAGCTGCTCCCGAGACTTAGGGCAAACAAATCAGTTTCCTCGACCTTCCCGAAATTCGGTTATTTACTTTGATATTTCACCGACGCGCCCTTTTCCCAAAAAAAAAGACAGAAATTAGACATCAGACAGAGCCAAGCTAACCGAAACTAAAAACCCCGACATAAAAGACAAATTCAAGTGTGCAAGAAAATGAAAACAGTTTTCAGACTTGAGCATACGATTTTGTATTTGGTCTATGCAAATGTGGCAGCGGCAAAGTCTCTAGGAAGTGGGCGTGGCAGCCTCTAAGTGAATTGTGAATGTTTTTCATAAACTACAGCAGTGCAGCCAAGGATGCAGCAACAATAACTGCGCCAAATGCAATACAAAACAATTTAAGCCGTTGCCAGGGGCAGTGGCGTAGGGAGCAAAGGGGTGCCTAGAAATGTTGCAATTCTATGGGTATTATTTGAAATAAATGAATTGGTAACTTCAAATTTTATATAATAATTTTTTATTTAATTTTATAAAATTTAAATCAAATTCTATAACATTTAATAGAATAAAAATTGATAATATTATAATATTACTAATTAAAATTTATTCAATATATATAATATATATTTAACACGGTGCCCAACTGTTGCTGGTCCAACTCTCGCTGGCCAAACTCTCACTAGTTCAACTCTCGCTGGTCCAACTTTCGCTGAATCAACTCTCGCTGGTTCAACTCTCGCTAATTTAACTCTCGCTGGTCCAACTCTTTCTGGTCCAACTTTCGGTGGCCGAGCTCTGGCTGGTTCAACTCTCGCTGGTCAAACTTTCGCTGGTTCAACTCTCGCTGGTTCAACTCTCGCTGGTCCAACTTTCGCTGGCCGAACTTTTATTGGACGAACTCTCATTGTCCTAACTCTCGTTGGCCGAACGCTCGCTGGTTCAAATCTCGCTGGTCCAACTCTAGCTGGATCAACTCTGGCTGGCCGATCTCTCGCTGGCTCAACTCTCGCTGGCCGAAATCTCGTTGGCCTAACTTTCGCTAGCCGAACTCTCGCTGGTTCAACTTTTGCTGGCCGAACTCTTGCTGGCCTAACTCTCGCTGGCCTAACTTTAGAAGCTAGTTTGAGCGACAGTTGCGATAGTCGCATGCGCCATAAATTATACACTATTGTATCATATAATTTATAGCAAAGTCTCGGCATATACGTAGAGCTGCACTTGTCTGTGCCCCGTGCCCCAGGAGCCTGTCACTGCCATGATGACATGACAAGTTTATCCTTTGTGGCAGTTGCATCTTTTCATTATGGCCAAGGCAAGGCGAGGCCACCGCTAAGACTGGCATCTATCTGTGCTATGGACCCTGGCAAATGGACTTGGAGGGGTCAATGCACCTACAACTACAGGGTATCTGCTGGCACGGGGCTCAGTCTATAGTTGAGTTGTTGTTGTTGTTCTCTGTTTTGTGCCGTGTAATGCGCATTGTTGTTGCTGATGAATGCGTCCATTTCATAGTCATGCTCTATCCCCATTCATTTGTCCTGGCGTTCTCAGTCCCTACGTCCCGTCCAAATGTCTCTCCGTCCGTCTGTCTGTCTGTCCGTCTGTCTGTCTTCATCCACTTGCCTATCACAACTTCAACTTCAACTTTTTGATACCCATCTGAATTTGCATTATTTTTCTTTCGCTCTTCATTTCGCTGCTGCTGCTGCTGCTGCTGCTGCTGCTGCTGCTGCTGTTTACTGTCATTCTGATTTTAATCTTTACAGCCCTGTTTGCTCTCTGCTCCCTGCCGCAGCTTCTGCTCTTGCTTTATTTAGTTTGAGCATTTTTTTAGACCCTGTACTTTGAAAAGCTACTAAAGGGTCTATTAAGTTGGTAAAAATGAGAAATGTATGCATCACATAAAAGGAGGCTATGCCACGCCTCCTTTTCTTATTGCTATGAACAATAATCTTGATCAGGACGATATAGAGGCTATGCCACGCCTCCTTTTTTAATATTGTTATTAACAAAGATCTTGATCAGGACGATATGGTCATATCAGTCCGTTCGTCAGTTCGTCTGTCCGTCTATATAAAAAACTAGATCTAGCAAACTATAATGCCTAGAGATCAAATTTTTGACATGTAGGTTATCCTATTTATTAACAAGATCAAGTAATATTTTTATAATTTTAATAGCTTAACATATTAACTAATAAAAAACGCCGAAAAAATTAAATGAATCTTTAACAATTATTAAAATACAAAGTACATACAACGCTGCTTACTGCCGGTTACGTCCGACTGATCTGCTTCGTTCCCGGTTCTTTCTTTGCTGCCTGCCTTTTGCTCCGTCTCCCACTCCACTTACAGCTCTGTTATGCGCGCTGTTATTGTTGTTGCTGTTGTCTGCTACCTGTGAACAGGTTCCATTGCTGCTGTTGCTGCTGTTGTTGTTGTTGTTGTTGCTCAACGCACATTTCTCTCGCTGCGCTCTGCCCCCTGCCCCTCTCGCGAGCGCTTCCCCGCTCCCTTAGACATTGTACACTCTTTCTGCCATTCGAGCTAAATCTGAAAAAGTATCCTAATTGGTATTAAAATCGCTGTTATTTTTTGTCTGTTCGGCTGCTGTTAAGCTGCGCTGTTACTGTTGTTGTTGCTGTCGTTGCTGTTTGTTGTATTCTGATACTTTAAAGGCATTTTTCTGTTTTTCAGCCCTATTCAAATTGCATTCTTTTGCCCGAATTCAGAGCTAAACAAAAACAAAACAGAAACAAAGCGCAAATAAAACTCAATCTCTGCTCGGCTTTTGTTATGCGTTTTTTGTTCTGTCCGATGCAATCGCTTCAATTTCTGATAAAAATCACAAATGGACTGACTTCCCTTTCAGCGATTTAAATGGCCGATAACCTGCCCTTTTATCTGCATATTTGCAAAAGTATTTTCACTGTGGGATTAATAACGGCCAAAGGCACGTAATTAACTCGTATTTACTTCATTATGCCACACGAGTTTAACGCAATTTTTATGGTTTATTGGAGTTTTAATGTCTGCTAACTGTCATGTTATGTTAATTAAGGCGACATTATGCGGTCAGGGGCAAACTTTGCAAGTCAATGCATATTTTTGCATATTAATTGATTATTTAATAAAGAATTTCACATATAAAAACCACTTTAATGTAGTGCAATTGCAATAAAGAGTATATCCTTTATACCTATTTTTTTTATAAAGACAGTAAAACACTATTCGTATTGCTATAGGTCAGTTAAACCCAAGTTATGTTAGCTTTACATAAACCACATTTCTAGCTAATGCCAACAAAAAGTCTAAACATTGCTGTGGAACGCATTACTCCTAAAAAGCTACGGACTCTATTAAGCAATCTAAAATTGCATACGCAGTTCTAAATATTATTTACTTATAAACATATTGGAAATATAATTCAATATATGTTTAATAATTTAAATTATTACAAATTCACCCAACTAAATTTATAAAATAAATATTTCCGTTGCGTCGAGTTCAAATGTTTCCGAATTTCCTGCGCTAACAGCAATGCCCGCCTTAACAGCTGCTAACAGCATAGTCCACACTGAGCAGCTATTTAACAGCGCGCAAGAGAGCGCCTTAACAGCTGGATTTAATTAACAGCCGGCAAACAAACAACATATTAATCAAGTGCAAATAAAACACAAGCTGGTTAGACAGCATATGCATTACGGTTTAATGGCAGTCGATTAGTGTTAAATATAATTGTCTATGATTGGGCGCCTGATAATGTTAATATTATTAAAAAACATTAATTTGAACACAACAAAATTTCCCGCTGGCAGTTAACAGCGCTGGCAAGCAGTGCGCGGCTCTCTCTCTCTCTCTTGCTCTGTGCGGCTGTTGGGCGCCTGCGCTCTTAACATGCGTTCCACAACGTTCCACAACGTGAACTACAGCGTTGAGGCCTCGAGTCTGCTAACGTTACGTGCGCTCAGTGCTGCCGAGAGTTTGAAGCGTTGTGGTTGTCGTCGCGGCTGGCGGTGAAATTGAACACAAAAACGAATTGCGTTCGTAAGTGCGTACGCTCGTCGTTTATCGCAATCGCAATCGTAATCGTAATCGGCATCGGCATCGGCATCAGTTTGTTGTCCTCGGCGCAATATCATTTCATAATAATCGGCTATTGCTGCAAAGTCGCAGATCCTGACAACGGCAACCAGTTGAGCGAGCCCAACGCGCTTATCAGCTCTCTTCCCGCTGATCAAAACAAACTCCAACATTACGGTAAATCAAAGCAAAGACAAAACCAAGAGCAGAGCCAAGAGCAGAGCCTTGAGCCTGAGAGTTGTGCCTGTGTTTGTGTGTGCAAAGTGTAAAAAGTAAAAAATATTAAAATAAAAAATATTAAATTAGCTGCCCAACTCCAACTTCCACGCCCACTTCCCCAGGGCAAAAGTGGGAGGCAAACACAGGATACGGTCAGCGGATTACCAGCAAGGATTAAACAACAAAGTAATTTGCATATGTTGAAAATAAATTAAAATTATGAATGCCCATCAGCTGGGCACAATACCAACTAAGCATTAATCCTTGCTATACAAATGGGGGAAGCCCCGCAAACAGAGTACCGAATACAAGCCTGCGTTTTGCGAGCAGTGTTGCCAGACTTGGCTAGATTTCCAATTTAAAACATCTGAAAAAAACAAAAAAATTATTAATTATTTAAAATAAATGATATTAAAAATTAAAATGCATACATATCATAAAATCTTAAAAATTCAATGCTAAAATCAGTTTTGGGTTCACATATTGTAAACTTAGAATAAATTGTTTTAAAATCTTTATGAAGAAATAAATAAATTATGCTAAAATAAAAAATAAAGCTAAAAATAGAAACCAAACTTATTTCAATTATTTAAAATTATAATAACCCTGTATTTCCCATTTTTCAATGGGTACAGGGTATAAAAACATATTAAAATAAAAAACAAATATAAAATAAATATGCAATGTTACAAACTATTTAATATCATTAAATTGTTGTTTGACAAGTGTAAAAAAAATTCGGAAACCCGCTAAATTGGCAACGCTGCTTGCGGGACGTCCGTCCGTCCGTGTGTCGGATGTCCGTCCACGTCCATGTCTCGAGTCAATGAAGTTTTTAATTGTCCACGCGTGTCGACCCCTCCGCAGCTGTATGTGTGTGTGTGTGTAGAGGGTGTGTGTGTGTGGTGTGAGGGTGGTGAGGGGGTGTGTGTGGGAGGGTATAAGTACTATAGCTCATGTACCGTATCCGCCCACCTGCCTCTGAGTGCATGTTACTCGCATATTTATCAGGCATTTTGCATATAAATCTTGCAGTCAAGTGTAAACAAGAAACATGAAAAAATATCCCTAAATTTTTGGAGTTCCTCGAAATATATGTATTTCTTAAAGTATACACGAAATTTGAAGTGGAAAGGCAACGGCTCCATAAACTTTTCTGAATAAATTTTGAAGCTGTTGGGGGTAAAAGTTAAACTAAACGAAAGCCAATTACTTATTAATGACATAAACTGTTCAAAATGTACAACTTTTAACTCGTAATTAACTATAATTTTCATAGAATATCAGTGCCTTTTTGAAATGTGAAAATAATTGTTTATATACAACACGAAAACTGACAAATTCATAAAATATTCTAAAGAAATTACGGTAGACATTGTTAAAGTAAAATACCGCTCATTGGCGAAATTTAACTTTTTGTAGACTTGATGAAAAGAAAATAAATTAAAGGATAGCGAGTGTTGGGCTAGCGGGAGTTGGGCCAGCGAGAGTTGGGCCAAATAAAGCTAGGCCAGCAAGAGTTGGGTCAGCGAGAGCTGGGCCAGCGAGAGTTGGGCCAAAAATAGCTAGGCCAGCGAGAGTTGGGTCAGCGAGAGTTGGGCCAGCGAGAGTTGTTCTAGCAAAGGAGAAGCAGAGAGATTTTCACATTAAGTAAAATCCTCAGGGGGTTTAAAAATAATTTCAAATTCTTGAACCTGTTTTTCCAAACAATTATTATTAACTTGATCTAAAAATAGCTTAATTTTGGAATAGCAACTGCGGGCTGTACTTCGATTCCTACCAATTTCTGCACTTTAGCTAAATATAAATTGCCATAACCTATAGCTCTGCATTTAATATTCAGTTATAAATAGACGGACTAATAGTATTATCATGATGGCTGCTATTTCAGATTGCTTCATCAATTTTGAACATGCAATATGCTACTCGATATTGGATTTTACTGCCGTATTACGAGTGTTAATTGCTTAAATTTATCATTCCACAAACGAGTGGAAATGTACTAAAAATATGTCAAAGGTTAGCCTGAACTTTTGGCTTTTACTCGCATTTTCCAGCTAAACAAAAGCCAGAGAATTCGGCCAATTAGCATTAGTATTGTTCACAACTTCATTTTGGGAGTTCTTTTTTGTTTTTGTTTTTGGCTTGACTTAGTACATCTTGTTTTCAATTAAATCGAGAGTTGCCACTCTTGGCTCCAATTGTTGAATCACTTGGCTAGTTGTCTGCCTCTTCTTCTCTTCCTCTCTTCTCCTCTTCCTCTGTCCTTGCTCCCGTTTATACCTGCGGTCAGTTTTGCCGCGTGTTATATAAATATATATATAAGTATGTATTGTTTTTTTGTTTTTGTGGTTCGCACGTGAAAAGGACATCATGAACAAACACACGCACGCACATGAGCGAGAGCCAAAAAACCGCAAAGTTTGTGTGGCAAGTAGCAGAGTGATAGAGGGGGAGGGGAGGGGTCAGGGGGCAGGGGGAACCTGCGGTTTCAGCTCGTTGTGAAGTCCACGTTGACCTCGTGTCGCCTGCAGCGTTAATTTATAATTTACTGTGCTCACTGAAACCGTCGAAACGAACACCCAGCACCACGCCCCCCCCCCGCCTGCCTGCCCACTGCCCCGCTGGCCGCCCACTTTTATTATTATTATTTCTGTGCGTTCTACGCGCTTTTCCAAGCCAAGCTTTTCCACGAGTTTTTTGTTTTCTGTTTTCTCTTGTGTTTTTTGTATTTTTTGCTTGACTTTTTTACATTTGCCGACGGCGCTTTGAATGTTTTGTTGTTGTTTGTTGTCGTTGTTGTTTGTTGCTATTGTTGGCGTCCCTTCGTTTAGTGAGCCGAGCTCCTGGGCCTCCCGACTGCTCCAGGGTCTTGTGGCCAGCGGCTTCTATGACATTCGCTGCTGGCGCTTGTGAAAATTGCCTTTTCAACTACTCGGTGACATTTGACTTCTTTTCAGCCTTAATTTTGTTTGGGTTTTGCTTTTGCGGTTTTTGCCTCATTTTTATTTGGCTTTTTTGGCTTTTTTCCTGTGGCTGCTGACTTCCGACCTGACCCCGAACCCCCCGCCCTTAGCCGCCACACTTGGCGACTGTTGCTTGTCTTTTATTTTGTTGCTGTTGTCTTGTCGCCGTTTTGTTTGTTGTTTTAATTAATTTGTAAATTTACTTGGCCAGATTAAAGCCAGAAAAAATAAGAATACCGGCAGGCAAATTAGCCAAGAGTTCAAGAAGAGCCGGCAGCAAGTATCATATGCATTAATTCAGCTGGGGAAGTTTCCGCATAAGTGTGGCTCTTAACGAGCTAAAGTTAAAAAACTTGACTGTAATGGAGGGTTTACTACTTAAATACAGGAAGAGACAGACACTGAGAAAAAATATATAGAGTAAAGTTTGTTAATAGAGTAAATATTCTGTCAGCTTAGATAACAAGATGTAACAGAAATCTAATTAAATTTGCATTTCTTTTTGCAGCGCATGTTGTATAAATAAAAATAAAGACGGGGAATAATGGATAGAGCAGACAGGGAACTTATTTATTTATTTCGTATTTTAAAGTAGCTTGAAAACTAAACTAAGTTTTGAATATACACTTCCGCTCAAATGAATTCACAATTATTGCTGTACTAATTTGACTGTAAGTTTGTAAACAATATTCTAATTTATGTGAAACATGTTTTTTATAATTTTTAAATCTTATATTAATTAGATATAAAAGTATGATTTTCATAGACATATTATTTATTACATTTTTATACCCTGTACCCATTGATTTTTTTTCTGACAGAGGAACAAAACTAATCATTTTTTTCGTTCATCTGAATAGGTTCATCATTCAAAAAAATTAAATTCAATAAAAATATCAGCTTATTTAGATTTAATTTGTTTGTACTTATTGTTTAGTATGTTTTCAGTGTAATTCTAGTTAGGTTTAATATTGAGTTTAGTAGCGCTGGCTCATGGCCTTTGGCTAAGACAGGCAACTTGGAATATAATTAAATAAAAATAATTAAATGAATAATAATGTAAATAAATTTTAAATAAATTTTAATATAAATTAAATTTTTATATAATGTGCAATCTGTCTTGAGCATGACAATAAATTTATTTATTAAATTTATTAACAAAAAGTTGTGGATTTAATGGATGGTTTAAGCTGCAGCTGGCCCATTCCATATATTTTCTATAATGCAATAATTAATTTGCATTATTGCTTATTCGTTTATGAGAAATAAGTTTAGTAAAAATATATTTATTTTTAATGTTAATTGTATTAACATTATTAAATCTATGCATATATTTGAGGTACCGTTTTTTTTTACCGCCACCTACAGCTTTATTAAAATAAATCTCCTAAAATGAATGCGGAAAAATTAAAGTTATTATGCAAATTATTCAAACTTATGGCAACATATTTATGCAGCCCAAAATATATGTTTATATAGTATACACTCTGATAAATTCAATATACTTCTGCAGGCGGAATATATCGACAAATGCAAATAGAGAGAGAGGAAAAGACGGTGCAAGAGAGAGGGGGATACGTGTGTATTATGGGCTAATACAGGGAGAGAAGCAAATTGAGAAAATGCCGGGTGGAAAGGCATTTGCCTAAGGGCCATTAATCGCTCATTTTTCGCATAAGACAAAGAAAAAGGAAGATGACGACGCTGATGTTTGCCCAGTCAAAACAAAGGCAACAACAACAACAACAACAACAGACAATTACAACAGATGTTTGTTGTTGTTGTTGTTGTTGTTGTTGCTCAAGTGTTTTACTTTCTGTTACAGTTTTCCTAAGCACCGCAAACACACAGCGAAAATCAACTTTGCCATTGTCTTGTTACACATTTTCCTGCAATGGAAAATGTCAATGAAGTTGTTGGCAAGGCAAACGCTCATTGCGTGCGTCGACATTTTAAATTAGCCAAACAAAAACAAAAGACAGCAGACAACAGACAACAGAACCTGAAAGCAACAACAAAGACGCTCCCAAATGTGCAATTAAAAAATTTTACAGTCATAACTTTTTATTATGCTACATAATTCAGTCGCCATTTTGCATGTGGCAAGCATGGCGCGTGTTTTGGCCCATTTCCCCACTTCCCCACATTTTCTCATATTTCACATTCTCTTTCGTCCCTTTTTTCCAATAAATTGGCCACGTTTCCTCCTGCAGCCAGTCTACGAAATTAATTACATTTCGCCAGCTAAATTGCATTAAATTTAACCAACTTTATGTACACATCATAACTACTCTCTTTTTTTTTTGCACATTTTCATTTGAGTTTATTTTTCATATTTTTCATATTTTTAGTTATTTTGTTGTTGCTAGATGCTTATCGCCTTCAGGGCTGTATAGTTACGATTTTTATGTCGTCAAGTGTTACTGCCTTTTTATTTTTTCCAAGGGTTTATTGTTAGCCATATAGTTGCAGGCTATAACTCTTAATTGGGTCGTAAACTTTGTTTAATTTCTAATTGTTTTGATTAATATCTATCTAGCACTTTTCCAGCTAAATTGCTGGCTTTAACGGAAGTTAAAAATGAGAGTTTATTATCTTTAATATTGTTTAAAAATTTTAGATATTTTTAGAATCTCAGAAAAATAAAATAAATAAAATTTTACACATCTGTATTTTAATTTTTAATCATTATTGTTTAAGATAAATAGTTTTTTTGTTTTGTTGTTACGCATTCGATTTGATTGAATTATTGTTTATAAATATAGCATATTATATTTTTGCTAAACTCCTAAAATGTATTTAATTTTAATATTTATTTAAACTAATTTATTAAATTTTGTCAAATATTTTATTTATGTAAACCAATTGTAGTCGCAAATAGTTTAAACAAAATTAAAAAATAACAAATTTTTAATTTGCTGCAAGTATTGGGGAAAATCTAGAAAAAATTCTTTTATTTTTTTTTGAATATTAATATTTTACTATATATTTTTTTAATCTTTTTTATGAGCTACAAATATAAACTGAAGATATCTTTTTATAGCTGTTGTATTTTTTCATGTCATTTGTTTTCTTGGAATAATTTTGTTTATTTTGTTTGCTTTTTTGTTATTACTCCATCAATCCGTACAGTCGTGTCAACGCTCTTCAGTCAACTCCATTGTCACCTCATACACCCGCTGCTAGAAGTATAGCTCCGACTCTTTGATAATGCCCCATCAAAGGGTTAAAAGGCCGCTCCTTTGACTCACTCCGTATGTCTCCTCTGTCTGTCTGTCTGTCAGTCCTGAGGGAGTCTTGCAGTTGAACTTATGCCCCACACATGTCTTACATTATCCTGGGCACATAAAACTCCCTAACAACCTATAATTGTCGTTTCGACTAAATAATGCATAAATAATAAAACTCTGTCGACATGAGCAGCAAGAAGAAGAAGAACAACAACAGCAGCAAACTAAACTAAGACAGGCGGGTGGTAATTCATTTGTTTGCGTGGGGAAAGGGGCACAGGGAGGGGGATTGGGAAAGGGGGAACTGGGAACTGGGAACAGGGAGCAGGCAACTGGCAGTGGATTTGTCGGCCAACAAAGTGAGAAAACCGCGACGTCGAGCATAAAAAATGCATAAAACGAGGACAAAATAAAGTCATAAAGTAAAAATGGCTGGCAGAACGTCGCATGGAGAGCCATAGAGAGCGAGAATAAAAAATAAAGCGAATGAAAGGAGTGAATATGTTGCACAACAAAACCTAGGTGTGCATGTGTGAGTGTGTGTGTGTGGCTTTGTTTGTTGTGGTGCGACTTGTTTGAGGTTTCAATAGGTCATAATTCACGCCTAGGCGCCCTGCGCCCTCAGCAGCAGTTAGGCGCCAGCTAAAGGGATTGCAAATGCTCAGAGGTAGATAAGGGAGAGGGAGGAGAGGGGAGGGGAGAAAAGGAATTGAGCGATTCTAGGTGGCGCCAGCATGTGTGTCTTTGTGTGTGTGTATTTGTGTGCACAACCAATATTACAAATGCATAACAAGTAAAAGCCACTGTGCCATATACCACAATGACGCAACAGTGGCACGCACAGTGGGACAACATCATGCAAAGTGGGGCAACTGCAAGGCCTGCAACAGGTCGCAGAGCAATAAATATTAGCTGCATTTTATAAGGCTGAAAAACTCGACTATAAATATTATTTATATTTATGTGCAATATATAATAAACAAAACGTTTTAAGGAATAAATTTCCTAAGCAAATGCAAGCTTAAATCTGCATTAAATTATAATTTTAATAATAATAATCTTAAAGCTCTTTTTATAAATTTTTTAGGCTTGCATTTTTTACTACACATTTATTTGCATACAGTTTATATTTAAATTTCATTGGTTCACAATTATTTTATATTTAATACTATATGCCCTGTACCCAGGGCATATGGGTGGACTAAAAATTTTTAAAATAAATTTTATTTATTTTAATTTTAATTTTATTATTATTTATTTTAATTTGTGAATTTTTTTTTTTTTGCCTACTGTTCTCAGTCGACACTTAAATAAATAAATACCTAAATAAATAAATAAATAAATAATTTACAAATGTATGCAAATGTAGACAATAAATATAAATAATAAATAAAAATCAATTATAATAAACATCAATTGTGCTATTTAATTCACATACAATTTATATCTTAAATCAAATAATCTTGTTTTAATCTTATATAAATACGTATTTTACTTTGCTTCATTTAATTTTGTTTTGTTTGAATTTTATTTATAAAATTTTTATATTTTTTTTCTTTTTGCCCTTAGTAATTGAGACAAGCCAAGAGTTCTAGGTAGAGTAGGTGATCGGGGGAGTGGAGGGGCGCAGAATTCCCAGAGAGGAGAGAAGTACAGCCAACATGTGTTGATAGTTGTTGTGCTCTTTTCTGCTCTCTTTTTGCTGTTTTGTTGTTGTTGTTGTGGTTGTTGTTGTCGGTGTCGCTTGTTTTGTTATTAGCACCCGCTGTCTGATGGTTTATCTTGCAATCCAGCTCTGCTCCGCTCACTTAGCTCCCCCCTGCTCCTCCCCTGCTCTTCCCCTGCTTCACCGCTCATCCGATTACACTCGACTCTAGGCACGACACCTCCTGTGTGCATTGTGCAAATTTGTTTGGTCACTGTGTTTGTTTTTGCATTAGCTGTGGTCTGCTCTTCCCCCTCCTCCCTCTCCCACCTCCTGCACCCCTTTCCCCCCTCTAACCACTCGGCTGTTGCCAGCCTCGTTGTGCGTTTTTTGCGCCTTTCTTTATGGCTGTTAACGATGAAAAATTTGCGCGCTGTGCGTGACCCAACGCCTGTGGCAACAACTCCTGCAACAGCCGCACTGGCTGCTGCTGCTCCTCTTCCACCCTCTCCCTCCTCTACCCTGCCCCTTGCGCCTAAAGGCTGAGAGTCAGGCTCAAGCTCAGGCTGAGTTGTGTGTTGTGTTTTGTGTTTTGTGTGTTGTTTGGTGTGTTTCAATGTTGCCGTGCATATGTCAAACTAAGCCTGGTTGCCACAGACACGGAATGGCAACATAAACTGCAGATACCCTGTAGAAACTGCATTGAAAGCATACACTCAGCAAAATGAAACATGAGTTCTTAAACCAAATAAAGCTTCTGAATTAATTTAGTTTTGGCAAAACAAAAAAATGTTTTAAATAAAGTGCCAAATATTTCACAATATTTTAATTATTAAATTAAAAAATTAACTGTATCGTTCTTAAAAAATAATAAACAAAAAAATTAACCACGATTTAAATAAAGAATTCCATTCATGAATGAAGAATGTCCTAGCTCATAATATGTTGGACAACAGAAAATCTTGAATCGAGGAGAAATTGCTTAATAATTTAGCTGGTGTATCAAGGTCTAATCTAGGTCTAATCTAGATTTAATATAAGTTTACAGGATAATACGAAGTTGATTTATTACATGCATATTTAAGATCTGTAACCCCTTTGTAGATTGCTGAAAATAGGAACTTATAAATATTTTAAAGCACTTGCAAGGTATCCGGTAGTTCAGCCTGCCTTTCGGGCACAATTTATGTACGGTATTTCTACTTGTTGTCGCCGCTGTGGGTTAAAGTTAATCTCCATTAGGTACAGAGTCAATGCAGGGGGCTGTCGGGAGGCGGGGGGTGTGGCGTCAGCTTTAGGGTTGTCTGTCCGTGAGTTAGAAAACTTTTCCATAATGTCCAAAGTGCTGTTGACGCTCGACGTAGCGCCCAAAGTGGTTTGTGGTTGTTTATGTGTGTGCTGGTGTGCGTTTGTATGTGTGTGTGTGTGCGTGTGTGTGTTATTTACAGGTATTGTGGTTGTAGTTGGACTTGTTCTTGTTCTTGTTCTTCTTGTTCTTGTTGGTTTCAACATGCCATACGCATCATAATTCTTGCTACATTACAACACTGGACACCAGGGGGTTAAGGCTCAGCGGGTCGCGTGCGGGGGCTACATGGGTTAATGCAGCCATACGCAGGGTTCACGCACAGCTCGATAAGTAAAATCAATAAGTCCCACTAAAAGGCTCAATTATTGTTAAGTATCCAGGCGGGTAAACAGACATTTAGCGTAGGCCCCAAGGCGACATCCATGCTTGGATTATCCGATGAATTGCATGAAACATCCCTGAAATATAGAGTTGCCAGACAGGCAGAAAAAAGGTCAGTTGATATTTATTAAACAACGCATCTAAAACTACAGTTATTTTATTAAAATCTTTAAATATAAACAGTAAAATTATTGTACAATTTTGTTAAATAGAGAATCAAGCGCTTATGGGCCATAAAAATTACTAGGAGAATAGTGCAGGCCAAGCGTTGCCACCTAGTTGGCAAGGCGTTAACTTATTGGGCTTAATTTATGGTAAACTTTCATCTATTTTGGAATACATGAATTGCTGTTTATGCGCAAACTTTCGACAGTAATTCGTAAAATTAATGCACGTATTGGGCGCCGCATAAACGCTGTAAAGTGAGTAACAAATGTGTATCGTTTATCGTTTATCGTATATCGTTTATTGTTGCTGTAATTAAATGCAAAGATAAAGTGCGTAAAAATCCAATTAATTTCACGCCGCAGCCAATTAAATTGACAAGCGACAGGAATTAAGAGGGCGATATGAAGCGACAGAAAAGAGAGAAAGAGAGGGAGAAGAAGAGAGAAGGAGAGAGAGAAGAAGAAGGAGAAAGATATAGCGAGCACTTGGCACTATTAAGTGGCTGATCCTGTTTGCACACTGCGCATAAATACTCTGCTAAAATAAACCAACAATTAAGGCAGACACCCACTGTAGCACACACACACATACATATACATACACATACATAGACACACAGACATGTACATACATCTATACGTAATTATACGGCACGTGCGTAGGCCATGAAAAACCGCAAAAAGTAAACGCCAGTTGTAGGCAAATGCTGCCGGCAAGTAGCCATGGCAGCTGCCTCCCCCCGCTTCTCCCCCGCTCCTTCCGCTGCCCCTTGCCGCTTGCCACGCCCCCTTCTAGCTGCCCCCTCTCCGGTATACATTACGCGCTTCCTGCCTGCCTCTGACATGGCATTTTGAGCCGATGCCACCCCCGAAAGAAAACAGAAATAAATTTTTGAGCAACATGCAAGCTTGCCAATAAAACATGTTTTAACCACTGTCTAAGCCATTCAAGCACACCTAACGTTGCCCCCCTCCCCCTACCCCAACCCCCCTCTGTTGTTGGGGTCTGCGTGTGCTGCAAGTGAACGCCGTGAAAATTCTCTGGCGGCACATTTGAAAATAATTTTCCAAGCATTTTGTAATCCATTTGAAATACGCAAAGGATCCCCAGAGCTCACATATGTGTGTGTGTGTGGCTAGCCATATGTATGTGTGTGTGTGTGTGTATGTGTGTGTATGTCTGGCGCACCTTTTGGCTCGTTACACGGCATTTTTCCGTGAAAATCCCCCATGGGTTTCGTTGTGGCTGCTCATTTTTTGTGCGCTGCGGCGACACAAAAACAAAAATCACGTATTTTTTAGTGCGCTGGCTATATGTAAACAAAACGACAGCTCCAGGGACAGAGAGGGGCAGGGGCAGGGGGTGAGGGGCAGGCAGCAACATGCAACACTTTTGTAATAAAGAAGAACTGGCATGTGGGTGCAACTTCATTTGGATATAAACAATGAGCATTATGTTTATAAAGACTTGCAGTTACAAGTTAGCACCTGTCATTCATACGATTCCCAGCTGTTGCATACCCTGTAAACAGTGACACTTACAGGGTATCCAAGAGCAAAACGCAGCTATTTCCGCTTGTCAATGCGCATTTAACGCGCTGTGTTTGCTGTGCCTGGCATTACGCATACGCCGCGTTGACTTTTTTACCTTCACTTAAAAAGTATATAAAAAATTGCACTGAAATAATAATAAAATATCGGTTGGGTTTTCATATTGATGCTGCTTGCATTTTTCGTTTTTCTTTTCTTTTGCCCTTATTTTATTATTGTTTGCCATTGCATTTTTCATGGCAAATATTTTCACACGAAAATTTTATGCAATTTGAATATATTTGCTTTTCATTTTGCAAAATATACATAAAGCACAAGGCAGAGGGAGAAGTGTGGGAGATGGACAGCAATCTGGAGCTAAAATTGCAGTTTTGTTTGTCTTTATGCAGTTTTAAATTTCCTACAACATTTTTGTGGTCAACCGCATAGGGAAAATCTCTCAAGGAATATCGTTTAAAACGTTTAGATAGCATTAAAGATATGCCTTTGATTTTTACTATCTGTGTGTGTCTTTTGAAGCCAAAACAGCATCAAAAAAAAAACATTGAAAGAAATGTTGTTTAGGAAATTTCTGTTGGTTTTTAGAGCATAAAATTCATTAGGCAAAAGTATTTCAAAGATACTTGTAGCAAAATTTAATTAATTATGCTTTGTGGTATGTGCACCACAGAATTTAAAACTTGATTTCATGTGCTACCAAAAGAGCAGAAATGTGGCATGGGAGAGGAAAAGCCAGCTGACAGATGTATAAAATTTCAATTATAAACAAAGCAAAAAAAAAAACTTGACAAATAATGTTATTAAACAAATAAGAGCAAGAGGCAGACAAAGACAGAGGCAAAAGTGTCTGTATTAAATATTAAATTCAATTATTTAAATGCCAGGCCAAGGCGCGCCAAACACTTGTACCCATTATATAAGAAACAGGAACAGAAACAGAAACAGGAACAGAAACAGGCATATTATGAGCATATATATTCATGTAGAAGAGGTCTGGTAAGAAAAATACTTCAAGTGGCAAAACAGAAGTTGCGCGAAATGAAATGAAAAAGAAAAAGATGCTGAAACAGAAGCCAAGACTAAGAAAGGAGCAAAGTAACCTCTTTCAAAGCAAATTCCCTGCAGACTCAAGTGGAAACAAAATAAAGAAGAAGAAGAGCTCATTGTCGCTCCACGTTGCTCGTGTTGTTCTTGTTGCTCTTGTTGTTGCGAGTTTGTAACGCGAAACGAGCAAAAATAGAAGTAAGATTCTATTATTAACAATGCGAGCGGGTACCGAGGCGACGTGCAGATATCCTGGCACTTCATAAACAGCAGCAGAAGGACAACGACGACGACGACGACGACGACGACGAGAAGAGCAATATGAAACAATGACAGCCAACAATGGACAGCAAAACAACAACAACAACAACAACACGAACAAGGACAGCAGTGATGAAGTAGAAGTAGAGGCGGTGGGAGGGGCAGGACGTCATCATCTTGAACAAAGTGTTGACATCTTTTTGCCCATTCATTGTGTGCCCAAGTCTGTCTCCGCTGTCGTCCGTCTGCCACAGACTGCCAACAATCCTTGACTAACGCTATGCGTCCTTTTTAATTAATTTCACTTACTGCAACAGCAGTGGGCCATGCCAACATCTCCTCATCTCGCCATCTTCTCCTCGTCCTTCTGCCGCACAAAGTAACTAGCGCAAGCTGTCAATCTGACATGGTCCATGTCAACAATTTAGTCTCAAATTCTCTTTTGCATGCGCAGCCAAATGCTCTTCATAAATTTTGTTACCATTCTGACGCAGTTTACCTCAGCAAACAGGGGCAGAGGGACGAAGGCGGAAAGAAAGGGGAAACCCCATTTGATGCGCCAAGCACAGGATATGAATGAAGAGATCGTGTGTAGCGAACCAGAAATATCTCAGTAGTGAATCAGACCACAGACAGTAGACAGCAAATCACTTATGCAAATTGGCTTGGCGTGTGGAATTTCTTGATTGTCTGGGTAGGAGAGAGCAGTGTGTGTAGCTATACGTATATGTACATTAATAAAAACTCCTTTGAAGAGGGGCGAAATATGGGGAATACTGGAGGGAGCGACAAAATTCAATTTAATTCACTTATTATTTGGCTTTAAATAGAATTGGTTTAAAGGTTATATTTTCCTACATTTTATCCTATATATTAAATTATTACTTATATCCTACATCCTATATTATCTACCCCTATAACCCTATGTCCTATACCTCATTTCCTGTACCTTGAACCAATTTTTCTATGCCGTTTATTCTATGTCTAATACTTTTCATCCAATCTTCTTTATCCTATCCTGTACCATTTTCTCTATCCTATTTCATCTACGGATATTTTAAAGCTTTCTCTTAAAAATGCTTAAAGTAAACTGAAAAGCGAGCATCACAATCGATATTTGCTGTGCGTTTTCTCCGCTTGACTTCATATTCCTCGGAGAATTCTCTACTTCCCAATCACTTACGATTTGCACAGTTACTGCAGATAGCAGCAAAAAACAACTCGACAATGGGCACATAAACAATTGGCTCCATCGTGTAAGGGGAAACGCCAAAAAGAGAGCAAATATACACAAATATATACGCATCCTTTATGTATACCTATAAAAGGGGGAGCTAACCTTAGCATCCGCACTTACCCATCCCCCATTATGTTGGCCGTGGCATAAACCCAAATTAAATACCCATGTGCTCTCACCTACTGCTTCGGAGGTTCCTTCGGCTTCCCCTCCACACGACGCTAAGTTATGTCTTTGGGTACGGTGGGTGTTGGGAGTAGGCAGTACTATATATCGTTTGAGTTTCGGTGAATTTGTGTATATTTACACGTAGTATAGGCTCATAGGGATTCATTGGCTGGGTGGCATGAAAATTAGATTTTCAGCCAACAGGTTTCCATTATTTGACTTCAGTTGCCACCATGGATACTACGCATTTTCATTTTGCATAATACATAAATATTTTCTATTTGCGCTAGATTCAAATGCGAGGGACAGTCTCTCTCGCTCTCTATGGGGCCTGGGATCTTCGGGGTCTCAAGTGGCGCCAATAGGCGTAGCATAAATAAGCAGTCGACTGGCAGGTTGCTTTTGCTCCTTCCTGCCATCACACTCGACACCAGAGTTATTCTTGCGTCTGCCTGCCACTCACACATTCACGATTCACCATTCAGACATCATTCATGCGAATGTTGTGGGAGGGATAGGGAGCCAAGGTGGGTAGGGAGTTTGAAGGAGGTGCAGACTGTGCCAGCGACTCTCGTTTTTATTATTTATGTTACTCATTCGGCTCGTATCCTGCTTGTTGATTGCTTTGCGTACACGTGTAGTTTGTGGCACTTCTGACTGCCTACCAACGCTCCCTACTCTCCCGCTTCCGCAGTCTGTCTCTATTTACCAATTCGTTGTGGAGCCCATCGTCCTTGCACATGGCTCCCTCAGTCTTTGTTTGGCCTCCGACCCAGTCCGAGTCCCCGTCCCCGTCCCCGTCCCCATCTCCCCCTCTGCTCACGCTCCTCCATCGTCATCGCCTCGACGCGCTAATATTATGAATGGCAACTCATGCATTGTAGCCAGTTGCCAGTTGCCAGTTGCCTGTTTGCTAGTTGCTTTTCCTCTTGCGTTTCTTTTTGCAAATAACTGTAGCCCACCTCTTGGCGCACTCAGGAGCGGAGCACGGTTGGCTTGGCCAATGGGCGCTGCTCAGCATAATCATGAAAGTATATAAAATTCAAACATTTTAACATATAGCAAAATCAGTAAGGACGGTGCATAACAGTCATGCGGAAGGCTGCAGTCGGACGTAGCCGACAGTAGCATACCCTGTACTTTCTGTTTTTATAATCTTTAAACCAATAATCTGCAATCACGCTACAGCTCTTACTATCTCCTATTTGAACTGTTATTTCGATCTGTACCAAATTAAATACACTTGCGCTTGCTTTGCTCGCTAATAGGAGAGCGGCCAAGCACTGCGTATGAACGTTTGTATGTGTGTGTATGATGGGTTTGCTCACCACAGATGCGGATTGGTGGGTGGGCAAGCACTATAAATACAGCTTCTGCAGTGCTGCCAAGCACACTGCAGTGGTTACAGTCGTGTGGTGCAGACGTGGCAGTTGGCTTATTATAATAATAGTTTGTATTTATTTATTTATTATATAATAGTATTTTATTTATTTAATTTATGATATTAGGCGATCCAACTAAAAAACCGCTCCTGTGCTCATTGACGCCTGCACCTGTTAAGGTGTCCAAGTTAATGTGTGTGTGGGGTAAATTTGTGTTTGTATTAGAAGAATAGCTCGTAAGCCCTCTTGGCTAAGCAAAATCTTGCGAAATTGCTTCAGGCAACATGGAAGAAAATAAACTAGAGCAGCAGAAGTATGAGAAGGGGGAACGGGGAGTGAGAGTGAGAGTGGAAAGCTGTAGTCTGATTGCTACTTAAATCTTTGTATTTACTTCATATTAAGCAATATTTCACCTGGCCACACTAACAAGGCTTTCGCTGCGTATGACAGACTCCCCACTGTGGGTATACATTTATATTTGGTCACATTTTGCTCCCTGCTTGGGCCGACTTGCAAGTATTTGCTATGAGAAATTGAGGTCAATTTGTTTTGTCATGTTGAAAGCTCGACAAAAATTCAACCATTTCCATATGCAAGCCCAACCCCAAGAGCGACTGCTCAGCATACTGCTTTGTTTAATATTAAAATAAATATTTATTTATTTATTATTTACTCGGTCCCCTCCTTGCAACAGCCACAGTTCCACCTTGACCAAGCCTGCTCATTTGGCTGACAGAGTGGGGCAAGTATAATCTATCACAAATATTGCTCCCAGGCTGAGCCTGTCGTTCACTCCGAGAGTTTTCAGCTTTCAGGCATTTTTAATATTTAAATAGTTGCCATCAGAATGATTACGTTAGTTGAGGCAGTTGCTCCAGTCTGGCTGCAGGCAGGGTTCGTGCATTCCAAATGAGTCGCATTTCACAAAAGGTTTTTCCATTTTTCCATTTTCCTCTGCTGCTGGAATTTTGGCTTAGCTAGGGGCGTTGTCCCAACTCTTTAGGCAGGGTTACTTCGGTTCAAACCGGCTTTATGAAGAGCACTTGATATCAGACTGAATGTGGAATATTAAATATTTTGTCAGTTATGCATAAGTTGAATAAGACTTCAATATTTTAGCCACAACAAATGTTTGGTGTTATGACACATGTCAAAGAGTTTTGATAAAGTTGCAAATCTATGTATGTAGAAATCTGATAGAACACAGCCAAGAGTTGTTCTCTCTTTTTTCTGACAGTTTTTAATAACAAAGAAGCAGTTTGCATGTTGTTGCAAATTCAAAACATTCAAAATAGAATTTTACATGCATTCCTTGCATCGTATTCATTTGCAATTCAATATTTTGTTGTACTTGTAGTTGTAGTTGTTATGCACAAATGAAAACTAATTCGTGAAATTGTTTGCGCTTCTTTTTTCGTTTACAGTGGGGCATGTCAGTGGCGAAAACCAAATGGAAATCAAATCGAATTGAATCAGCCGAAAGCCACAACAAGTAACAAGTAACAGAGGAGGGAGCAGAGCATGCAAGGAAATTCAATACGATGAGCACAATACAAACAGCAAATCAACGTACAAGTTTAGCGTGCAACTCGGAAAAGCTGCCCGACGCCATGAAAAACTTATGAAAACAACCAGCGAACGAGAGCGAGAGCTAGAGCGAAATAGCGAAAAGCATTAACTATAAACACTTCACAGTGGGGCCAAGTTGAGCTGGGCCCCAATCAAAGCTAAGCAGGCAATAATCATAGATTTGCAACTGCCACAAACCTCACTCGTTCTAAACGCAATTGCCACAATGTGCAGCAGCAGCAGCAGCAACATGCAACAGTGCTACTTGCCCCTACTGGTGGCAACCCTGGCTGTCATTATGCTGGCGCTCAGCATCCCTGGCAGCCTGGCTGAACAGCACCCGGCGACGGCTGATGAAGGTGAGTGTTTAAATCGCACATTGTATGCCCCTACGAGTAGGGTAACCCACACACACACATACACAGCAGACTGACAGACACACACACAGACAGACAGACAGACAGAGCCATTGGTGGTGGCATAAATAAAACATGTAGCAACCATTGACGGAATTGCGTCAAAACCTCAATTGAAAAATAAACAGCGTAACCGCAGGAACACAAGTCGAAATGTTTGGAAAATGCAAATGGAAATTCTCATTGGAAAACCGAAACGAAACGTAACGTAACGAACTGAAAACCCACAACAACAGCGATTGCAATATAGAAATAAAAATAAAAATAAAACCGAATGAAAAGTAATTTAGACATTAACACTTTTTGTTTGGGTTATGTCAATGCAGGGGTTGTTACAACTTGACTTTAGTTGAAGTTGGTTGAGTCAGAGGCGTGCCCAATACCATTTCAAAAGGGGGTTATAATTTGTTCAAACACAGCGGGAAAGGAGTTTTACTAAATTAAATCAATTCATAAAGTTCCAATCTTAACATTAATTTCTAAAAAAAAATAAAAATTTTTTTAAATTAGAATAGAGATTTTTTGAACTTGTGTTTTATGATAAGAAAGAAGTATAGGAATTCTTTGAAAATATTTGTAGGTTCGTATAAATCTGAATCTAGAAATTAAATCTTACTTTTGTTCTTATAAATTTTTTCTTTTTTGTTCCTATATAGTTCAAACACAGCGGGAAAGAAGTTTTACTAAAATAAATCAATTTATAAAGTTCCAATCTTAACGTTAATTTCTAAAAAAAATAAAAATTTTTTTAAATTAGAATAGAGATTTTTTGAACTTGTGTTTTATGATAAGAAAGAAGTATAAAAAATCTTTAAAAATATTTTTTAGGTTCTTATAAAACAATCTGGAAATTAAATCTTACTTTGGCTCTTATAAATTTCTTCATTTTCGTTTCTATATGTATCAATTTCGAAATAGTTTTATGAATGAAAATTCCGAGTTTTTCTCTCAGTGTACAGTAGGTAGCATGTGCGCCATTGTATGCTTGGGTTTGCTTTACAATGTGCCTTAAATTAAAAGGGAAAATGTAATAACATTTTGGCAGGCTTTATTTTTGGGTTCGTTGGAGAATAAAAGAAAATAAGAAAATGCGAGTATGTCAGTTGATATTCTCGGATGACAAACTGACTAAAAATAGATGCACAGATAATATATCAATTTAGCTAATGACTTTTTTATTAGCACAAAGGATACGGCAGTGGTATGTGACGGCGTTGCCAGACTTTATACATACGGCAAATGCATAGTTAAGTTGGCTGCGCTTTAGCGTAATGAAATGCAAATGAATAAAATATGCTAGATGAAATATGCATTTTGGAAATGCTAAATGCTTTGGCTGCATCAAATATTAAAATATATAAATTGAATGCAATTAATTTGCATTGGCTTTGATATTATCTGCATGTTTGTATTTTAAGCACTTAATTTCACTGTGATTCCAACGGAAATTAAACGACAATTAAAGAAAATGTCAATGGGGTTGTGCTTGGTTTGGTTTTTGGCTTTTGGTTTTTGGGTATTTGGGTATTTGAGTATTTGGAGAATTGTGGTTGCGCTGCTTCTTACTACTATCATTATGTCAATGGTTCTGTGTCTCTGTTTGTGTGGCTTTTCCGGCTGTGTACCTCTCAAACAGAGGCGTAACCTTTCAGGCCAAACATCTGGCATCGAAATTCAGCCAGACAGACACACATACATACATTTACCGTTAATTACCAGGGACTGGAGAGCAGAAAATGCACTTTTGAGTTTAAAATGTATCGGTTGGATGGCAGGGAGGGAATTAACTCCGACTGCATGGGGGGATGTGTTCCCTAAATTTTCATACAAATCGCCTGTCGATACTTTTCCCTGCATGAATTTCAGCTCAAATTGTGCCATGTGTAATTGGATTTATGCTGTTTGGTGACAAACTGTGACACTCTGCACCCTCAACCTCAGCGTCGACCCCTCGCTTTGCCTCAACTGGGAACAGTTGTCATTGTTATCGATGCCATACTTCAAATCATCGGGCACATCATCCGCATCGGCATTATCGTCATTGTCATCATCATCAGCGTCAGCCAAATGTGATTTAAATTTGATTATACTCAATTATTTTGTAACATGCATTTCATTTCAATTTCATCTTCGTTTTCATTCCCGGAATGCCACGTTTCACTTTTCATGTTCTCCCGCCTTCTGCGCCGTTACGAGTATTGCTTTTCTGTTTTTGACTTTTGCTTGTTTCTCTTTCTCTTTCGCTTTTTGTTTTTGGTTTTTTTATTGGTTCACTTGAGTGGATTTTGTTCAGAGTCGAAGCCTGGGCCTGGGTCGGAGCCTGAGCCTCTCCTGCTCTGTTCGGACGGTTGCATTTGTTTGATTGAAATTGATTTGGTCTCGCTGGGGATTTGACTTCGCATCCGCTTTCCCGCCCTCTCCCTCTTCCTCTCCCTTTTTGGTTTTTTTTTAAGAACCATAACCATATTGTATGTGTAGCATTATTTTCAAGTGCTCGAAGTTGACTTCACTTGCGGCTTAAGTGTTAAAGTTATAAGCAGCCTCTCAGCTCCGGTTTCAGTGTCCGCTCGCTCCCCTATACAGACTCGCTCTAATAAAGATTAAGTTTGTGTTTTTTTGTGTTTTCTTTTTACCCTTATGAAGTGCTTTCTTTATGTGTGGGAAGAGCGCTTCATATTTCCCCATACGAGCTACAGTTCTCTATTATCTTAATTATAAGTGCCGGCAAGAGACGCTCTCCATGTTCCAAACACTCCATCCTATAAGCATACAAGTATGTACTTATGTATATTCATATGTTGGACCCCCTTGGACCCCCGCTGCCAGCAAGTTTTCCAATTTTAAACAAGTATCAACTTCAATTAGCAATCAAATAGTCAAACAAGCCCATAACAGTCCATACAGCTTGGACTACATTAAATGCAAACGAACTTCCAGCTAAATGTTGTCCTTTTTTTACGAACAGAAGGAGAGAGAGAGAGGGAGGACCGGGAATGGGTGAACGGGACTCTATCTAATCAAATATTCAACCTTTTTTATTCCGCTGAACCGATTCCATGACTGCGATAAGCAAATATCTGCCATTCCCCGACAAATTACTTGTTAACAAGTGTATTTTAATGCGAGGGAAAACAAGAAAAAACCAAAACTAAACTGGCGCCTAGATTTTTCCTTTTAGCCCATTTGCGGCTTGCTTGTTTGAGTGTATGTGTGTCTATGGGTGTGTGTGTGTGTAGTAGCCACAATTGGAATGAATGTGGCCAATAAAAATAAAAACCGAGCCTACAACTGCTGTTTTCCTCTCTCTGCTTCAAATGTGTTTTTGGCCAATTGGCATAGAAAATTCGCTTTGGGTTTGTTCTTTTTTTAATTTCCCTGTGTGTTTTGGCGTTTTTTGACTTTTGACCAGGCCTAATGCAAATTGAACATGCAACAAACAGCTCTACTATTTTTGGAGAATTTTTAATACGCATACCGAAAGTTATAAAACATTTAAAATGGGTTAAAGCAACTTGATAGACTAGACGTTTACACTAAAATAATGATATTAAATATGTGAGCATATTTTGTAGAATTTTATAAAAAAAATATTTGTATGTTGTTAATTTGTATAAAATATATAAATATATCTAACAAATTTTTATGAAATATATATATTCATATATATTAAAATTCATTGAATTATTGTAATAAATAAAGCAAGCCCTAATTTGTAAATTTATTTTGTTTGCTATATTTCTAAAATGATGTTTAATGTCCTTGATAGTAAAACAAATTGTTAAATTTTTTATGCTTTTTAATTGTGTTTTTTTTTAATATCTTTAAACTTGAGCTTATAATCGAAAACATTTTTCTGTTTAACGTTTAGGCAGTCGCCTAGCAACACCCTATTCAACTGCAGCATAAGATAATAAGTATTTTTCTTATAATTCTTGTATTTCATTTAAAAAATTGATTTTTTTTATTCGAATCTGTGCAGTTTTATTTGTTAATTTGCATTTAATTAGATATAGAATTTCACAAATACAAGAAATAAATATCCATTTCAATAGGGGTTAAGAAGCAGTTGTTGAAAGTCGCCTTAAAGATTTTTTATGTCTTGAAAAATCCATTTAAATGCTATATGTAAATATGTATGCTTTAATATTTATATATTTATATTTATATTTCCCTAACTATTTCGCACAAACTGCTAATACCCGCTGGAGCCTAAGCACACTGGGCATGCAAAACAAGTGAATAAATATGCCAGAAACCAAAGTGTTTTGAATAAATAATAACAAAAAACAATAACAAAACAAAGCTGCAAAAAATGCAAAATAAAATATAGGAAAAATGGAAAGCGAGAAAGAATGTGTGGAGAGCGCAGATGTTTTGACACCGAAATAATCCATTAATTCAATAAATGCGTAGCGGGAATTTCGCTGCTGTTGCTGCTGCTATTTTTTATTTGGTCAAAGAGGAGCGCTTGTTGTTGTTGTAGGTGCCTTTTTTACAGCCAACTTTGGAAGCCAAATATTTGTACAACAATTTGTATAAAAAATGTGCTCTTTTGTTGCTGTGGTTGTTGTTGTATTTTTTGTTGTATTTTGTTGTTGCCGCAGCTGAGGAGCATCTTTACTGCTGCTGCTGATGGAATCAAAAACCCTTGACGGCGCTAAGCGCGAAGGCAAATAAACAAAGTCCTGGCCGGATGTTGCTCATTTTAATCCTTGATTTCTGTTCCCAATACGTGTGCACATATTGGAAAAGTACAACAACCATAAAACACACATAGGAAATCCCAAACCTTTTGCCGATAATGCTCTTGAGCAACAGAAGCTATGCAAACAGCAATTCGAACCCAAAACAGAAAGGAGAAGAGCGGAAAAAACGAATGCGAGAGAATCGACAAAAATAAAAAAGTACTTGAAAAATTATCCACCCGCAACAACATCCTGTGAATGCCATATGAGTGTATTCGAATGCTGCATGTGAATGCCGAATACAGAAAGCTGAATGGATTGCCTGCGCCTTTTTAGCGCCTTTGACGCGCTGCGGCATGAATGAAAAAAAGTCAAAGAAATAAATACATATATACATATATATATTAAAACAAATACAAGCCTGCCCTAGACGGTGGCAGCTGTAGGGGGTAAGGGAGGGGGCAGGCTCTGGGCGATAGGGGTGCAGACGTGCTCAGCTCAGAAATCAATGGGCTCAATTTAAAATCGCTCGAGTTTCGTGTTTTATGTTTGGCAAGCACCTATCGCTACGTCACTGGCTGCTCTATCTGTTCCTCTTCAGTAGAACCCACACACACACTCATACACTCACACACTCACACACTCACACACTCACACACACACACACACTTATACGCTTCTGCCTCTCACTGTGTGTAGTCATGTGTGGCGTGGCACGTTGCATGGCTGTGTACTGATGCGGTCAAGCCCGAGCCCTGGCTTTGACTTTGCCGCTCTCCCTCTCTACCTCTGCCCCTCTCTCCGGCTGTCCCTCGCTTTACATTCCGGCGTAGAGCTCAGTGCCGTGCATTGCGAACTGCGGACTGCGGACTCGGCATATCTGGCTCTGTATTGAGGATTGCGCATTGGCGTCGAATGCCTTTTCGCTTTGCAAATTGTAAATTGGCACTCGATGATTTTCGATTTTCGATTTTGAAAACTGAATGATTGCCGCCGCTTGCTCGTGTGCGGCATTTTATTTGACGTGGCAAGCGAGGGTGGCTCCAAAGGTTGCTAAAATGCATTTATCATGTCTAGATAGTTGAGAAAGTAAAACTCAATACCAAACAGTAAATAAATAATAGTAATAATTTAATTTTAATCAAACGATTGTACAAATTAAATTGTATAAATGCATTTATTTTGATTTATTCGTTTTAGATTAATTTTTAATGAATTATTTTCTGTCTATATAGTCGTGAAATTAAAGTTCTGTACCAAACAGTAATTAAATAATAATAATAATTTAATTTCAATCAAATATGCTTATTTTTTTTATTTTATTTTTAAATATGTTATCCAATAAAACTTATAAATTATTGCATTAGTCACTACACAATAAAAAATAATTTTAAATTATAAAGATTTGAATTTAAATGGTTGCAAAAATTTAATTTTATAAATGCATTTATTTAGATTTTTGCGTTTTAGATTATTTTATATATACTTATTTCATGTCTAGATATTGAGAAATAGAAATGAAAATTTAAATTTAATGAAAAAACAAATGCTTTGTACTAGCTGTAGATTAAAAAAATAAAATATCAATTTATTTTATTATTAATATATAAATATATTACTTACCACAAATTATTTATTAAACGAAAAAAGATACATCTGCTTTTAGGATAATTTATTTATTTTTATTTAAATATTTAACATATAGTACAACATAAATTATAACAGCTATAACAACTATGCCCTTTCAACTCTTTTAAAATTTTAAGTGCATTTGCAACTTACAGTTAATTACAAATTATTAATTATAACAAATATTCACGCTCTATTTCTTTAAAATATTGAATTAATTAAATGTGAACTATGCACAACCTACTAACTCTTTTGCTTTCAAAGTTATGGCTAACATTAAAAAAAAAGAATTGAATTTTTTATTGTTAAAAGTTTTTACCTGCATAATAAACGTTGTAGTACCATTTTTTTGTCATTTTGAAAACTATAAATATTTATAGCAATTACTTTAGCTGCCCATTTGCATATTTAACGAGTTAGTTTGAACTTGCGGCTGAGGCTTAAAGACAGCTTTTTATGCGCTGTTTTTTTTAGTTTTTTTTGGCTATGTTTTGCGCATATGTTGGCCGGGATTTTGAGCAAATTTCACATTCGTTTTTAATGTACTTGACCCAGCGATAACAGAGAGAAAAGAGAGGAGAGTGCAAGCAAGTTGGATGAGGAGAGAAGGAAGAGAAGAGGAGGGAAGGAATGCCACAATAAACTGGCAAAAGTGCAGCTTGGTCCTTTTCTTGGCTTCCGGCGGCATGTGGCCATGACTGTGATTATGTGTGATGGTGTGTGTGTGAGGGTGTGTGTGTGAGGGTGTGAGTGTGTGTGTGTGTGTCACTGGCATGCTCCATTTATGCGCTGATATACGGAATTATGCTGAAATCACGTTCCCGCACAGACTGAGAGAGACGGATAGAGAGAAAGAGAGAGCGGGAGAGCAGCGTAAAAAATGAGCTGAGGATAAGAGCTCTGAATCTGGTTCCTATCCTTAGAGCTAGAGCTGATGGCTGCGGCTGCGGCTGAGGAAAATCTCAGCAGGAGCCGCTAAAGAGAAGTGCCTGCTGCATAAACGATTTTCCCTGCCTCGACTTGGCCATGTGTGTGCTTTCCTTTGATGTGCTGGCTGCTGTTGTTCTTGCCGCTACTCCGTACTATTTATTTTCACTTGAAATGCTTTTACTATTCACACACACACATACGTACAAATTGTCTGTTTTGTGTACTTAAAGGAATCGATATTATGTATGTGATATGTGCAGGCGGCATTCTAAGCCCAGCCCATTTGCCGCTGGGCACTTTGGCATGTTCGACTTGTTTAAAAATAATTCTATTCAATTGTGGTGGCAAAAATAGAACATGCATTTGTTTTTCTAATTAGCTAATTAGTTTGAAAACTTGTGTTTTAATTAAACACAATTATGCGCGACATTAAAAGGGCAGAAAGCGCTTTCATTATTAATGTCTGTTTGTAGTTAAATATTTTGTCGGAAACAGCATTAGAAACGGCTAAAGATAGACGCAGGTTGAAGGCAATTTGTAAATTGGATTAATGTTTGATCCTTGGCAGCAATTGTAAGCAGATTGAAAGCTTAAACAAGAACTATAAATCAATTGCTATGCCAATTCAGCAATTCACAGCTGACACCTGAGCATCAATTGGAAATCGAGGCTTTATGGCAGAGTTTAACGATGACACGTCGGCGTGTTTGAGTTTTAGTTTTGGGTCTTGGGTTTCATTGCATCTATAACCGGGCTGTAACCTCTTGGAGGTGTCAGAGCCACAGCACCTCTGCTGTGAATGGTTTCGGTGATTTGCTTCAAGTGCCAAAGTTGATGACAATCCATTGACTCTTTTTATGGCATTGACTGAGGGAAATTCGAGCCAGTATCTCTAGTTGAATGAAACATAAGCTAATAACTATTGAAAGCAGTATTGCTTTGATCGACAGCCATAACTCTTAGTGCTTTTGCTCTCAATCTAGCTGCTGTGGCTGTCAGATTTGACGGCTAATCGAAGCGAATTGGCAGCACTGATGCCCGTTTAGCTCATGACAAATGAAGAAGCCTCTTGCCTGATGGCTGCTAACTGGTTAACGGTTAACGGTTTACGGTACGGTTTACGGTTAACTGATGGCTGGGCGTGTCCACACATACTTGTCGAAAGGGAAAAGCTGACAATGACATGGCCAAAATGAAATCATTGTCTCACTGGCTTCAAATTAACTCTCAGCGGATGGCAGGAAAAAAGGCAGCAAGCAAAAGCAAAGGATGTATCGTAATGGAGATTTATCAGTCGCATTATCTATCCATCAATCTTGTCAGAGGCATTAGGTATATTTGTATTTCGCTCTCTCTGTGTGTGATATTTACAAATTACAAAATTTTGACACGATTGATGGTTGAGCCTCTTCCTCCCACAATTAAGTTGATATAAAACACAAAAGAGCTGGAAAAACATATATCAACTTGCTTGAAAGTGACAACAAAGCAATCAAATAAAAAATCAACAAAATATAAAACTTAAACATACATATATGTATATATAAATTTAAACATCAACTTTGTGTGTGTTTCTGTGTGCTTAGGGAAAAGGCAAATTGGATTTTCATGCATATTTAAAAGGCGACGCCGGAAAATTTACGAGTTCATCAAGTGTTTTCGGGGCTCTGCTTGAATATTCATGAGGCGAAAAATATATTTCACCATTTTTTGTCGTCTTGTCGAAATAACTTTAAACTAAAAACTGTTAAACTGAGTGTCGCTTAAAGGTCTGAAAAGTTTCATTTGTTAATTAAGTTAACAGCGATTAAAGTGATGCCTCCGCTCGACTTAGTTTTCTCTCTCCCCGTGCCCCCTCTGGGTTAATTTGCATATTTTGGTCGGGCTTTTTTTTGTTAATAATAAATGCGCTCTGTCGTTTAGTTGATGTTTATAAGTCTCATAATCTACTTTTATAGTTTGTTTACTCAATTTTGTGTAGCTTTTTGACATTTCTCGCTCCAAATTAAACGCAAACAAAAGCAAAAGATGCACACGCCATATATTTTATGAACCCAACGCCAATGACTACACATAGTTAGTTTGTATTATTGTTTTTTGGTGGATAGGGCATGCTGACATATAAATGCGCTCATTCCCTATTCCAGCCGTATAGCCCGCTCTATTCCCAAGTGCAACGTTAAAAAAACAAAACAAAAAATAGAAAAAAGGCCAAAACTTGGGGCGGAAGTGGCCAGCGACGCCAAAAAAAGAACAAAAAAGAAATAAAAATACGAACTGCAACGAAAACAAAATGATCATAGAAACAAGCGAGTACGAAAATGGAAAATGGAAAATTGTTGTGCCAGGTTTTGGCTGGGGCGAGGGCGAAATGAAATGGAAAACCCCCGACAGAAATATGCACATGAATTTAGTTTCAATTCCACATAAATCGCAGCGGCTTAAAAATGCCATGGAGATACTCAAAACACTAAAAAAACCAAACGAAAATAACATGAAAAATACGCTAAAAATACTGAAAATACACACTACAAATACACATTGATTTCAATTAAAACAAATAAACTGCATAAGACTTGAACGCATTTTTTCGCGAGCATTTTATTAAGATTGAAGAAGCAGCGATTGGTTGAAGTTTAAAGTTGATTGAAAGCAACTAGCTAGATTGATTGGTTTGATTCAATTGGGTTTTTGCATGGCTGGAAAAGAGCTGAATTCGATGAGAACTGATTGATTAGTTTGTTTTCATAACATTAACAAATTTACTGCCACTTATGGAGCTGTAAACCCTTCCAACTTAATTGTTATTAGACCCATTGAAACTCAGCCTTTGATTAATGATGGACAGACTTGCGTTGATGTATCATGCGACAATCCGCACTGCATGCGACATTTATCTAAATTCAAATCTCAGTGTGGCACTGTGGTGCTTAGCTATGGCCCAGGGGACAAAAACAGACGGAGAAACAGCTGATCTCATGTTCCCTCGTCGTCTGGTCTGAGGCCTATTTATAGACTCGAAAGGTATCTGGTATTCGGCAGTCATTCATTCATTCCTCAACTTGCTGTGATTAATTTTCGCCATGCCCAATTTTTATGCACGTAGGTAACACTCGGGGTATTTTTATTACGCGGGGTTTGTTGTTGTAGGCGCGCTGACAACTGGCTGAATGCCATGGAGGGAGTCCCTAGGGCCTAGGCGATTGTCTGCAGTTCTACGCCCCATTCGGTGGTTCGGTGGTTCGGTGCTGCTCCTAAGTGGCCTGGCCCTATGCATTTTTGTTTTCATTTGGCGCTGTGCTGTGTTTTTGTGTGACATTATTAATGATCTACAAATTCCCCAGACATTTCAGTTTCATTTGAAGTTGACACACAAAACGCATGACACAGCGAGTGTGGCATGTGGCACTGGGGCGAAAACCGAAACCAAATGTTCAAAAACTGTCCAAACAGTCAGCGATCTCTCTGTAGATACAAGATACAAGATACTCTGCTCTTGCCATTTTATTTTGTTCTATTCTTTTATTTTCTGTTATCTGCCATGATAGTGAAATGATTTTGAGTAATTTATTTTATAGCAGCGCTGAAGTATTTATTATTTTGAAAAGCGCTGAACAATGCCGTGATTAATTTGACACAGCCTCCATCCCAGTGGGCATGGCCCTTCCTCCTACTCCCTCCGCATTGAGCAAGTGGCACACTAATCCCTTCAAAATTCCTTGCGGTTACGAATCCAACCCAAAAAATAAAAACCATCTTCTTGCTGTCGTTTTTTCATGGTTTCTTTCGTTTAGCGCAACATATTTGGTTTTATGCTCTGCTCCGTGTTATTTATTCGAATCGGTCTCGCTTCCAGTTTCCCCCAAATGCCCAACATATTGCGGCAAAGTGGCCTTTGAAGGCGGCATCCAGCCATCCCCACTTGCCCCCTCTGTTGCCACCGTTGTTCGGTTATAATTCAGAATCAATCGTTATGGTTTTGGCAGCTTGCAAATTTTTCTTTATTATATCATATTAATTTTATGAGTGTTGTTTTTGCCGCTCTTCACAGAGGCCGCAGCGCCCTCCAGTTGCCTCAACGCCCCCTGCATAGCATTTAAAAGATATTTTTCATATCAATGAAGCTTTACTTTGGGCAGGCCCAACGAGTATCCCAAAAAGCCGGCGCAGTGCAAAAAAAGTAGAAAAAACTTTGCTAAATTTCCTAAAGTCATGCAAACATTTTTTACATATATCGATTTTTTTTGCTCTACTCTCGTTATACTGCTAGCCAGTTTGCTATTTTTTTTTCCTTTTTTTTTTAGAATTTAGCTTGCGTGCTTGTCGAGAGCGAGAGCAGTTCGAAGAGGCACGGAAGTTTGGCATACATATTCAGGACTTGTTTCAGCGCATTTGTTATGACAGGCTCAAATTGGGTGCTATCAAAATTATATATTATTTTGCATAATATCTTCTTTCTGGCTCGCAACAAGACGTGGCTAGAAGAGCTAATTTGATGCGGCATGAATATCATGTTACCCAGCGATTAGCCCCCCGGAAGGAGCAAAGAGAAGAGAAATAGGAGGGGAAGGGATACTTTATATGCCCATAGTCTTTAAGTTTAAGTCTGTCGTAAGTTTACACGGACAAACAACACGCAGCACTTGGGACATTTTATTGCATCTATTTGTCAGTAGGTGTCATGCCACTTCGAAGCGCAACTTCCATTTGCCACAAAACACTCCATTTGTCGGCCAGACAAAGGGGCAACTCCTTTGCTAACAGAGACATTCAAAAGCTGAGAACTTAATGGACTAAAATGTATTACAAAAAGAACTAGTATATTTTAAATTTTAATTTGAGGTATGCGGTTATTTATTTTTCAACTTAATTAAATTTTAAAAATGTATCTTTTGCTTTTACTGCTCTCACCTTGGACCTAGACCAAGTGTCAAGTATTGTCATGTGCTCTCTGTTAGCCTTTGCAGTGCCGTAAATATACAATTTAGTTAACAACCTGGCCGGAACTAATGTCAGGTAATGCATTCTTAATGTTTTCCAAGTTCAACCAGAGATTGCGACCCATTGAACTTGCAGATGAAACCCGTTTATGGGCGCACATAAACACGTGTAAATCCTGTTAATAATGAAAAAGTCACGATTTCTAGTGTCAATATCATAAAAAACGCAGAGAGGACAAATAGGAGAAGGCTTTGTGACCATAAACATAACTATGCTATGGGCAATAAAATAGAATCGAACTAATTGAATGAACGCTAGAATATTTCGAATACTGAATACTTCTATAGATCCCGCCCCGTAACATCGACTTAACTTATCTATCTCCTCCATCTGCTATTCTATCTGGCAGACGTGCCCAATGCCGTGATCTAATCACTTTGAGTGATGTCTCTAAACATTCCGTACACAGTTCCATGGGCATTCCGTGTGCCCTAACCCATATCCGAGTGGCATATCCGTGTGTTCATCGACCGGGTTCTTATCTCTATGCTCGGGCTTTCGGTTTCTGGGGTTCTCGGTTTTCCTATTTCTCGGTTTCTCGTGCGTGTTCTGTTTGCATTTTACAAATGTCAACATGAGGCAAATGCACTCTGAGGTTTCTATTAGCGAATGGTGGTTGGGGCAGTCTATGGAATTTTCACCTGTATGAGTGTGTGTGTGTGTATGCATGTGTGTGTGTGATAAGCGTGGCGAGCCTCACGCAGCGTTGCATTTGATGGACAGCGATAAGTAGCAGGCACAGTTTGTGGGCTCTGGGGGCAGGTAATCCATCATAAAATTAGTTTTTTCTATACCAAAAGATTTTTGAGCGCAGATTAGCGAGTTGAGCAGCTTGTTATAAAATATATTTATAATAATAATAGTTGGAATAATTATGAGCATAATAATATCGTATGCATTATGCATTATATAAATATTCATGTGCGCTGCGCTTTCAGCTTGTAGTGCAAAGACTGATGTGGCCCAGACATGCCAGCAGAATGCCACATTTATAAGTCTATGAAAATGCAGTTTAGAAACTGTACCAAAACAACATAATTTAAATTTTGTGTTTATTAAGTTGGCATATTTAAATTAGGCATGGTAATAGCTGCTGATGTTTTAAAGACTTGTTGAAAATTCCATAAAGATTGCTTGATAAACTTGCAATTTATTCAAGTGTATGCCAGAATCCTTTCACCCACATTTGATTGTCTAGAAATTTATGGCTTGTTTGCCACTCATAAAGCGAAACCGAAGCAAATATTATTATCAGCTCAGCTTCCACTTTGTTAAACGCAACTTATATGCCTATTAAATTTTCATTTGTGCCCTTGCGGTAACTCAATCTAATGAAAATCTAATAAAATTTTCATGCACATACTCGTATTCGTACTGGTATTTTCCATATTTTATAACTTCCGTTGCCGGCAAATAATAAAATCCGATTTTATTTGAAAGCCAAGCAAAAAACCACAGCCGAACTCAGACTCAGCCCAACTTTGGGGGCAATCAAAGGCGCCTCGGCTAATTTTTGAGTTAATTTAGGTGGCATTGTCACTGGTAAGCAATCGTAGGGCATCAACGTATGACGACTACGCCGGGATCTCTCCAGAGGGTCGCTCGCTGCCCTTCCCTTCCCTTCCCTTCCCTACACTGTCTGCCTGCTATTCTCAACAAGTGAATGGGCTGCCAGAGCAATTTGAACTTCCGGCAACGCTTTGATGTTGCTCCTCTTGTTGTTGTTGTTGTTGTTCTGGTTGTTGTTGTTGTGTGGGCCAGACCCTAAAAAGTCGACAAATGCGCCTGCAGGAAATATTAAAGCTCAAATCGACGACAACGAGTAAAACTGCTTGACTTCAAGTCCAGAGAGCGCGCAGGGCCTTGGCGCAAAGTCAAATAAACGACAGCTAAATAAAATACAACAAAAAAGCCAGAGAGAGAGGGATGGAGGGAGGGAGGAGAGGGAGACAAGTACGGAACGGAGTCGGGTCATAAATGGGCAGCTCGAATCGCAAATTGTCATTGGTCACGTGCTACGAGAGCTGGCAGGAACTGTCGTTCTTGTTGTTGTTGTTGTTGTAGCTGGGTTTAATGTTGTTGGAAAATATAGAAATAAAGGAAAAATCAAAGACACATTTGCCACGTCATGTTCCCTGGCTGTTGTTGTGCTTGCTGTGCTCTCAAGTGGCGCCTCTTGCGAGGGGTGAGGGGTGAAGGGTGAGGGGGACAGGCGTTTGCTTGACTCATTGCCAATTTGTCGGCAGCCAACGCTGTTGTTAACGCTGATGTTGCTGCGAGAATGGGCTTAAAGACAATACAAGTTCTTGGCATTAGCCTGAGCTTCAACAATTCAATAAGCTATTGATAGGGCTAGTGATAAGCTCAGCAGAAGCTGCAATATTGAAAAAACTTGGCAAATTCAAAACTTGTTTTATAGCTTATATATTCAAATACTGTGCTTTAAACAAGCACAAAAATTAGCAAGAAATATGGACGAGGCAGATCAGTGGGACGGACGTAACCGAAACGAAATTTACGGCGTCAATAGAGAATGCCATAAACTGGTTATAAAACAAATTACAAATCAATAACTTTAAAACTGTGGCTACAGTACAGTGGCTACAGCTTTTTGCGGTTTGCGGGGGAAGGGGGAAACTATCCGAAATCTATAATAAACTTGATCTGATTACTGAATAGGAAAACCTAAATCTTGAATATGGTGTCTCTAGCTCTTATAGTTGCTGAGATCTAGGTGTTTATATAGACGGACAGACAGACGGATGGACGGACGGACGGACGGACATGGCTAATCGACTAGGCTTGTCGTCCTGATCAAGAATATATGTACTTTTTGGGGCGTGGCAAGCCTTCTTCTAGGTGTTACACACATTTCCTCTTTGCACTAAGTTAATAGACTCTGGTCTTAAAGACTTTTAAATTGATGCACCTGGGAAATGGGTGCAACAGGCAAAAGGGGGCGTGGTTCTGTCTATCCCTATAAACACTTGCAACTTCCAAACTATAAGAGCCACAGTCACAATCTTCGGCTGTACAGGCTCATCTACTGTCGGCTACGTTCGACTGCAGCCTTCTGGCCAGCAGCTACAATTTATACATAAGCACTTGGCACATTTTTTATGCTTTGCTTCATCAATCACATAGTTGTACCTATATGTATTTCATTCATATCCGCTTTCAATTTCTTCGGCCACATAAAACATTTCTAGACACAGTTTCCATATCCACTCATTCCATTTACTTCCTCTCCAGCGCTCGCCATAAAAAACACATGTAAAAAACATAAACATTCTATTTGATTTATTTGCTGATCGCTTTTTTGTGGATCGAGTTGTTTGTTTTAGCAGAGGCGCCAAGTTGTTGTTGCTTATTTATGAATGCGACGAAAAGCTCCCCAAGGCACAGTTGCCTCTGGCCCTTTTTCTGGCTTTCTAATTTCCCATTTTCTTGCATTCGCCTCCCTTGGGGCCACCCGCCGGAGTAAGGCAAACAAATGATCTGAATAATTACCTCATGTTCCTGTACTGCATGTGAAGTTGAAGCATAACTCGCCACATGCAAGCCCGATTGTCAAAATATTTTCATTTCAATTTCCAACTGCAGCAAAAATAAATAAATAAAAAATGAGCTCCTGCCCGAGGGGAGCTAGATATAGAGTGAATGACTGATTGACTAGATAATTGCTATACACTTAGCCCTTGATTGCCAAGTGCTGGATAAGTAGATGCAGTAAGAGGGAGAACTGGCTAGGGGAATTCTATCTATACAGAAAACAGAAAACCAAATAGAAAGAGCCCACAATCAATCAACTACTGGGCAGCTTGTTTTTATTATTTTATAAGATGTGTAAGAACCCAAAACACAAACTATAAATACGCTTCTTCTCTCTGATTTCAACTCAATTCGAAGAATTCGTTGCAATTGACATGCATATTGCTGTTCAAAGTTCATAAATTGATTTTCCGACAGTATGAAAACGGAAAACTGCATAAAGTGCCCTCATCAAAAGTTTTTCTACAACATTTCCGTGTTGAGCGCGCGAGAGGGCGAAATGCAGGCGAAAAGAAAAACGAGAACAGCCCGATGGCAACATGTTGACGCCCACATTAAGTGGCACAATTATGAGGCGACAAACATCTTTGTGGAGCCCCAGAGTACCAGGGAATATGGCGATCCATGTCGCTCTGCTTAATTATAGAATACATCATGCAAGAAATTTGTTGCATGCACCATTAGCAACAAAATGTCCATCAGCTCGGAGTGTGGCATTAAAACTGAAGCAGGGGAACGAATTTGTCAAAATATGGCTGGCTAATAAAAGCCAGGGAAATATACACAGATCAAAGTGGATCACAACATTGACAACATAGAAATGCACTTTTCTTCCCCCACTTCGGAATAGCTTGTCATTCGTTCATTCATTCAATAACTTATTCAGTCAGTCATTCAAACACAGCGTGCGACAATAAATCTCTACCCACACTATTGCCAATTTCCGGCTCAATTTGACGGAATGACCTCCCCCAAGACAGATGACAGTTGCAAAAGCTGCACATTATGTGAATCATTTGAATGCTCATTCATTTCATTTCGTTTCATTTGAATTCGATTTGATTCGATTCGTTTGGCTTACATTTTTCAAAGAGTGTGTGAACATTTGTTCAATTGCAATTAGCATGCTGCCTCCTTCCCCTTTTCCCCTTTTTTCCTCCCAACCCCATCCCGAACGGAACTCATCATCATTCGTAACACATTGGCTCTGACACCATTTTTATCGCTTTGATCTCTCCGTTGACCCCATTTTGGGCAATGGGCAACAAACGAGTAAAATATACTATAAAAATACTAACAAATTGCATTGCCCTCGATGAATTAAATCATTCACTTCGATTCCGATTACAGTTCCGATTGCGCTCTCATACTCTTGGCGCCTTCTTCCTAGCTAAGTGCGTTTTGTATATTTAGTTTTAGGAGGCCTCCACAATTTGTTACACTGATTTGACACATCTTTTTCGATTCGTCTATGGCCATAACTAATGGCCGAACTCATTTCTCATGTTACTCCAAATGGATTCATTTTCTGTTGCAATTTGTTAGTGTAGCATAGCTTTCGGAATCGGATGAATGGAAAACAGATGGCAGGCCAGAATTGGGGTTACGTTACTTAGTCTATTTGGTTTAATGAAAGATATAACGGATGGATATAGAGTTAGTTGCTATTTGGCAACCCAATCAAATGTGATTTTAGTCATAATGATGGGGGGGAAATTAGCACATTTTTCTGATGCGATGAAGAGAGATTTACGAGAGATTTGTCAAAGGTTTGCGATAGATTTTAATATGAATATTATTCCTATACCGCCTGTTTTTCTGTTGTTTGTTAACAGCAAATTTAAGCAACATTCCTCCTTTAAATTAAAATATATCAAATGTTGTACTACAATATAATATAAATTCCATTTGTAAATTATTCCCTATTCATTTCAATAAATTCTTGTGGCAAAAATTCATCATGTTTTAGCACATGGCAAGCTCAACAATAATAAGGGCAAATTATGCCACAACCTTTCATGGCATACACGAAATTTCATTAGCTAATAATAATTCCGCCCCCCAGTTTCCCCTTTAACCCTTTTCCCCTGCCTTTCGTTTGAGTGCTCCTTTAACAACTCGTTTGATATGCAAACCGTGCGATGTTTGGCGCTTATTACAACAATTAATCGAGCACGGAATTAAAGCCAGCGAAATAAATGTGTTTAGATAGAGCTGGGCTCATTTTATAATACTGCGAGAAATGCATTAAAATAATTAAAAAGGACGCAAAACTAGCATACAGTATATATGTATATATACGATATATATGGCATGATAATCTATTTTCTAGATAAATTTTGTTATATTTGACTAATAATTTTTAGACGAGCTTAAAAGCAAAGCAAACATCGAAATGTTTACACAATCAGACAAAATTTTGATAAGCTTTTACGTATAATGCTGGTGTTTGTTGATGGGTTGGAGAGGGGGCGGCAGTGGAAGGGGGTTTGGCCTCACATATAGGCACGTACGACACGCCCATTGCAATAGAAAAATTATGGGAGAATATAATTTGTATAATTACAATGCTTTGATAATACCAAATACCAATCAACAACAACAATTGTCAAGCTACACCCAGTTTTAGTACACCCCCTTCCCCCTCCCCTCTGACTGACCCCACTCCGACTGGGGCTTCAACTAATTGGCTCCGCCAGTGCTGGGAGGGGGGAGAGGAGCACAGCGGGGGGGCGGGCACGCACAGCGCGACGCCACATGGAAGAAGCCATCGATGTCGACACCACGTCGCGAGCTTGCGCTATTCGGAGGCGCCACACGACTCCACACTCCACTCCACGTACTCTGCTAAATGCATAGATGATGACGATGACGATGATGATGATGATAATGCTGATGATGACGATTCCATATCCATATCCATAACTGAATCCCGCTCCGAGTTCAGACTGCGACTGCGTGTCGTACGCTTTCAGCGCCAGCTTATCATCAAAGGGAATCTAAGCTGTCAGTCAATTTATAGTTATAGCTTATACACATCCAAGCATTTTATGTGCTGCGACTGATAGATACATACATACCCATTGTTCCCTATCACGCACAATGTCAGAGTTCACATACTTCAATTAAGATGCCCAACTAAGGCAACTCTTTCTTACCCATAATTCCATTTTTGTATTTTAATTGATATATATTTTTGTAGCCTATTGAGTCATTCATATTAACGCGCTGTTCTTCTTCTGTCTCTCCTCCAGGTCCTCTATCAGAGGTGCTCACAGCTGTGGGTTCAGAGGTAGCGCTGCCCTGCGACCTGATGCCCGGCACCCTGATCGCAGATAAGGTACAGCTGGTCATCTGGTACCGCCAGGGCAATGTGAAGCCCATCTATACGTAAGTAAATTAAAAATTATAAAAATTAATTAAATAATGGAATTAAAAGATATGGAAACTATTTTTTTTTATTTAAGATCATTTAAATAAAATTTACAATATCTGATCAATTTAACTGTTATGAATTTGGGAATTTTTAAATTATTTCTAGAATAGAAATGAAACTTAAAATAAATATAAGTATAGATTACTTGAATAATATAGGCAAATATCGGTGCACCCATGTAATTTCCAACTTAAGATTCCAATTGAAATAAAATTTCCAGTTTGTAATTAATATTACTGAACTTAAATTTTTGAAATATTTTTTAAACTCCAAATAATTTTCATATGATGCTATAAAAGTGAAAATAATAGAAATAAATTTAATTTTGGCTTGATTAAATGATATTTGAGCATCTTAAACTAAGAACTTTTTATCTAGATTGAATCTAAATTTCAAATTTAAAACCCATATATCTGTATTGCAATTTGTGAAATTTGTTTTAATTATAAATTATTTCTATATTGAGCCGGCAACAAACACCACATTATGTCGTCGTCTAAAGCTGATATCTTTTGCCATTATACCCATAATTAAGTCGACTGCAAGTACTTTATTTTCCACTCAAAATAAGCTGTTATTGCCAGCACACGTGTTCTAATCTGCTCCAATAAGACCCTATTAAAGTAGCGCCCTCTGGCTGATGCTGGCAAATATAAAATTAAATAAACAATTTAATGGAATTTTTTTTTGTTATGCATTCTAATAATTTTGGCAATGCCCAGAAAATATATTTAAGCAGAGCTTCCCAGTTTGTTGATGCTGTTACGTAGCACTGGGGGCCAATTATGAAAAGCTACACCTGAACAGATCCGAACGGTAGATGGCGACACTCACGCGACTCTAGCTGCGCGCTCATTATAAATTCTATTAACGTAAGGCATTTATGTTGAATTTGACGATATAAACATTACTTACACACACATATTTATGAAAGCGCGAGCGCGAGTATGAGCACGAGTATGAATATGAGTATGAATATGAGTGTGAGTGTGAGTGTGAGTATGTATGGGTATGAGTTTGAGTACATAAAGAGCCATGGCATGTGCAGGCAGGTGGGAAACAAGCAGAAGCTGCTTTAAATTTTGGATTTTTTTTTTGAACATGCAAAGCAATCAGAAATGTAGCTGGATATATGGCAGCTGGGAAAGCGTAGATACATACATATATACAGACATACATATATCTCTAGGTCTTGGGGTCTTGGGGTTGGGATCTGTTAAAAGCTGTTGGTCTGACGCGCACTAGACCATAAATTGATTTTGCATGCGACGCGGCAGCACCTTCCTCTCTCCCCCTCTCTGCACCACTCACCTGGCTTTATCACTGCATTCCCCCACACAGAAATCGATTACGCCGAAGTCAAAGTGTCAAAGTTGAATGTGCATTCATGTGGTTCGATTGATTCGACTGCGTATAAAGTCTGCCTCTGCCACTGCCTCTGCCTCTGCCGACTGCAATTACAGTTAACAGTTGTCGCCTTTTATGGCCAACATAAAGTTTATGGCCCCGCCCCGGCGTAAAACTGCATCATCACACCTCACGCACATAGATCTCCATAAAGCTACCAAAATAAAGCGATTTCTTATCATTCTGTCTCGCTCTGAGCGGAGCCTCGTGCCCGCATTTTTATTGTTTTCCATCAATTTTAATTTGCTTTTTTCTACACTTCATAAATTTTCGTTTCTGTTTCTGTTTCTCGCTTTGCTGTTGTTCTGCAGCGCAGAGTGAAATTTCCATATGCCAAAGAGGTCGGAAGATTAATTACATGAGAAGTTGTTGGTGTTGTTGTTGCCCAATTCAGGTACAACCCCCCCACCACGCCCAGCACTTAAACACTCCCCCTGCCGCCCAAATCAATGACCTTTGGCTGCCTAGGGCGCAAATAAATGTTGTATCCACTTATGGGGGCAGCCTGGAGACTCCAACTCCAACTTCAGTTCAGTTGGCTTGTTGGTTTGTTGTGGGTGTTAGATGCATTATTTTTTGGCTGCTGAACCTAATTTAATTATCTGTAAATCCATTAACAAATAACCATCCATCATGTGGCACTTACTACGCGTACTCCAGTGCAGTCGTGGCTGCATTTAAACTCTGCTCTTGTGATAAATCACCAGAAGCAGGCAAATGTGGGCTCATATGCATAAGCTCCAAGTTATGCAGTCGACTTGTGTGATAATCCCCAGCATCTTGGCATCGTAAATAAAACAGTTAACAGTTAGCAGACAAACGGGTTCAACTGGGCAACCGCTTGACCTGCAACTTGATAAAGGTCATTGACTATTTATAACATATCTCCGATATTTATGCGATACAAGTCTGTTGTATTTGCAATGCCATTAGCAGAGTTTATAATAAAGCGAGCTGTAGATAAAGAAAATATAAAAAAATTCTTAAAAAATAAACAAAACATTTGTGTAAAGCTTTTATAAACCATGCATCGGAAATTCCCATTATGGAACATGCCCTCACACGTTTTGCACTTAACTTTCGGTGGAGAACAAAAAACTCCCAAATGGCAGCCGCTGCTTTTATGCGCCTGCAATGTGTTTTATAGTTTTTCATATTGTCTGATACCGTAGATATAGCGGCAACTTATGCCAGATGCCATGCAAAATCTGTGGAAAATGTTTACAAAAAATATTCTGTTTAAAAAGAGAGTTTGTTTGAAATAATAGAGACAATATTATGTTATTTCTATATGAAATGGGCGAAAGAGCTTTAAATAAAAGCCAAAATAATTCTTTATTTAAGCTGTAAGCTTCAGCATAATTGAGCTTTTATATTCATATGATTTCATATTTCTATATGAAATGTGCGAAAGAGCTTTAAATAAAAACCAAAACAATTCGTTATTTAATCTGTAAGCTTCAGCATAATTGAGCTTTTATATTCATATGATTTCATATTTCTATATGAAATACACGAAAGAGCTTTAAATAAAAGCCAATATAATTCTTTATTTAATCTGTAAGCTTCAGCATAATTGAGCTTTTGTATTCATATGGTTTTAATGAGTATATCAACTTCGTTCCCTTGCGTTTTTGCGTTTTTTATGGGACGAATCAGCGCTGCCTTCAAATGAAGTGCCTTTTGCTTTCCGCTATTTAAAGCTGCTTAACTGAGAACTCAAAAAATAAAGCAAAATAATAATATAAATAGATATATAACCATGTGAACTTAATGCCTACATATATATTTAAATGGAGGCGGCTTAAATAAGTACAACAAGCGCTAAATTGATCAATTAATTAATTGAAGCAAACTATAAAATGGAAAACTCTGCGGTGGAAAAACGAATTAACATAAACAGGGAAATGTATTTTGGTTGTGGCAAGGGAAACCCCCGAACAACAACAGAACAGAGCAGAGCAGAAACGGAGGAAGCAGCAGAACACAAAAAGGGCCACGCGAATTTGGAAGCAGCAAACAAAAAACAAATTAAAAATTTACAAGTGTCATCAAATTAAGTGCCATACACACACACAGACAAAACTAATGTGGAAATGGGAAAAAGACAAAAGCAAAATAAGATAAAAAGTGGAGGCGCGTAGGGGGCAACTATTTAAAATATTTAAAGAGAAAAAACGGCAGAAAGCGCGTAGAAAATGCACAACAACAAAAAATCGAAAGTTCTAAAATGCATTTGAGGATTATTTACGATATAGCCACGATATACGATATAGAATCTGTTGCTGCTGCTGCTGCTGTTGGTTGTAACTTTTGTGGCGTTGACATTTAATGCGGTATTTTGTCAAAATGCCCACAGCTCGGCCATAAACAAAAAACGCTTGGTAATAACAATAAAAACTGTTTGGTTTTTCAGTATGTTCTTTCTTATACTATTTTGTGTATAGTTTGTTGTTTTTAATTTCCATTGTTTGCATTTAGTTCTGTGCTGCTATTAGAGAAAGTTAATTAGACATTCTATTTTTACCAGTGGCTTTTCGTTGCGTTTCCAACGATTTTTATATACTTTGCCCATTTAAGTTCTTTCTGCAGTTGACACACATTTCTCTCGCTTAATTGCTGCCAAATAAAATCGATTGTTGACAATAAAACATCGCATAGAACTTTTTACAGGGTGTGTGCGCGGCGATTTTAATAGATTTCCCATACATGTTTATTGGATACGATCCATAAGACAATACGTGCTTTGCATTAGCTTAGAACCTTTTATTTTTGAAGTTGGAAGGTGCAGACAATTATTGCCAAAACTATAAAATGTTGAGTTATGTCTTTATTAGAAGCAGTTAAATGATTACTGTTAACTACAAGTTGGAAACGGTAGAAGGGTAATTAAATTAAAGCTTTCGTAATGCTGATAATTACGCTTTATACTTGGACAAATATATAATTAAAGCTGCTAAATGAAGCGCGTTTTGTGCTGGAAATCAAGTGCTAAGCGGAGTAGAATTTAGTTAAGTGCTAATCGGAATAGAATTTAGTTAAATTAATCAGATAAAATTAAGTTTAAAAAATGACTAGATTACTTATGAATCATTTGTTTCTAGAAAATATATATAATTTAGTTTAATTTATTTTAAGATCATTGAGTTATTGACCCCGAAGATTCTAAAAAATGCTAGAAATCAAGTGCTAATCGGAATAGAATTTAGTTAAATTAATCAGATAAAATTAAGTTTAATTAATGACTAGATTACTTATTAATCATTTGTTTCTAGAGAATATATAGCATATAATTTAGTTTATTTAATTTATTTTTAAGATCATTGAATTATTGACACTGCAAATTATTGATTGATTTTTCTCTCAGTGAACTAGGGATATTTATCACCCCTTTATCCCCCTTTATCACTCTTTCATCTACCACAAATGAAGCGTAACATGAAGTTAAACACATTAAATTATGCCAGTTAATGTAATGATATTAATTCACCTAATTCAATTGCCATTTGAAAGCGCCTTTGACACTGGCAATTGTATGCAAATCGAGCACAATAACAATAATTGAATAAAACATTATCAAATTTCATTTGGCTCTTACCACAGCTTCGATGCACGAGGTCGTCCCCTGCACCAGGCCATACCCTGGGCGGACGAGAATGTGTTCAATAAGAAGGCCCATTTCTACTACGACACAAATCCGCCGGCTTTACGCATCAAGAACATTCAGACCACAGATGCCGGGCTCTACAAATGTCGCGTTGATTTCCATAAATCACCGACTCGCAATTGGCGCATTAATGTGACAGTTTTGGGTAAGCAGACGAACAATTTCAGCAGCGACTGTAAGACTCTGAGTGGGAACACTTATCATCCAACTTGTCTTCTTTATCTTTCTCTTTCTGTAGTACCTCCTAATCAGCTGACCATACTGGATCATCATGGCGCCTCTGTGCGGGATCAGACCGCCGGGCCCTATCTGGAGGGGGACAGCATCAATTTGACCTGCCTGTCGAGTGGGGGCGTGCCCCCGCCCCGTGTCTCCTGGTGGCGGGAACACGCCCTGGTGGACGACTCCTTTCAGGTGCTGCCCGACGGCAGTGTGAGGAATGCACTGCAGCTGAAGAACATACAGCGCAAGGATCTGTTAACGGTAAGCGAGAGAAAATAGAATTCTTAAGCCTTATTTACGGGGCTGGCAACAAAGCGAACTCCATGTAGCATAATCCAAAGCCAAAAGCACAATAAACCAGCGCTGGCCATTTATTTCGGTTAGCCACAAAAGCAGCGCCTCCATTAATGACAGCACTCGGTGTGGCCAACGCATTCCCCTCCCTCCACTCTCCCCACAACTTTCCACACAATGGCTAATAGAAATCAAAGTGGCTGGGAATTGAATGCAGCCACGCTGACTGCCACTGCCACTGCGACTGCAGTGGGGAATTATTCAATGCAGCAGCTGCGGGGGCAAGGGGCAGAGGCGGAGCGAACAGAGAACAGCTTGATTCTAAGCCGATTTTGCTTTGGCTTCGTGTAATGAACAATATTGTTAGACCCGCTAATCCAGCGCGTGAGCAGCGGAGAACTTGGTCGGTCGGAGGGTCGGAGGGTCGGACAGTCGGATAGTCGGATGGTCGGATAGTCGGACAGTCGGTCTACTTGTACAAATTGTAGAGCATTGTGAATGGCAGGCAGGCCTATTGTGCGCGGTTTAGCATTGTGAACCAAAACTAAATTAATGCTCGTCCAAAAAATCACTTGTGCGGTAAGACCCAAAATTATTGGTACAACGCAACAAAGCCGAACAGATCCAGAAAGCCGCTTGATAAATTATGCTGGTTCTCAAGGGCCATGGTATTAATCAGGTGCTTTTGCTATTTCGTTGTGAGAATGAATGTTACGAAGGAGCAGCGATTAAATATATAGGCCACATTAACAGATAGAAAGGATTACATGCGATTACTTGGGCTACAAAGTAACCGAAGATGTTTAGATGATATTAGACTATTTTCCAACAAGTTTATATCAATTCTGAATTCTAATGCTACATCCATTAAAAATCATGTCTTTCTAGTCAACAAGGCAATTAACAGATTAACCAAATTTTTAATGAACTCAACTGATATTTAAAATCAAACAGGATTCCATCAATATATATATATATGAATTCTAATAATACATCCATTAAAAATCTTGACTTTCTAGTCAACAAGGCAATTAACAGATTAACCATATTCATAATGAACTCAACTGACATTTAAAATCGAGCAGGTTTTCATCGATATAGTAGTATATCACATTATGCGATAAACGATAGACAAAGCAATGTCTTTAAGCTAGAGAAACAAGCAAGCGCATTGGCTAAACATTGGCAATAAATAGCATTAAACATTCGTTGGGCACATCGATGACCTACTACGACGCCACCTGGCGGCGAGTTGTGTAACGCTGAAACAAATTTATGGCCCAATTTCCTGGGCGAAATGAAACCGAGAAACGGAGAAACTGAAAGAAAAACTACGCCACTTTGACAGAGTCTGACTAGCCGCGTTTTAATTTTCCTTTATACTTTTTTTGTTCTGACTAAAAGTTATGCAAATATTTTTATTGGACATCGTTACAATTTTCGTGCCTCAATAAAAATGTTCGAATTGGTAACGTATATAGCCAGAAAGTATCGTATTACCGCCAGCAACAGCAGGCGGAATGGCAGCCAGAGAATTTATGATATTAATACAACGCGAGCCTGAAACATAATTGATTAGCATTTTAGCAGCACGTTGTGGCCAAAGCGGGAAGTAGAGAGAGGGAAGGACGGAGAGAGGGAGGGAGGGGCAAACTGTTAAGGGAATTGTGGAATGGTGCGTGTTCTACAAGCATTTGAAGCAATTAAAATTAAATGTGGAGCTCTTGGTTCAATTCAGGGTTGATTTATCATCCTTGGCAGACATTCTCTCATTATCGCCAATATTTTATCGTATATTATTATTAATACAAGTCCAATTATCGTAATGTGCATAAATCAAATAACCATTGTTTGCCTCGCTCTTTATTTTCGGTATTCCATCACCAGATGTACACCTGCCAAGCGACCAACGGCCATGTGGTTCCTGCTCTTACCAAAAAGGTTATACTGGACATGAATCGTAAGTAGTCACGGTCATATCGTATTCATTACGATATATATGATGCTATAGCACTAAAAGAAAAGCTTTACTCTATAAAATATCTGTAATCTTAGGTAGGATATATTCTTATATTCTAAACGGCTTTTTATATTTTAAAACCCATAATTATAAGTTTTACGACCGAATTTTAACGGTGTAATTATGTTTATGGCTCCACCTGGGCGTGGACTCTGGCAAATACCCACAGTTCAAGGTTGCCTAGCTGGAAAAAGGGATAATGGGCGGGGAAAGTTGTACAGCAAGTGTCGGCTTTTACATGGAAATTAATGTAATTAAAGTTTCCTTTCTGGTTTTTTTTGTGTTGTTTTTGTTTTTTTTTTTTGTCATTGTGGTGCGCTCTAAATATCCCCTAGCATATAGAGTTGGATGTTTATGTTTATGCATTTATGACACCGAAACCAAGCAAAGTGGGGCTTGTGCCACTTTTGCGAATATGCTAATCGCATTGGGGCTCCCATAAGCAGGGAAGGACATGCAGGTCGTTATAAGCCGGTTGTAAAGTGGATGGGAGACGCCACAGCTGTGGATTAAGCAAAAAGTGGCTTAGGAGGCAGAAAAAAAAGACATCCAAACATATAAACATATTGCATGTTATGCTTTTTAACGCTTTCCAATTAAAGACGTATCGTAAATTGTAATAAATGGTATAATCAGTTCGGGAAGGTATTGGTATAGGTAAAAGGAATATTTAAATACGTTGTTATTTAAGAAGTATTTACATACGAATATCGCAATGTCTATTTAAAGGAAATCCCAATATTTGCCATATTACTATCGCAATTTAATTATTTTCTTTGCCCTACAGTTCCCCCTCTTAGTCTGCTACTGCAGGGTCTTAATCATGCCGTTGTCGCCGGTACGCGAACCCACGTCACCTGTACGGCAATTGGTGCACGGCCACCGCCCAATATTATCTGGTCCAAGGCCGGGCAGATACTAAAAGGAGCTACACAATCGGTTCGTTTTGTAAATAAAACATAAAGCTATGCGATATATAACCCCATGTTTCTATAGACTGCATCGGATGGCAATACTACGATATCGGAGCTAATGCTAATACCTGTTCCGGAGGACAACGAACGTCAGGTGGTCTGCTCCATAGCTCTTAACTCGGGCATTACGTCACAGCAACTGCATGAGGGGGATACCACAGTAATAACCTCCCTGGGCCATGGCAATATGGGGCTTTATCTGAAGGATTCACGTGTACTCAACGTGACACGTAAGTTTAGATTACGTTAATTAATCGCATGGGGTTGTAGCTCATTCTATTTTACAGACGCACCTATTGTCAATCTGAATTTGGGCGCACCCCTGGACCCAAATAATCTGCTTAAGGGCTCCGATGTCTATCTGGAGTGCGATGTACGCGCGAATCCGGCTATAACACGTGTGGAATGGTATCACAATGTAAGTCAAAGAAGTTGTATATTTAAAAATTGAATGTCGTAATCTTACATATTTTAAATAATCTAACTACGAAGCAAATTTCAAAGTAAATTTCTATTGAATTTGTTATATCGCAAATTAACAGTATCGTAAGTTTAGAATATCCTTAAGTTTTGAATATCGTATGCTATGAATATTGAAAGCTTTGAATATATATATAACATATATATCGTAAGCGTTGGAATAACGTAAATATTTAATAACGTAAGCTTTCTATATCGTGAAATATAGATAATGTAATTTTTTACTATTGAATATTTTTAATATCATATACTTTGAACATCGTAAATAAATATACTGTATTTTATATACTATATATATAATATCATAAATTTAGAATATTTTAAAATTCAATATAAATAATTTGGAATATCGTAAATATAGCATGGATCGTAAATATTATACCTACAATATTTGCCTGTCTATTCTATTCAATTTGCAGGACAAGCAATTGCACTCGTCCAGGGGCATCATCATATCCAACCAAACACTCGTACTACAGGGTATTTCGAAGTCGTCGCATGGCCAATACTTCTGTCGTGCCACCAATCTTCAGGGCAGCGTGTCCAGCAATGAGGTTTACCTGGATGTCAAATGTAAGCACCCGATTCCCCCCAGCCAAGCACCCAGCTAACATTTGCCCCTTCTCTACCCCTCCCTCTCTTCCTCTCCACCTCTCTCCCTCTGTGTCGCCCACAGATCCGCCCGTGTGCAAGGCGGACTCGACGATAATACGCGCCGCACTCAAGCAGACAATCAACATTACCTGCGAGGTGGACGCGAATCCGCTCGATAATCTAAATTACAAGTGGCACTTCAACAACTCGCTGGAGAGCCTCATCGAGCTGCCCCAGTTGCTGGGGCAACCGGCGACGTTGCCACTGCAGCAGCAGCAGCAGCTGTCCGGCGGATATTATCAGCGCAGCAAGCGGAAGCACACGCAGCAGCGACTGTTGCACGGTCGTCACGGGCGTGTGGCAAGCATTGTGGACATGACGGCCGCCGTGCGCTTCGAGGACGAGTACGAGCAAGAGGAGCTGGAGCAGGAGCTGGAGCAGTATCCGGATTATATGGAACCGCAGATGGTCTACTCCAACATGGTGCACAAGAATCATGTGGAGAACAAACAGCCCCAACGCAAGCAGCAGCAGCAGCAGCTGCAACAGCAGCAGCAGGCACAGCCCGATGTGCATCATGGTGGCGCCTCGGGCGGTGTCCAATTGGCCGAGCGCAAACGTCTGGCAGCGCTGCACAAGCAGCAGCATCATCGCCAGCTTATGGCCACGCCCAGCACCACCTCGACGCCCCCGCTGAACAACGTGTACAGTTACCACGTGGACAGCTACGAGAGCTTCGGCGCCATCTCCTGCGTGGCCAACAGCCCCATGGGGCACTCGCAGCCCTGTTGGTACCACATCCAGCCTGCGGGTGAGTTGATCAGCTTAGCAAATAGCTCAACGAATTTACAGGGTATATTTATAAACTTTAATTGAATTCGCATTGCAACGCGCTCGCTACGTGCAACATGTTTACTCAATTCACTCGCCTCATGCCGCAGCAGATAATAATAATTGTGGCACGTAATGCGGCCAAAAGTGGCAGGCGCTTCATGTGCCTGCCCCTCACTCTCCTACCGGGTATGCTGTGTTCGTGTGTTGATTTTTCTTACGTGAAGAGCAAATAGTTTTGTGGCACACTCGACTGCTATGCGCTCGTGTTTACATTTGCAACAATGTGGCAATTTAACGCATTGCAACTGTTTGTCACTCGGCTCTGTCCTTGGCCAAATGCGTCCTACCAACAACAGCAATAAAAGCCACGTTTACTGCTGCTGCTGCTGCTGTTGTTGATGCAACTTCAATCTGTGTCGCCAATAATCTGATAATCAAACGCAATAAATTGTAAGGCGCATCATTTATTTACCTATCGCCATTGGCAGTTGCCATTTGCCGTTAAATTAAAATACACACTCTGGCCATGGCCTGAAAACGCCACACGCATAATGGACATGGTCAACAACAATAACAACAACAACAGACACAGCAGCAACAGCAGCAGCAACAGCAGCAGCAATAACCAGTAAGGACGGAGCTACAGTCGGACGTAACCGACTGTAGGAGACCCTGTACTTTGTGTTTTCTTCGCTGATTCTTATCCGACCGTAATGTAATTCACAGCATCGATTGGGATTGTCATAGACTACGTACATGCCACATCCCAAATCTTTAGCTGAAGCTTTAAAACTGAAAACTGTTGCTAAATTGGTTTTTCGGTTAGCGGAGGAAAGAGAGGAGTTATCAAAAAACCCAAACAAACTTGATTTAATTCCTGCCTAGATAAACCTAAATACTAAAAAATTATATTTCTAGCTCTTATAGTCTGCAAGATCTAGGTGGCTCCTTTGTCTGATCTATCTTCGCTGTTTCTTTTCCGTTCGTAATGTAATTCACAGCATCGATGGATAATGCCATAGGCTGCGTACATGCCAAATCCCAAGTCTATAGCTTTTAAACTGTGGCTGTAGTTGCGCTTACATACATTTATAAAACAATTTACTGATGTATAACTTCGTTGTTTCTTCTCCGATTGTAATGTAATTCACAGCATCGATGGAAATTTCAATAGGCTACGTACATGCCAAATTACAAGTCTGTGGCTCTAATATTGTGCCTGCAGTTGCACATAAATACATTTAGCAAAACATTGCCTATTGCATATCTTCGCTATTTTTATTTAAAATTACAATTTAATTTAAACCATCGGTGGAGAATACAATAGACTACGTACATGCCAAATTACAAGTATGTAGCGGTACTATTGTGGCTGCTGTGCCGTTTATAGTTTTTAAGATATTTGAGGTAGGTGTAGATTTTTGATGATTCGCGGATGAAGGAGGCGAGTTTTCAAAAGTTGGAAACAAACTTGACCTGCTTGCATTAGCTGACAACCTAAATCCGGAAAGGTGGTGTCTTTAGCTCTTGTAGTTGCTGAGATCTAGGTGTTCATACGGACAGACGGACAGACGGACAGACAGACAGACAGACAGACGCACAGACGGACAGACGGACATGGCTATATCAACTCAGCTCGTCGTCCTGAGTCAGAATATATATACTTTGTGGGGTCTACCACGCTTCCTTCTGCCTGTTACACACAGCTGTCATTTGCACTAAATTAATAGACCCTTTTACTTTTTTAAAGTACAGGGTCTAACAACAGCAAATCAAGCCAGACCACACATGCATTATCTTCACGGAAAAAGCAAACGCTGTGAATTTCATACTTTCAGCACAACATTAAACTTGCAACTTTTTAATTGAATATATAAAAATACAGTAGAATCCGGTTATAGCGACATTCAAGGGACCGACGATTTTACGTCGTTATATCCGGCAGACGCACTATCCGAAAGGAGCAAAAAAAAATTTTTTTTTTATATTATGGATGCCATGTTCGTAATAGGTTTTAAAATAAAACAAATTAATTTTTTAATCAAAACAAAAAATTTAATACAGTAGAATCCGGTTATAGCGACTTTCAAGGGACCGACGTCGTTATATCCGGAAGACAAAATCCATGATTTTGTTTCTTTTTCGTATTAAAAAAACACAAAATCCATGATTTTGTTTGCTTCTTTTAGCATTGTTAAAGAAATCAAATTTTCCTCTTTAAAGTTTTTTTTTTGTTCGGCACGTCGCAATATCCGGTTGAATTGAAATGAAAAATTGAATTGAAATTGAAAAATCTCGTCGTTATAAGCGGTTTGTCGCTAAAAGCGGAGTCGTTATAAGCGGAGGCCGTTTCATATAAGTTTGTATGGGGACCAACCAAACCATCGAGTTTTCGTCGCAATAACCGGACATACGCACAATTCAAGCGCCAAGCAACATGCTTGGTATTGCTATCCCTCTCGCACGCTATTCCCACACATTTAGCTGCTGCGCTTGGGTGTGACACATGCAATATTACGTCGCTTATATCTCGTTTGTTTATAAACCGATTTAAATACGCTTTTCAGGACAGTTAAATATAATATAAGAGAATATATATTCAACAATAACAACATTCTATGATTAATATTACGCTTGTTTCTGAACTTTTAAATTTAACTATTGTGAAGCTTATATCTCCTGTGTTTCCCAACCGATTTCAATTCGCTTTTTAGGATAGTTAAATATAATACAAGAGAACTTATGTTCCAAATAACAACCTTCTATTATGAATATTACGCTTGTTATTTAACTTTTTATGTTCAAAAAAAAATATTTGGACAGGGCAGATCAGTCGGACGGGACAGATCAGTCGGACGGGCCCGACTGTAGAATACCCTGTGCCTTTTATTTTATATACAATTTTATAAAACTGTCACACTAAGCGTATCAGCAGTACATCTTCTTCTTCCCTTTTTACGTGCGCCAGCTGCGCTGCTGCTGCTGCGCTGCTGGGCTGCGCTGCCAATTGCGTAGCTTATATCTACTTTGTTTATTGACCGATTTCAATGCGCTTTTCAGGATAGTTAAATATAATAGAAGAGAGTATATATACCAAATAACAACCTTTTATGTTCAATATTACGCTTGTTTTTCAAATTTTAATTTCAACTATTGTGTTGCTTATATCTCCTGTGTTTATTACCTAATTTCAATGCGCTTTTCCGGACAGTTAAATATAATAGTAGAGAGTATATATTCCGAATAACAACATTCTATGTTTAATATTACGCTTGTTATTCAACTTTTTATGTTAAACCAGAATGGGCGGAGCAGATCAGTCGGACGGGCCCGACTGTCTTATACCCTGTGCCAAAGCTCGCGCTGCGCGCTCGCGTATACAGTATAAAACATTTTAAATATAATTTTTAAAACTGTCACACGCAGCGTAGCAGCAATGCTTATCTCTTCCACGTTTCCTGTATGCTAGCCGCTTTACATTGGCCGCGCTGCTAAAGTGAGCGAGCGTGCAACGCCTGCAATATTGTTTCGCCTATATCTCCTGTGTTTATTGATCGATTTTAATGCGTTTCTCAGGAAAGTTTAATATAATAGAAGAGAGTATATATTCCGAATAACAACGTTCTATGTTCAATATTACGCTTGTTATTCAGTTTTAATGAATTAGGGCGTAAAGGGGGCGTGGCATCCAAAATTTGAAAAAAGCCCTCATCTGCGCCTGATGTAGACCTATCGAACAACTGAAAACAGAATTCATGTGAATATCTCGAGTCTTTAAATTGGCGAATGAATTCTTATTTCATGCTCGTTGTGGGCGGCAGGGGCGTGGCATTCAAGATTTGAAGTAAACTTGATCTGCGTATGGTATACACCTTTCAGAAATAGACCATAACGGCTGCTCTAGCTTTTATAGTTGCTGAGATCGACGCGTACGAACAGACGCAGACGCGACGGACAGACGGACAGACAGACGGACATCGCTAAATCGACTCAGCTCGTCATCCTGATCAAGAATATATATACTTTGTGGGGTCTGCCACGCCTCCTTCTGCCTGTTACATACATTCGCACAAAGTTATTAACCCTGTTTTCCCATTTTTCAAATGGGCACAGGGTATAAAAACACGAGGTTGTTTGGGTTTTATTAATTTTTGGGCGTCAAGGGGGCGTGGCATCAAATTTTCGAAATAAACTTGATCTGCGTAAGATAACTACCTATCTATAGCAACCAAAATGGCATCTCTAGCTTTTGTGGTTGCTGAGATCGACGCGTTCATCCAAACAGACGGACAGACAGACAGACAGACAGACAGACAGACATGTCTATATCGACTCGGTTCTTTACCCTGATCAAGAATATATATAGTTTGTGGGGTCTGCCACGCCTCCTTCTGCCTGTTACATACATTCTGACAAAGTTATTAACCCTGTTTTTCCCATTTTTCAAATGGGCACAGGGTATAAAAACACGAGGTTGTTTGGGTTTTATTGAATTTTGGGCGTCAATGGACGTGGCATCCAATTTTCAAAACAAACTTGATCTGCGTAAGATAACTACCTATCTATAGCAACCAAAACGGCTTCTCTAGCTTTTGTAGTTTCCGAAATCGACGCGTTCATACAGACAGACAGACAGACGGACAGACGGACAGACGGACAGACGGACAGACACACGGACATCGCTAAATCGACTCAGCTCGTCTCCCTGATCAATACTATATATACTACTTTGTGGGGTCTGCCACGCCTCCTTCTGCCTGTTACATACATTCTGACAAAGTTATTAACCCTGTTATTCCCATTTTTCAAATGGGCACAGGGTATAAAAAGTCGGCAGGAATCAAAAGGTTATATAAAATTTTTTGCGAAATAAGTGGGAATATGTTTGAAATTGTAAATGCGGTAAAAATAAAGTGGTTTCCAACGATGACGAGCGAGCAATTTTGAGAGCAGCATACAACTTTCAAGAAACTAGCGCAAGAATTAAGGCAAATGTTAATGTTGAAGCGAATTTATCTACTGTGCGAAGGGTTATAAGCAACGCTCCACATTGCAAAAGGTTAAAGATAAACCAGAATGGGCGGAGCAGATCAGTCGGACGGGCCCGACTGTCTTATACCCTGTGCCAAAGCTCGCGCTGCGCGCTCGCAAATACAGTATAAAATGTATTTAAATATTTTAAATTTATTAACCGATTTCAATGCGCTTGTCGAGATAGTTAAATACAATAAAAACCAGTAAGG